>CM053600.1:9799340-9818395 GCA_028646575.1 Pseudocheirus occidentalis
GCTATACAATCAAATGCAACTGGGAAATAATTCATTCAGGGACGGGGGCAGGGAGCCCCCTCCCTGCCCTGCTAGAAAGCTAGAGGGGTGTTGGAGGAGGGCATAAAATGGAACAGATTGTGGGAGGGGCCTTACAGTGGGATCAATGTTCTGAGCTTCGGGGTAGAGGCAAAAAGGGGAGAGAGTCTGTAGCTCAAAACCTTGTGGAAATGATTGATATAACCAAGAAAATAAATTAAAATTTAAAAAAAATACTAGATACCAATATTTTCTTCACTTTTTAAGCTTATTCTAATATTTCTCATTGTCTCTTGGTGGTCACTGAGTATTTTTTAATTCATTCAAATTTTTAGAAAACCTGTTTTTTGCATTAACTGAGTTACTCCTGTTTATTTATTATCAGAAGCCCAACACTGATCAGAAGGGTCTGATTGTCTTCCTAATCCTTTCTTGAAATAATAGAAATTTAGTCTTGGAAAGCTTCTCAAAAGTAAGGCCTTCATTCTTGTACCTAACAAGGAATCTCCACTTAAATATCTTTTACAAGTAGTTATGTAGTCTCTGCTTAAAACCTTCTAGTGGTAGGGAATTCCCTGCAGAAGCAGCCCATTCAGCTTTAGAATTAGCTCAAATTAAAGGCCACTCATGTATTACAAATGCATGTTGGACATCAATTCTGGAATATGATATCCTAATCTCAATTCTTATATTTAAACATATGAGTTTTTACCTCTGTAAAATGGATATATAACTTAGAGTTGTTAGCCTGAAAGTTTGTTTAAAGGGACAAATAGCCATGGTGTTATGCAAATACATAGTGTTTATTCCCTTAAAGCAAGACTAAGCTAGCAGGCTTGTACATAAAAGGAGCCAAAACCTAAGTTCTGACTGCCTCAAGAAAAGAATAAGAAAGCCTTGAGGCTGCAGATTCCCCACCCCTGGGCTAGGTTTTTAAGTGCTTTGGAAGCCAAAGAAAGAATTTTGCATTTGGTCATGGAGGCCATAGGAAACCATTGGAGTTCAGTGAGTAGGGGAATGGCATGTCCAGTATTTTTGCTTTAGGAAAATCATTTGGATGACTAGATGGAGCAGTGAATAGATCACTAGCTCTGGAGTCAGGAGGACCTGAGTTCAAATCCAGCCTCAGACACTTAACAAAAAACTAGCTGTGTGACCTTGGGGAAGTCACTTAACCCCAATTGCCCTACCTTCCCCTCTGCAGAAAACAAACAAACAAAAAAACAAAACCACTAAATATATCATGTTTTCTAAGTTTAAAGGTCTACAATTCTACAGCTACTGGTTCTTACTCTTATGGATCACCCACACTTGAGAAAATTTCATCAGGATGTAAATGTAAGGACTTTATTTGTTTATCTGTTTAAAGAAAAAACATTTGTGGAATACTCAAATATAAAGGATATGATTTTGAATACTCAAATATAAAGGATATGATTTTTAATCATCAAGGAAACTAAAATTTAACTGTATTTATTTTTGGTTAACCACTAAATATTACTTTTGAAATACAAACTAAAAAATGCAAACTTTCTTCTAGAAACATATGCCTAAGTCACCCTGGAATACACTGGATATACAAGTATGCCCATCTATGCTGGCCTTATCTTTTGCAAATGATTTAATTTTGTATATCTAACTTTTTTTAACATTAAAAATTATATCTATTTTACCCCAAAGGATCTTCCAAATTCTTTTAGAATTTCCCAAAATCATTTAAGAAACATTGTCTTACATAATACTTGAACTTCATGACTTATTTACCCCTGGATAACTAGACCTTTCTGCACAGTAATTTCCACCCTAGTCTAACCACATTTGGCATATTATGTTCATTTCTTTTATTTTAGGAAGGACATTGTTAAGTTAGAGACAATATAGACGAGAGTAACAACAGCTGATTTTTATATATTGTTTTAGATTTATAAAGACCTTTCCCACTGTCATCTCATTTGTTTCTCAGAACCCTGTGTGGTAAATACAATCATTATCCCTATTTTACAGATGACAAAAATGTGGATCCTTGGGGTTAAGTGACTTCCACAGTATAAAGTCACACAGGTAAAAGTGTTTGACTTGAAATTCAAATGTTGGTGTTACTGATTCCAGTTTTATTATTCTATCAATGGTAACTCACATGAGAATCTGATGAAGTACTCTCAGCATTCTTCACTATTGTGTACATTTTAGCAAGGATATTTAAAAACCTTAAAGAGAATATAGGAAGTTTATCAGGATAAAGTCATAGGATTTAGAACTGGAATCTTAAAGATCTTCTTGTCCATCCTTATGATTTTCCAATGAGTAACTGAGACCCAAAAAAAGGGTATGGTTAATTAAAGTCACACCTAGTGAATGGGCAAATTAGAATCTGAAACCAGCTTGCATCATTCTACCATAACGTCTTTCTACTATAAAATAGAGACAATGGCTTCAAGACCAAGCCATTAGAGGATGATTAGAGAAAACTGGCAAGATTTTATCTATGGTAGAGAAAACTCAGGGATGGGAGACTTAGTGGATGTCTTCAAGTATTTTTGAAGCCTTGTCATATGGAAGAATCCTAGGAATTCTTCATGGTCCTTGAGGGTAAAACTAGGAACCATAGGCAGAAGGTGCTAAGAGGAATATTTAGGTACCATTTAAGAGAAAACCATCCAAAGTGAAACTGATTGCCTTAGAATGTGGTAGATGTCTCCTCACCAAACTTCTGTTTGTTAGCAATTTTGTAGAAGACATTCTTGATGAAGTTTAAATTTGACTAGTTACTATGATATTCTGTGATGTGTCTGAAGTTCTTCATTACAAAATAGGCTACCTCCTGGAGCTGGAATTTGGAGACCATATTTTCTCTTTCCTTTGTACATGTCTGTGTGACGGCCCACAGGTTTTCAGTCATAAAATAAATTTCCTTGATTTTGTGTCTTTTCCATATCCCAAGTATAACATCATATATATGTATGTGTGTGTATGCATGTGTGTTTGTATGTGTGTATATGTGTGCATGCACGTGCATGTGAATATATATATATATGTGTGTGTGCATGTGTATGTGTGTATATATATATATGTATATACAAAGACAACACAGTGTCCACTTTAAATCCTTTGTACTCAACACATTTTTTTAAAATAAATATTTCCTATTTGTTAACAATAACAGTATTATCAATAGCAATCTTTCTCAGTCAATGCAGTGCACTGAAATACTTTTTTTAAAGAAGAAAGATCATGCAATGTGTTCTTAACATTCCTCTTCAGCAGTGTGGTTCAGTGCCTGTATTAAATTCAGAGCAACACCACTGCATAGTAATAAATTCTATTTAATTAAATGTGGTGTATCATGATATAAATACTCTTTGTGGAATTTTTTTTGTTATTATTATTTGATCCTCCTACCATGAGCACTTTTTTTTGAAAGAAGGAAAAATAAAGTTCTCAATATGTTTCAAAGTCCAGGAAAATAGATTCTCACAATGATTATGTCTGAAAATATATGTCTCTCTCTGAATTTTAAGTTTATCATCTCTCTATCAGAAGGAAAGTACCTTGTTTCATCTCCATTCTTTTGGATTATGGTTCATGATTACAATGATTGGGTCTCTGAAGGCTTACAAAGTTGTCTTTTCCATGTAATATTATTTTCATTGTGTAAATTGTTCATAAAGTTATGTTTACTTTACTATGTATTCATCTAGAGATATTATCCCCATTTACTCTGAAACTTTCCATTTCTAGGGAGAGGGGAGAGGATAAGTTAGGGATCTCTAGAGGGGAGAGTGAAAGAATAGATCAGAGGCAGGTATAGAAGGGTGTTTAGATTTATGGTAATCGAAAAATAAGGGGGATGAGGGTAGAGTAAGTAACAGGAGGGCAAGGAAGTATGTAGAAGAGTTAGGAGGGTTAGGAAATAAGAGATGCACAGAAACATAAAAACAGATCAGGAGTAGAATTCATTAGGGAAAATATGTATCTATAAATATATATGTGTATATATGTATATGTGTGTTATCTATATCTATACATTACTATATCCATGCTTAATGGGGAGGGAGAGGAAAAAATAAAAAAGTGCACATTAGAGAACAAAAAAAACATTAACAAAGAAGCAAAGGTGGACAGCTCTGTAGTGGTAATGAATTTAGTAGGTACTTGGTCCTTAGTGACTAAGGGCTAAGTACTTCTGTGAAAGAGGCAGAGAGTATGAACTCTGTCTCTTGTGTGAAAGAAGCAGAAGGTATGAACTTTAACTCCTGCATGAACAGAGGGCATGAACTCTGTCTCCTGTTGCTGAGACAGGACACCAGTGTGTGTATATAATAAAAATTCCAGAGACAGAGAATCAGAGTCAAGAATTTTCCTCCTGGTGGTGCCTGGTGGAGGAAGCAGGATTGTGCTAGCATCTGGGAGCTGGACTTGCTGAATTGAGAACTAAGTTGGAGTTTTCTATGAGACCAAAATCTGATGAAGTCTGGGAGGACTGCCTGGAAGTCTGAGATTCCTTCTGGACATAGGGCCAACCAATATACTGGAGGACTGAAGAAGCATGACCAGGATAAGCTTTTGTTTGTTTGTGACTTGGTGTGTCCTTGAGTTCCTGGCAATAGAAGTGGTGAAAGTTTTGAGATCTGCTAGACCCTGTGAGCTTCAGTGTTTTACAAGAACTGCCCAGAGGATTAGAAGAGAACTTGGGAGTTGTCTGTCCCTGAATCCAGGTGACTGTTTGGTGGATTCAGGTAGGAGCTGGGACCATGGAAGGGGATTCAGGGAATCTGAGAGACCATCCTTAGTCAAGATGAAGGAAACGCCTCCCCTTGGACTAATGATGAAATTGAAGTGTACTAAACACTGAGGGGTGGAGGGTTTGAGTAATTTTCTAATTATTGTATTTAGTGATTAATGATATTTAATGACTGATTGTTAGATAGGTGACTGATTAAGTTAATCTATGATTGCCCTATAAGTGGAAGATTGATTATTGTATTGTGAAATGACTGAATGGTTAAGTAAGGAGGGTTTCTCCCCTTAGGGAAACCAGATGATTATTCTTTTGATCATTGTTCTAAACATTGTGGCCACTATAGTAAAACCTAGGTGGTCATTCTATTGTTAAGCTGTTGTGAACACTATATTGTGATTTTCTGTGATAAGATGTATTGTAGTGAATATTATATTGTGATTTGTTGTGAACATTTGCCTTGATTTGTAATGGAATAAATGGGGTGTTCACTATACTGTGTAATCAGAACCTTAAAAGCTGTTCACAGTAGCATTCTTTTGAGAATCTGCTAGTGCATAACTTTACATATTTATTATATTTTACTTATTTATTATATAGGCTTTCTTGAAATGGAAATTTATTGCTATGTATTTTGAATCCTTTCAATCTTCCTGTGCACATGACATTTATTTTTATTTTCTTATTTTGTATTTGTTTCATTCAATATTTAGGTTTATTTGTTTATTTTTCTTTTCCTGTTGTGTATTTAAATTTCAGTATTGAAAAAGAAATTTTCTATTTCATCATTTCTTATAGCACATTATTTTCCTATTATGTTCTTATACCACAGTTTGTTTAATTTTCCCTAATAAAAGGACACACTCTCATTTTCCAGTTTTGGGCAATTGTGAAAAAACTGCTATAATTTGTGTGTGTGTGTGTGTGTCTGTTTGTGTATATATATCCTTTTCTCCTTTCTTTGTTGTCTTTGGGATATGAAATGCTAGTTCTGACTTATCTTCTTCCCCCTCACAACCCCATTAATCTGGTTTTGAATTCTGCTCCCATCATGAGCTGATTGTGTAGCCTTGAGTCAGTTGTTTAATCTGTCTATATCATTTTTCATCAATATAACAGAGATGAAAATCATAGTTCCAGCTTGTACCTCTCAGATGTTTTGCTCCTGATTTCCTTTCTTCTTTGGGACCATAATATGTGAACCACAATAAGTAAAGCACTGGTAGGCAGGCACGCTCACACTCTGTGAGGGATTCCTCTAGATGCCTCCAAACAAAGGCTTAAAATGTGTAATCTTGTTGTGTTTGTACTTGCCCTCACATCTCAGTGAGGATGATCCAGTATTGTGAATCCCCAATCATGAATTAGGAAATTATCTCTTATGGTGAAAAGACCAGCCAGTTCTGCCAAGTGGCATGTAACTGTCACATATGATACAAGAAAGCTTGGTGGCTGAAGCAGCAAGATAGGCTGAGAGAAGGGAGCCACAACAAACTACCACTAACACCTTACATTCATCCATTAATTTTCCTTAGTCTTATGATTGTTATGTATAAAGTGAGTGCTGCTATGATCAATAATTGGCAGAAATGTCATTACTTTAGTTTTTGGTTTGCCAACCCATTGCCCTGGGTTATGGAAGAGTGAATTCAAGATGGTAGGAATGGGATGAAGCTCCCAGCCTCAAACCTAGGATATACATTGGAAAATCTGCTGCTTAGTCTGTTTTCCATCTTCAAATAACTTCCCCTTTTACTTTATTAGAATCTTATCCCCATGGTATAATGTGTGTACTTTTTATTTCATTTTATAAATATTTCATGATTTTATTTAAGAATATATATATTCTATATTGAGTACATAGTGGAATATGATGATATTTTAAATTTTTGATGACTCAGCAAAGAATCATAGAGAACTGCCTATTTTAAAGATGTCTGAAGCACAGTTTGGTGGATTTTTTTTCCTGCTGGTTTTTTTTCTCTAAAATCTTTAAAAGTTACAAGAGACAATAAACATCATAAAGGCATTTTCATTGCTGTCAATATAGACAGATTTTTTTTTCTTTTTGCTTTTTGGAGAGCAATTGGGGTTAAGTGACTTGCCCAAAGTCACATGGATAGTAAGTGTGTCAAGTGTTTGAGGCCGTATTTGTACTCAGGTCCTCCTGACTCCTGGGCTGGTGTTCTATTCACTGTGCCACCTAGCCATTCCTAGATAGATTCTTAACAGATAAATAGATACCTGTAACAATTTTCTCTTGTATTTCATTTGGTGAGAAGGTAAGAGCAAGATTTTGTGGCAATGAAGCATATTTTTTTTTCTGTTTGTCCATCTTTTCCCTCTTTCTTGGTAATTAAGCACAAAACCTGTTTGTTTGTCTGTCTCTCTAAACATCTATCCAATCTATCTATCTAGATCCATACATAAACATACACCAATTTCTCTATTTAGCTAAGCTGAAGAAGAGAACATATCAAGTCAAATGTCATAAACACCAGGGGACAAATTTATTGTTGTTACAGCACTAGGCTAAAAGTTACAGAGGTCTAAGATTATAAATCAGTTGGCCTGAGAATTTTCAGACATGTAAATGTACATGTTGTCTCTTATGCATCAGAAATTAAAAAGAAAATCTCCTACAGTGTTGCAAAGAGGTCAAAAAAGATGAAAATCACAAAAGACACTTGAATTTAGCAAGTAAAAGGTCACTGGTAATTTTGAAAAGAGTGATTTCCTTTGAGTGATGAAGTGATGAAGATCACAATACTATAAGAATTCATGAATGAAAGGAAAGGAAGTAGAACTAACAGACTATATAGAAAGTTTTACTTTAGATTTTGATTATTAAACTATAAAGATATTAGATGAGAGCGATTAAGCATAAAACTGCACAAACACCCTATAGATTTACCATTCAGTACAGATTAACAAAAGTGTGTGTGTGTGTAATAAAATATAATGAACACAAGTTGTTTTATTCAGAATATCTCCTTAATTTGCATCATTTCATTCCTCACCAGAACTGAGTGATGAGTGACATCAGCATCATTGCTGTCCAATGTGGCATAATGGAAAGAGTATTGGTTGTCAAGTGAGGAAACTACAAATTTTATCTAGTCTTTCAACTGTTTGTTTGACTTTAGGCAGGATAATTCACTCCTGTGGGCCTCTGTCTCTTTATCTTAAAAATTGGATTGGATGGTCTTCAACATTTCTTCCAATTCCAAAATGCATGATTCTCTAAATTTTCAAAACATGGTGGACAAGAAAGTCCATGGTAAGGCTAGAATTTCTGCTGGCTCTCAGCCCAGGTTTACTTTAAAACGAATGCGGTTAACAGCATATTTTGCACATCCTGAAATGGATTAACTTCCTCCCATTAGCCATTGAACACTTTATTAACCATATACAAATTAGTAGGAAGTGGTAGCCAACTAGAAGAAGGGGCACAAAGGAGGAGGAAGGAGAGGAGGAAGAAGAAAAGGAAGAGGAAGGAAGAATAGCATGCGGAAGGGGTGCATAATAAAAGAAAGGAAAAATATTGCTAAAAATTATCTCTTCCTTTGGGGGGAATACCTTAAGTGTATTTTTTGTGAGAATCTAATGGGTGAATAAATGTGACTGTATTACAAAAAATTGAAAAGTATAGTGTTATACAAATATGTAGAAGAATAGTTTCCATTTTTAAATGAATTTGTATGTGTATTAATTTTTTTCTTTCTAGAAGAAAATTCATATAGACCAGGTAGTTGGCATCATTTAAGAAAAGTCTTCAAATAATTGACTGAACCAATCAGATATTTTGTAATTATATAAAATGATCATGTGGAAGGAAACAAAGGCTAGCTAGCCTTATGATTAGTACAATTAATAACTTGATGTGGCATAAATTAGATGGTTAGAATTACATTGGGAAATGGTCCTTTTGAAAGGACCATTATTATCTTTCTCAGCAATAGACTATGTATGCTGGCCTGTTGCTATGGAAGGATTTATTTTAATTGTTTAACAGTAGCAACTTACATAAGCCTTCCATAACTGGCAATTTGTACTATCTGAAGGCACCTGGTCAAGCTGTGGACAAAGGCAGGAGACATGAAGGCTGGAGTCTATTCCTAATTCTAAGTAATACAGCAGTTTCTTACTGATTTCTTTTTCAGTCAATGAATATAATACTCCTTTGTGCTAATCGTCCTCTACGAAATATATGTGTGTGTGTGTGTATATATATATATATATATGTATATACATATATACACACATACATTCAAATGCACATATATATGCATACACACACACACACATATATATACACATACATACAATATATAGTTATTCCTATAGCTATCGCATGACATCTACCTTTATTATGGTTTTTTGAAAGTTTTGCAAGCTCTTTGGCATATTATGATGAAAGGCATTGTGAGGTCTTCTTTTACTCTTTGCATATTGATATCCAGATGTATGTATTTTTACAATTAGCTAACAGAAACCAATGCTTAATTTTAAATTATAAGGAATTTCTAAGCATGTTTGCCTCTAATGCTCAGATTTCTTGGTTGTACTTGATGAGGCCATTTAAGTCACACCCAAACTAGTGTGATCCCTACTTTGTTTGTGCATGTGTCTTGACATAGGCTTAATGGAAGAGATTAAATGAAAACTTTCCATGTACATGCTCTCTAAAGCAGTGCTTTTTAAACTGTGTGTCATGACCTCATAGGGGATCCCCCCAAAATTTGGAAACAGTACCAGGTTTCTGAATGCACAATGACCAAAAGTTAATTAAAAATCAAACGTGTAATGAATAAGTGTTTCTGGCAGCACTTGTGGGTGTTGCACTGAAAAGCTTCACTGCAGCCTTATATCTGAACACATTGCATGGACACTTTGCACTGTGGATGCCCTCAGACCACACAATGCTAATGAACACCAAAAAGGGAATAGGGTTCTAGAGTGGAAGAAGTTTAAGAAGCCTTAGAGCAGGGCTTACATTTTTCCTTTCAAAACCCATTTTGTATTTTGGCAATATTTAGTAGGTGCGTGGCCTGACTGCATGTGCAGGGCAAAGTGCGCATGTTTTGTGTTCAGAACCAAGGCTGCCACGAAGCTGCATGGTACAACACCCAAAAGCACTGCCAGAAATGCTTCACATTCATTGTGTTTAATTTTTAATTAATCTTTGGTTGTTGAACATTCAGAAACCTTTTACTATTGCCAAATTTTTCACAATCCCATATGGGGTTGTGATCCACAGTTTAAGAAGCACTGCCAGGCTAGAGTATGATGTAGCAGAGGCTTTTCCGTATCCCCTGCCAATCCCCCCATGCATTTTTATTTATTTCATTACATATTTTTCAATTAAACAATACATTTTTAAACATTTATTTTTAATTTCAGATTCCAAATTTTCTCTCTCTTCCTTCCCCTTTCCTTGAGCATACAAGCTATTTTATATCAATTATACATGTAAAATCATGCAGAGTATATTCCCATAATAGTCACATTGCAAACAAAAACAGACCAAAAAAAAACCAAGGAAACTAAAGAAAGTTTTAAAGTGTGCTTTAATCTGTATTCAGAGTTTATCAGTTCTCTTCCTGGAGATGGATAGCATTTTTCATTATAGGTAATCTTTGAAAGTGTCTTGGATTATTGTCCTGATCAGAATAGATAAGTCTTTCACAGTTGATAATCCTTACAATATTTCTCTTACTGTGTATAATATTCTCAAGGTTTTGCTCACTTCACTTTGTTTGAGTTCATATGTCTTTGCTTTTTTTTTCAATTCTAGAATTTTTATTGATTTTTAATATAACACAGAAATTCAATCCAGACTACAAATGCCTAGGGTATAGTGACTACCTTTTACAACAAAACTGTTCATAGCAGACTTCTGTCTCTATCACAGAAACTCAAACTGGCTTACAACATAGTATTAAGATATGTTAAAATTCCAGAATCCATCCCCAAATTTCAGAGTAGTTTGCATATTTTCTTTAGCAATGCATTAAGTAAATATTTTTGCTTTTGAAAGAACTCACCAAAATAAATACTGAAAATGAGGGAAAAGAAATTCAGCAAATGTTTGGGAGAGGAGGCAAGAGAGTCCTTAACTTTATAGAAACTCAGAGGGAGAATGAATTCCTTTTCTGAAACCATCCTGCTAGTCAATTCTTATAGCACAATAGTATTCCATTACAATCTTCTAGCAGAACTTGTTCAGCCATTCCCCAATTGATGGGTTCCCTCTTGATTTCTATTTCTTTGTTACCACAAAAAGAGCTGCTATAAATATTTTTGTACAAATATATCCTTTTCCCTTTGCTTTGATCTCTTTGTGATGTAGAACAGTAATGGTATTAGCTCTTGACCTAGGGCCCACAATACCCCCCAAAAAAGCAATGGATGCATTTTACTGGATCTATGAACTTTGTTAAGAAAAAAAATCATGTTTATTTCAATATAATTTGCTTCCTTTGTAATTCTAAGTGTTTTGTTTTGTGCATTATTGTGAGAAGGGATCCATAGATTTTACCAGATTAACAAATACATCACACACACACACACACACACACTCACACACACACACACACATTGAGAACCTTTTATTTAAGTGGTCCATTATAATATATAACAGTAAGTATGTTTCTATCTCTCACATGAGTGATTCCATTTTAGGTAATTTGGGCATGTGTAATAAAGCCTCATTATAGAGAGATTATTAATCTTAAGAACAAATCTCTGGGATAGATAGATAATAGTAGTGTAAAGTCAATTCTGAAGTTAAAACTAATATTTTAATTGGAGAAACTGAGGTATGGAACTGTTGAAGAGCTGTCTACTATGTTGGTACATATACACATATGTATATGTAAATACATACATTAATACTACACATGTACACATATTTTCACAGCATGCTTAAAGCTCACATATTGCATAACAAGGACCAAGGCTCCATCTTCACTTTACCCTTAGAACCCTATCTAATGCTAACAGCATCTTAATTCTCTCCCTGGGTGATCTTATCAGGTAGCATGTCTTCAATTATTATCACTATGGAGATGACACAGAAACCTATTATTTCCAATCTCCACGTCTCCCTTGATCTCAAGTCCTAGAGTTCTAGCTAACTGGTAAACACTTTTACCTAACAGTACTACCACTCCTTCAAACTAAATAAATCTAAAAAATAATTTTTTCATCTTTCCCTTGAAGTTTATTTCTCCTCCAAACTTTATTATTTATATTAATGACAATTCTATCCGTCCAAACCCCTCATACTTAAAGACTTGGAATTAATTTTTACAAGAAAAATGATTGGTGTCTTTATGGTGTTACAATCACATACTTCTATATATTTAACCTCCCAAAAATATGAAGGAAAAATATCACAATTCCATGGCAGCAATGTATATAGCAATCTCTCATCTTTAACAAGAAGGGTTTTACCATCTGATCCCTTAGAGTTAATTTTAAGTCTTCCTTCTCTCTCTCACACACCATGGTCATGCCAGTTAGCTCTATCTTTTTTATTCATCCCTGGCCTTTCTGATTCCAGGCTCTGTCTCTCTCTGTGTGTCTGTCTTTCTCTATCTCTGTCTGTCTGTGTCTCTTAAGTCTTGCCCTATCATTCTCCTGCTTAATGACCTTTATAGTTTTCCCTTGGCACCCACTCCCCAGACTGCACCCCTGACTCTCCACAGAAAATAACCCTCCTACCTGTGACCTCTCCCTCTGATTTTCTAGTTCTTCTCAAGTTTTGTGTTCTCCTCATTTTCTATCATAACTTCCTTAAAATAAAGCACATGTTTGTAGTGGATGAAACTGAACTTAAATGGTCTGAAGACTTGGGTTTGAATCCCTGTGCTGTTACTTGTCGTATAATCTTGGGCAAATTATTTAATCACCCTTAATAAGTTTACTCATCTCTTGAAAGAGCAGTGTCTACTACATCTTTGGACCATATAGCCAGCCGAGTACTGTTAAAAGTTTATCAATTAGGAGTGGGGTGCAGGGTGAGGGGTGGTTAGGGAATATACACACTGGGCACACTCCTAAGTTTAATATGCATTATTTAATGATTTCTTAAGTCTAGGAAGTCAACAAATTAACAAATCAAGTCCTGATTTGTACTATTTGCCTGTTTCTGAAATTTTAACAATCAGCTCTCAGGAGCCAGTTGGAGCTGGCTTCAACAAACCTTACTTATTTTATCACTCTTAAATCCTATAGTCTTGATCTGTGGATTGTTTCTTCTTTTTTCTCCAATACTCTACCCTATGTGTAGCATTTATTAAGTACTTAATAAATATTGTTGAATTAGATTATGTTAGTATTCTGAATTCCAGTAGATTGGAGACTTCTTGTGGTAGGGGACTACTGTTTTATCGTTATTTTCCCAATATGTAGCATAGTGCCCAGCATACAGTAGGCACTTACTAAATTTTTGTTGAATGAATGAACTAAAACAATTTGTTAAATACAACCCTAACTTACTCATTTTTCTTTTCTTGCTAAATATATTATTTAATACATGGTTATTTGCACAAGATACACATCTTATTGTTGTTTAGCCTTAGTTCTCAGAAGACCAATGGCATCACAAAGGTAATTTCTTGACTTGACATGTGAATTGAATTTAAGTGAGTCAGAGGTGCACAAAGTTGTCAGCCTCATTGTCTCCTCCTGAGTCATCAAAGTCCAATGGCAAGAAAAAAGGCAAGATGACTTTTATGGCCCTTAGTGCAGTGGATGACCTTGGCTTTTCTAAATTAAGGTCTTTCCCAGTTCTCAGTTTGTTTGAGAACATGCCTATTCCATGGCTACATAAGAAGATAAAAGATGGCCCAATATACCAGCACAAAGATATCGGTCTGGGAGGGGAAGACCCTAGTACAGAAAATTGCTATTTACTTTCATTTTGAGCCAACAGAACCTAAACATCGAGCCTCAGAAGCTTGGGTTGGGGACTGTTATTGGCTATTCTATCAATGAAAGCCAAGTAGCTCCATTTAAAACACAGTGAACTTATGTAAATGAAAGTAAGAAACATTCTGGAGGGAAAATGCAATGAATAGTTCTTGAAAGAAGAAAAAAATATCTAAATGAAATGTAAGTACTTAATATTTGACTTTTTTATTTGTTATTTTGTTTTGTCATTTTTTTTAATGACCAAATGATGGTTAAAAGATGGACTTAGATTGACAACCTGAAAAACTATTCCAGTTACCAGTTTTGTCAGTTCCTACAGGAAATTCCATCTCAGTGACAGGTCTGTCAAAATGATACTCCATACGCGCCTTGATTCTGAATGATAGTTGTTCACACTGATAGTATGTGCCAAGAGGGATTACCTGACAAGTGGAAGAAGTATGAAGGCAGAGGGAAGGAAGAATTCAGGTAGCCATCCATCTGTATTGTGGCATTGCTCTTGGAGATCTCAAAACCCATGATGGTACGGGGCAGCAAAAAAGATAGAAAGGTTTAGGAAATTGAAAGCCAGAAGTTAAATTGTCTCAGAACTATCATTTATCCCATGGGTGTCCCAATTCAGTGTTTGGAAAAGAGTCCTTCTTAGTGGGTTAACTAATTCATGAACGAAAGACTAGGCATCACTTTTGTCCTTCTATCAATTCTGGGCAGTTAGGTGGTTTGGTGGACAGAGTGCAGGGCAGATTCTTTTCCAAGAAAAACCCAAATGGGGTCAAGAAGAGTTGGACATGATTGAAGAGCAACAATTCTTACTTTAAACATATCTATGAAAGCAAACACCAGTACTAAGCTTTTGGTCCTTACAACAAGGTGCTGTTGTTGAGTTGTTTTAGTTGCATCAGACTCCTCATGTCTCCACTGAGATTTTTGGACAATGCTACAGAAACGGTTTTTCATTTTCTTCTCCAGCTCATTTTATAGATTAAGAAAGTGAGGTGAACAGGTTTAAGTGACTTGCCCAGAGTCACACAGCTAGTAAGTGTCTGAAGCCAGGTTTGAACTCAGGAATATGAGTCTTCCTGACTCCAATCCTGGCACTCTATCCACTGTGACACCTGGATGCCCTCATAAACAACATAACCCTTGCTAAAATGTTAGTCTCACATCCTTATTCTGCCCTCAATAAAGACGCAAATAAAATAATATTTTGTTTTTGAACCAAGTGCTATGTATGGCCTGTTCTCAGCATTGGGGAGGTCTTAGCCTGAACCTCTGTTTCATGAAGGGACACAGACACATGTGTCCTTTACTCCTAGATTGATTCACTCTCTTACCTCTGCACCCCCCTGGCAGCAGCCTTGATCCCCTGGAGACATTGCCATCCTATTACCTGCTATCAGAACTGATGTATGGGTTGCCATTTCATGAAGGGTCCCTGTCATGCTTACTTCACTCCAGGACTAATTCAGGTTCTCTGTTCTCTGGCCTTCTCCACCTCCTTATCCATAGCCTTGCCTCTGTGAGGATATCCTCCTCATTTCCATTTTATCTTTATTGTTCCCATTCAAAGTAAGCTCCTTGAAGGTAGGAACTGTTTATGTCTTCTCTGTCTGTTTTGCTTTGCTTTATCTTTTATCTTGTATTCCCAGGACCTATAATGACATATAGTAGGTAATTAATCAATGTTTGTTGAATTCAAAGGAAATACTCAATGACCCAAATTGTAGAATAGTCTTGGAAAACAGTCCTCCAGCCAATTCCTCAGGCATTCGTATAATAGATTTCCTTATGAATGGCTTCCTTTCCCCCACAAACCATTTTGTCCTAGCATGTACAAAGTGCCTTGCTTATTAGCATGCTACATGTGTTATAAACAGCTGCAACAGTAACACTATCCCACTTTCTCAAATGAGACCAGTGCCAAGTAGAGCAGAATAATTACATTGCTTGTTTTACAAAGAATACTTATATTAACATAGCCCAGTAGAACACTCATCAGATTTTCCGTTCAATTTGTCATTTTTTCAACCCTCCAGATCTTTTCTTGGACCGCTGTTCTGTAACATCTACCTAGTTTCTCCCCATTCTCTACACGTGTATTTATTCAATAATAATATGTTTGTATTTTCTTTTGATGGACCTCTCTTAAATGAGTCCCCAATCAATGTGTACACCACACTGTGGGATGGATCCCTTTCTGGGCATAGAGACCATACAAAGTCTTTGGAAGTCCTACACAACCATACAAAGGTGACATTCCTTATGCAAGAAGATAACTGTGAGGCAGGCAAGTGGCACTAAGTTTAATGAGAATGTAGTAAAGCTAAATCCCTCTAGATTGTATGTAAAACAAGTTAATAAATGTCCAACTCACTGAGGTGGTATGGTCTACTTTACAGATTACTGGCTTGGGGAAGATAAGAACTGGATTCTTTTTTCCTCTTTACTGAAATATGGTTCAGTATGAAGAAATTAACAGCTTTACACAGTGGCATATTTATAAAGCAACTATCATTATTCATGAAAAGGGTCCAGCAGTACAAGTAATACTTAAAAATAACCAGACATCCAAAAATACAGATTGTCCAAAAATGGAGGAAATTATATGTATTACAAAAGGATGTCTAAGCCTTACAGCAGGAGAAAATCTAGGGTTTCTTTAAACAATGAGCTCCCTTCCTGAATCCTAGAACCATGTGTAGCACCATGGAATTTTGTGAGTTGGAAATGGACTGCAATACTTAACATAAAAGTAATTTCCTCTATAATAAAGCCAACAAGTGACTATCCAGCCAACATTTTCCATCACTGGACAGCTCTAATTTTTAAGAACATTTTCTCAGGTTAAAGGGGAAAACTGCCTTATAACTATTGGTTTATGGATTATTAGCTAATTCAGAGAGATATTCCAGTCCAAAATAATTTAAAGCAGTAAAATTTTACCTGGGCAGGTAATTAAGGACTATTTTGGACCTTGCTTCTTTTTCCTTCCTTAACAAGTCTTAAAGTCCATAGTGATGGGATGGAAATAAAGATGATGGGAGAAGTATTTGGTAATTCCACACTGGGGCTTCTTAGCCCTGTGGACGTCTAATTATTCCAAAATCATTGACTGGTTAATTTCATTCTACTGTGAACTCTAGGCAAAGTCTGCTTGACCCAGGTAAATACTTTATGGATAGTTAGTACTTCTAGAACAATGAATTATCTTGTTGTTTGCAGGTATAGATGGTGGAAAAGATTCTTAAATCATCAGTTGCTTTGTCTAATTGCAGTTCCTAGAACCATTTATGGAACACTCTCTTCACAGCAAAAATGGAATGCTCCTGAATGATCTTTTCTTTAAAATGATTTTCTAATTCATTTGCATGAAAGCAAGATTTTTTTTTCTTATACTGACACTCAAATTCTCAGCCTCAAAGGAAAAAGTATGATTTATAACTATAAAATTCTGGCTACAAATTTATATGAAGAAGAATATCTGTGATGTCATAAAAGACATGGGGATTATCTTCCATTCCCTATAGTCTACAGGATAAAAATGTTCTTTTTTCTTTCCCTGACTACCTCAGTTATCCTAAAGGATTCTCATCCTTAATAAGAGGAACTAAATAAAATCTCCTTTAAATTTAGCCGTGCTTATTATATTGAAAGATGAAAACTATCAGGATTTGTTCTACTCGACCTTTCGTGATATTTAGGCATCTGGCTTTTCAGATCTAGTAATCAACATGCTAATTAAAACTACATCTTTGTGAATGTCAAAACTGTTGTCTGCATTCTCAGTGTTATAAGTCTACAAGTTTAATGAAAAAGAGGAATTTCACATCAATGAGATTACTTTTATGAAATTATCTCAGTGGATATGCAAACCAAAAATAGACTTATGGTGAAATGTACGCGTGTGGACTTTCAACCAATTTTAATTTGCAGATCTTTCATTTGGCTTCGTGGTCTGACCTACAATGAGAATACTGATCTTATCAGGGTATAGAATTCTTCCCACTTGAGTCCAAGGCAAATGTAGTTTAAGTGACTTGCACAGGGTCATATATTAAGTGTAAGAAGTTGAACTTGAACCCTGATCTCCTTGACTCTATGTCCAATACTTTAACTTCAATACTATGCCAACATTTATGCCACATATATATTTATATGCACACATATATATTTACATATGTATGCACACACACATATAGATATACATATACACACATATGTGTGTGTATATATACAGATATATGCCAACTAAAGACAGATATAAATACATATGTATGTATGTATGTATGTATGTATGTATGAAATGATTTTTTTTCTGTTTAGCAAGAGACCAATGTAAACCAGGAATCCAGGAAATAGCAACCATGCATAGAGCCATTTCTGATACAACCAGGTACTGTAGTCACTCTTCAGGGCAGTAACATCTGTAGAGAAGGGACCTACCACTTCCGTTATCACCACCTTCTGTCCAAGTGCCTCTGATGGGCAGACAAGTCAGCCTAGATGAAACAGCATGATGCCCAAAAGAGAGCCAGGAGGTGGCATGTCCCTGGCAGGTCCAACTATGGCCAGCACCTTGATCATAACCTCCTCCTCCAAATTTGATAATGGCAGGCCAGGACCCTAAGCTCAAGTGTCCTGGGAATAGCAGTACCCTCACAAGAATCATCATCAAAGGGAACACCCCTTGTGGTAAAGGTTCCCACCCTTTCTCCCCCACCCCACCTCCAGGTGCTTATTAACTGAATCCAATAAGCCCAAATGCCCTCAGAATGACACTTGCCTGACCATTAGCCCTGCATCCAGCATAGCCTGTGCAGCCATCATCCAAGGGAGTGTTTATCTTCATACAACCTGGAAAGGCTTCTATGGGTACTGCAGCTCCTGCTACTTCAGCAACCACAGCTGGGGCCCCACACTGAAGACTCAAGAAAGAAAACTTCTGTCACAAAAATACTTACTATTGTCAAATGACCCAGCATCAAGAATGGATATTAATGGAAGGTACATTAAAGATGAGGCATAACCATATGCTATGTCACTACACCCTAAGGACCATGAGATTTTTTTGTCTGGCTTGCAAAGGAAACTTCCTGTATATATTGCCTTCACTATTAGAATGTGAGCTTCTTAAAGGCAATGATTATCTTACTTCCTTACTTACACTCCCAGTCTTAGTACAGTGCTTTATAGTAAATGCTGAATAAATGCTTTTTATGTCATTCATTCAAGATTTGCAATTGGAAGACATCTCAGAAGTCATTCCGTCCATAGCTCACACCACTTGTATTTGAAAGATAAGAACAGAGTCACTAAGTTATTAAAAGTCACACAGGGTGGGGGGCTGAGCCAAGACGGC
>CM053600.1:9818895-9838311 GCA_028646575.1 Pseudocheirus occidentalis
ATGGAAACAAATGACTTTATGAGAAATCAAGATAGTATTAAACAGATACAGACAAAAAAATAGAAAGTAATGTGAAATATCCCCTTGAAAAAAACCACTGACAAAAAAGAACTTTGAAAGCATCCTTCAAGAGATTCTCAAGGAAAATTGCCCTGATATTTTAAAATCAGAGGGCAAAATAGGACTTGGAAAAATTCACCAATTACCTCTTGAAAAAGATCTCCATAAGAAAACTCCTAGAAATGTTATAGCCAGGTTCCAGAACCCCCAGTTAAAGGAGAAAATACTATAGGCTGCCAAGAGAAAACAATTTGAATACTGTAGTAACACAATTAGGATAACCCAGGATCTGGCAGCCTCTACATTGAGGGATTGAAGGGCCTGGAATATGATATTCCAGAGATCAAGGGAGCTGGGATTAAAACCAAGAATCACCTACCCAGCAAAATTGAGTATAATATTCCAGTGGAAAATATGGTCATTCAGTGAGGTGGAGGGCTTTCAAGCATTCTTGCTGAAAAAACTAGAACTGAACAAAAAATTTGACACTCAAACACAAGAAGCATGAGAAGGTAAACATGGGAAAGAAATCATAAGGAACTTATAAAAGTTGAACTATTTACATGCCAGTATAGAAAAATGATAATAGTAACTTATGAAACTTTTCTTAGTATGAGGATAGGGCAAGGGAATACAAATGTATATATGTGTACATATGTGTATATATGTATGTATGTATATATGTATCTATGCATGTATACTTACACACACACACACATATATATATATATATATATATATATATACGGGAGGATATATATGCATATGAATACATATCTGAGCATATGTGTATAGAGGGTACAGGATCAATTGAATATGAAGGGATGATACTTTAAAAGGTAAAATTCTGAGGTGAGAGCAGACTAGAATGAGAGGAGACAGGGAGAGACAAAATGGGGTTAATCATCCCATACAGAAGAGGCAAGGGATAACTGTTACAACTTTACTTTCATTTACTCTCATTGAATTTGGCTGAGGGAAGAAATGACATAAACCCTAAACAGAGTATCATGCCACACAGGATAGTAGGGGTTAAGGGGATGAGAGGTGGGATGACAGAGGGGAGGACAGGATCTGGGGGAGGGTACCTGGAAGCACACACTTCAGTAAAGAGACAGGGACAGGGTAGAGAATAGAACAGGGAGCGGGGCCTGGATAGGAAGGAGGGACATATGATCAGCCTTTCACAATATGTCCACTCTGGAGTTGTCCTGCATAATTACACATGTATAGCCTGTATTGAATTGCTTGTCCTTCCAGTAGGGGTGGGTGACAAGGGGGGAAACGAGGGAATCTAGAATTTAAACCTCTACAATCAAATGTTAAGAAAAAAAATATGTGTTTATATATATGTATATATATGTGTGTGTGTGTGTATGTATACATATAGATATAGATATAGATATATAATTAATATTAACATTAACTACATGCAACAGGGAATTAAGAAATGCAGTTATGGGAGAAGGGAGACCCTCCCTGCCCTACCAGAAAGTAAGAGGGGTGTTGGGGGAGGACATAGAAGAAAGCAGATTGAGATAGGGGCTTTACAGAGGCTATTGCTGTATTGGGGATGGGGTGGGGGAAAGATGGGGAGAAAATTCTGTAACTCAAAATCTGGTGGAAATGAATGATGTAAACAATAAAATAAATAAAATAATAACTTTTAATAAACAAACAAACAAATAAATGAATAAATAAATAGATATATAGTTAAATAAACAAATGAATGGATGAATAAATGAATAAATAAATAAATAGATAAATGAATGAATGAATGAATAAGAAATTCTTAAGGAAAATTGACCTGCTATTGTAGAACCAGAGGGCAAAATAGAAACTGAAAGAATTTGCTGATCACCACTTTAAAAAGATCTGTACGTAAAAGTAGCCAAATTCCAGCATTCCAAGATCAAGGAGAAAATATTCCAAGCAGTCAGGAAGAAACAATTTTAGTTTTGTGGAAACACAGTCAGGACAACACAACATCTAGCAGCTTATACATTAAGTGACTGGCTTGGAATATGATATTCCGGACGTCAAAGAAGCTAGGATTAAATCCAAGAATCACTTACCCAGCAAGTTTGAGTATAATGTCTCAGGGGAAAATAGTCATTCAATGAAATAGAGGACTTTCACACATTCTTGATGAAAAAACCAGAACTGAAGAGAAAACTTGACTTTCAGATACAAGAAGCAAGAGAAGCATGAGAAGGTAAACAGGAAAAAGAAATCATAAGAAATGTATTAAAGTTGAACTGCTTACATTCCTACGTGGAAAGCCGATAATTATAACTCATGAGATTTTTCTCAGTATGAGGATACTTGAAGAGAATATATATATATGTATATGTATATATTCATACATCTATATGTGTATATAAATCTATATGTGAGTGTATGTTTATGTGTGCACATATATACATAGACAGAGGTCACAGGATTAATTGAATATGAAGGGATGCTGTCTAAAAAATAAAATTAAGAAGTGATAGAGGAATATACTTGGAGAAGGAGAAAGAGACAGACAGAATAGGGCAAATTATCTCATATAAAAGAAGCAAGAGAAAAAAACTTACAATTGAGGGGAAGAGCATGAAGGTGAAAGGTAATGAGTCAGCCTTACTCTCATTGAATTTGGCTTAAGGAGGGAATAACACACACACTCAATTGGGTATCTTACCCTACAGGAAAGTAGGGGGAAGGGGAAAAGAGAGGGAATGATAGAAAATAGGACAAATTGGGGGACGAGGTAGTTAGAGGCAAACAGTTTTGAAAAGGGACAGGGTAAAAGTAGAAAATAGAATAAGGGGGGTGGGCCAATATAGGATGGAGGCAAGCATAGTCTTTCACAATATAACTACTATGGAAATGTTTTGCATAACTACACATGTACAACTTATGTTGAATTACATGTCCTCCCAGTGGGGATAGATGGGGAGGGAAGAAGGGAAAGAATCTGGAAATTAAAGTTTTAAAAATAAATGTTAAAAACATTGTTTTTTACATGTAACTGGGAAATAAGATATACAGGCACTGGAGTATAGAAATCCATCTTGATGTACTAGAAAATTGGGTGGGGGGGTATAGGGTGGATATAAGAGAGAAGAGATTGGGGAAAGGGGTATTCAGGAGGCTCACTATCTTGAGGTGGGGTGGGGGAAAGATGAGGAGAAAATTTGTAACTCAAAATCTTGTGGAAATGAATGTTGTAAATTAAAAAGAAATAAAAAATAAAAAAGAATGATTTATCTTCCTTTCTTAAGTCATTTAAAGAAAAAAAATCCTATTGTCTAAACTAGAAAATCTCATTATAACTGTGCCTAATGTTCATTATGTCAATGGTTTAATGCAATATCATTTGATAATTAAGAAATCTGTTGACAGTCATTATAGAAATTACCAGCACCAGAGCACTAGGAGAGAAAGGTATCATAAAGGAATGTGGGAAGTCAAGACTCAATTTTGATGGAAGTTAATCTATAAAATACTCAGAGGGATAACTTCACATCACAGAAATGACAGTGCCAACAAACTCCATAGATCATAGAAAATGTCTGTGAGCTCCAGGAAGCTAAATTTCATTCGATCTTTTTGGCAGTTTAAAAACCCATTTTGTTGTGCACTCAGGAAGAAATAGTAGCTTCTCTCAAAGTGAGTTTCTCCCACAGTGGAAAATATGAAGAAATCTGCTTGATAATAGTCTCTCTCTCTGTCTCTCTCTCTGTCTCTCTCTCTGTCTCTCTCTCTGTCTCTCTCTCTGTCTCTCTCTCTCTCTCTCTCTCTCTCTCTGTCTCTCTCTTTCTCTCTCCATACACACACACACACACACACACACACAATCATTAGAAAATGACATATTTCACGTAAATAAATGTTCAGGGTAACCAAACCTTATTATCTTAATTACCCAAATATTTCTTATTTCAATATTTATTGATAGAATTCTTTCTAAAATACATAATATACTTCCAAGACTTGAATGAGTGAAAAAGTACAGAATGTATGTGCCAAGCACTAAGCATTAGGAATACAAACAGAAAATCAAAATATGACTTGCTCTCCAGGAATTCACATTCTAACTGGTGAAGACAATACACATAAAATTATCCAGTTGCAGGATAGATAGAAATATGTTCTGGTCCTGAGACCACATGATATAGCACATGGTTTGGCAATATCTGGAAGTCTATCTGGTGGGCACAGTTGGTAAGATCCAGTAGACATTAGGGCACAGTTAGGTAGATGGCAAAGGACTATTCATACTCCATTTTACTGGAAGGTTTATAAATACTGACTTCCTGTTCATTCATTACTAAGTAATGAGAAAGGAAGGACCTGACCCACAACATTTGGGAAGTTGGAAATGGAACCACGGTTCCAAGTGGAGTAAGGACTCCAGGTTGCTTCCTGCAGGGGTTAGAAAATTTAGCCAATTTGGACAAAGGAAAAGGGAACTTTGGTAGGAAGTGGGGAGAGAAGGGATCCTTGAAATTTTTGCTTCTGCTGGACTATCCAGTTCCCAAGTGGGATCTAAACTGGTATGTAGTACAAGATTTTCTAAGTGCCATGTTACTGGCTCCTCTGATACCCAAATAGGATCTGAGACAGAAGTTAGACTCAGGTGTGATTGGGACACCTTGGCTGACCTTCTGGTACCTGGATGTGATCAGTGAATATAATTAACATTTTTTTGTTTCCATTATTTCTCAGGATTGCCATTATGTACACTCGAAAGTGTACCATGCTATAGCATAATTATGTCTTCCAAAAATATTAAAGTAGCTATTTACTCTTATTCTCAAAAGTTCCAGACTTTTATCACTTTTTCTATTTTCTTATTCCCATATTCCCTTATTCCCATTCAGCCTCCCTTTTGCTCCCCTTAAAAATCACCAAATACCAGCATTTATTTGTCACTTCTGACTTGCAGTTAACTAAGAAACTAGATGTCTTAATTGTAAAACTGTAAAAATAAGTAATGTGCTTCATGCTATGGCTCTGAACAGTTTTCATTTCTGAGATACATTATTGCCTGAATTTTTGTAACAACAATTTTGCAAATAAGGGATTTTTTGCTTCCTTTATATTAATTGACTGTTATTAATGAAGAATATCAAATGATTCCCATTTAAGAGAATGTCATCATATGACTCTCTAGAAATGATTAATCCTATAGCATTATTTCTATATTATGATTAAGAGAAATTGGCAAAATCTTTCATTATACCTTTAGTTTCAAGTCTAAAGGTTTCTTCAAATTATAACTTGATCTTTGCCCCTATGGCTCTTCACTGGGTTGAGGGACAATACCATTAGTACTGCAGTGTTCTAAACAAACCATGCAGGCTGGCTTTCAGAAATATATTGACAATGCATGTGCACTGAGAATTCTAAGCTCCTTGCTTGCAATGTGTAAGAGATAAATGCATATCCATATGCCACTGGTGAATACATTGCACAGAATTATACCATGGGATGATTACATGATGAAAGGTTAAAAAACCAATTTTTGGACTGGAGAAACAGGATGTGATGATTATGTGGTGAAATACAGTAAGGTTGTCTCCAAAAAACATAAAACGGGATATATCCATAATCTCCTAACTGCAGTCATGAAAGTCTTTGAAAATAGGGATGTCTCTTGAAGGTCCATAAACAACCCAGTGCCTCAGAGTCTGCTTTAAAAGTAGATATAATTAATTGGCTTCAGAGTTGTTGGTTTTCTGCATGTCCAGCTGGGTTTACTCTTCGTTACTACAAAGAATTGTTGGTATGTCAAGTGAATACAGCCAGTCCTCATGTGGTTCTTCCGGTTACCTGGATAATTGGGAGAGTGGAAGGGCTCAAGCAGATCAAGGTTTCCATTTTCACAGTAGAAACCATATTACTTGTAGAGCAAGGTTCAGATGCAGAGAGAATTGAAAGGGTCATTGGAACTAAAGGATCATCTCTCAGGTGGAAAGGTCTAGGGAGCCTTAGGGTTAAGTCATAGAGTAAATAGTAAGCCCCGATGGTCTTTTTTTTTTATGATGATAAGAACAACAATAATAGCATTTATATAAAAATGCTTTAATAATTTATATAAATTTATATAAAAATGTTTTAATGATTGTGAAACACTACCAGTATTTTCTCCTTTTATCTTTACAAAAACTCTGGTAATTAGGTACTATTATGCTCCATATTTGGTAGATGAGGAAACTGAGACCAACTGTGGTCAAGTGATTCATCTAGAGTCATATAGCTAGTAATCCTCTGAGGTAATATTTGAATGTAGGACTTTCTGATTTCATGTTTGGTGCTCTATGTACTGCGCCATGTAGCTGCATGTTAATGGAAGAATATTTGGTCACTTCCAATTCATATACCAGTGTGACCAACCAAGGCCATGTGAAAAGCGATGCTACAAGGTCTTGACCCATAACTCTTTGGAAAAGGGGTATAAACCTGAAGATTGGAATAGGGAGGTAAGGTAGCAGGGGAGAGCCATTGTTAAATTTTTAGTGTGAGCATTTCCACCTCAGAAATTAGCAAACACTACAAATCAGGGCTTGATTTATATTTTGTTGAGTGTCTAGTTTTAAAATGTTAATGCAGATTAGTTTTAAAATATGTGGTGAGTTTCTGTTTGAGAGAGACAGAGAGAGAGGGAGAGAGACAGAGAGAGAGAAAGAGAGAGAGAGAAGTTTCTAAACTTTTATGAGCAGACCCGTGGAAAGTAGTTCTTCTATTGGTGGAAATGAAGGTGAGCAGCCAGCTGGGAGGGAAAATTGGGAGGGGAGTTCTTGGTAGGAATATTAATACTATAGAAAGGGTCCCCATAACATGGGTTCCTCTGGGCTCTCTAGCACCTGGTAAGATTTGGATAGTTGATTGACTAAGGCAAGTGATGTGGAAGGTTTCTTATGGTTCTTCTTCCTGTGGGCCTTCTGATGTCGGGTATATATATACTTTATTCTGCTAGAGTTTAAAATCAAAGAGGGAGCCCTTATTTAAGCAAAAAGTTTGGGAAATAAAAGTGTAAGCAGAGCATGAGTATCAGTGTTTATGTGTTTTCAGCTTTGGATATTAGATGGAGGATGATCTCTAGGTGGAATATTTACATAAATAAACACCTTAGTGGTTGCTAGGAAAATCTGCTGTGATTATGAGGAAATTAGTGGGGCCTTAGGGAGAAAAATTATGCTTAATCAGGGAAAGCTAATGGAAATACTGGGTTTTAGGAAGAGTACTTAATGAGGAAGGAGGAGATGGAGGAGTTGTTTATTGCAAAGAGGACAAAGAGAATAATGCTAGGAAAAGTCTAATAGATTTGGCAATAATGAGGTCACCTTGGGGGAAAACATAGTTTCACTGGAATGGTAGAGATGGAAAGAAATTTTAGGGGTCTGAGGACTAGGTACATGTCACATGCTAATTAAAGGGACTGAGTATGTAGAGTACTTTTTCTAGAAGTGTGGCAGAGTAAGGGAAGAGGGAGATAATAGAATAGCTTGAGAATATAGTAATGGTTTTAAAGAAGTAGGATTTAGGATGGGACAAGAAGGGACACTGCAGATTATTCTAATCCATCCACTTCATTTTATTGAAAAGGAAAATGTGGTACAGAGAGATTCTATGACTTGTTCAAATTACATAGGTAGTTAATATTAGATTCAAGATTCAAATCCAGTTTTTCTAACTTCAAATACAGTGCTCCTTCCATTATACAAAATTTCTCTCCAGAAGTATAAAAGGACAGAATCAGAAGATTGCTGTCACATTGTTCATCATTTTTTTCCTGAATCCCATGTGATGACTTTTTAAAAATATGTCTTCCTTCCTTCCTTCCTTCTTTTCTTCCTTCATTCCTTCCTTCTTTCCTTCCTTCCTTCCTTCCTTCCTTCCTTCCTTCCTTCCTTTCCCTTTTTTCTTCCATCCTTCCCTCCCTCTCCTTCCCTTCAATAGGTTTTTATTTTCCAGTTAATGTTTCTGATATATTGAGGGGTAGTAGGGTGGGAGTAGAAGTGGAATTCTAAGGAGGAATCAGTTCTTTTATCTGTGTTTTTAGCTCCAGTTGTTGGAGATAACCAATAAATGACAATGAGTTCATGGAAAGGCCTGGGATGCCTGAGTAGTTTGGTGGGAAGCTTGGTGATGGATGTTTGCCTTTAGCCAAGAGAGCCCAAGAACATCAGGGCATTCTAATAGAAAGAACATTCATTTTTGAAACTGTATCTTTATGTATCCATGTGACCTGGGGAAGTCATCTGAACTCTCTGAACCTCAGTTCCCCATCTGTAAAAACAAATTGCACTTGATAGCCTGTAGTCTAAGGTCCCTTCTATCTTTGAATTGTATGGTCTAAAATTCTTTCCATTTCTAAATTCCATGATTTTGTTCCCATGCATCAGAATTCAAACTGCAGAGAGGGGAACAGGAAACCTGATCCTTATAAGGACCAGGAGATGGAGAATCAAGATGTCTGGCTCCCTTGCAGGGTGTGGGTTTAGGGGTTAAGTAAGCCTGTCCCTGAGGGGACTAGAGATAAGATGAACTGGACAAGCTTTCTGAGGGAGGGCTGTTTTAAACTCAGCTCAGGTACCATCCCACATAGGTTGGAATAGGCACCCACATACTCCAATAGTGCAGAGCCTTTCATGTCCCAAGACACAAAGCCTTTTGCTTGCCCTCCACACAAAGATCCCCCAGTGTCATCCTGCAGGGGTCTTTTCTGCCCTTTGTGACCCCAGCATAAACCATATCCACAGTGATCACTGGGGTCAGCAGCTCTTCCTTCCTTCTCTGAGGAGATACTGATGTTCATGTGCTAGAGGGTGCTGAAAAATCAGGCAAGAGGATTGGAAATAGCCTTCCAGTCTGGCATCATGCAGGGTGTCCCAGGACTGGTACAGAATCTTGCCAGCAGGATGGGTTGAACTCTGGAGTTCAGTATAGCTAGTTTCTTGAGGCAGAGCTGCATGCAATCATGGTCTTGGATTCTGTTCTTATACTGATAGTAGATCTGGCAGGGTCTTTTCAAAGGCTGCTCTAAGGCTCCTAGAACTGGAGTTTTGCTCCCCCAAGCCCGCCTGATGGCATGGATAGGCAGAGTGAGTGACCATGGGGACCCATTGATCAAAAAGCAGGATGCTCCACAGTGGAAACTTCAGTGGCTGAACAACCAGCTTGCCAGCACTAAGAGGGGAAAAAACACGGTCATGGTGGGGTGAGGTCCATTTCTTCAAGGGGGAGTTATGTAAGCCCCCAGTTTAGAGACCACTGGTCTAAACAGTATCCTTTTGCTACTTCTTTGTTTGTTTTGTTTCATTTTTACCCCTTGTGTGGGTTGTTAAGCCAGACTCAAAATTTTGAGTGTATTTTTTTTAACCAGAATCGTTTTTCCCATTGTGACTGCTCAGGTAACATTCAGTGAGAAACTTCCCTTTTCCCATGTAGATCAGCAACTATTCGACAACTTAAAATCTTCAAGTGTTGCAGGGGATAGGGAGTTAAGTGACTTTCTCAAACTCAGCCATAGTGGTATTGTTAGAGAAGAGAAGTGTGTCTTTCTTTGTCCATGGCCAGCTCTTTACCCTCTATACCACTCTCCATCTCTGAGAGATTATTCATCTCGTGTAGGAGGATCTGTGATTCTGTTTGTTGCAAGACAGTTGACCTCTTCAGAATTCAGTTTCTTCATTTGTAAAATTAAGGCACAGATACAGATGATCTTAGATTCATCTCACTTTTAGATTCTATGATTCAATCATTGAGGTTTTGAAGAGCAATGTTCTTGAGTCTGATCCCCTTTCCATTGCTAATAATGTATTGTAGATTTTAAAAACTCAGAATTACTACTTTTAAAATGTCCTTTATGTTCAGATAGTTGTTTGTTTCCATCTTTTCCCTCCCTTTGCAAATTTCTTACATGTGTGCTTTATCCTAACACTCAGATGGAAAAATAATTACATGGTCTCAGTTCATTTTAATGTAGATGACATTTCCTAAGAATAAAATGTGGCTCAGGGTGGTATTTAGAATATGGGATTTTATGTCTTATGACTAAAAAACAACAAATGGTTTTCACCCTGATCTCTGACTAACAGGGACTCCTATATTTTTAAGCCTTTTTTTTTTTTTACAAAAAGATTTTTTTGCATGGTGACAGGAAACAACCATGGGATTCTCTGCCAAATAAGGCCTTTTACCTTTTACCAACCTTATCAATAATTTTCTAAGTTCTGTGCTGAACAAAAAAAGTACCAGTTTTAGTCCATCATGTTGACAAACAAGCATATACTGGGAAAGCATCAAATTTTAAACTATCAGTAAAAATGGGTTTGAATCCCCTCCTTCTAATGTGGGAAACATGTGGTAGGAACAGGTGGTACTCATTACGCTTGGGTTCCACCTGAAGCTGACGCCAGTCTTATTTGAGAAAGACGTTCTTTTATATCACCATAGCAATGGAAGTCTGTAAACATTTGGAGCATACTTTAAATTCGGACTTGTTACTCCCAGACAGTTTTTCAGAGGGCATCCAATTTCTTGGAAAAGTCCCTTTTCCCTCTCTGGTAGTGATAAAGGTGGTAGAAACTCCTAGCAGAAAATTTTCTTCCTCTTTTGAAAACATTTCAGTGTCTAAAATTATTCTTGGCTTATCCTCACTTATGGGGGGGTGTAAATTTGGAATTGCAACAGTAGCTATTATTACTGGTTTTGCTTTTTATTTTTATCTCCCAACACTTAGCACAGTGCCAGGCACATAGTGTTTTGTAAATTCTCGTCGCTCAGCTAACTGGTATATGTATCATCTTTCTCTGCCTCTAAGGCCAAGTCAAGGTGTTAACTCATTACATGGGTTCCCTCTAATTTTCTTAGCTAGAAATAAGTCCTTATGTTATTAACTTTATCATTTTTCTTTGATGCTTCCTAACTGCTTAATCATATATATTCTCATGTGTATTTTTGTTATGTGTAGAAATATCCCTTTACTAGATTACAAATTTCTTGAAGCATTCTAGCTTCATTTTCATCTACCACACCTGACTGTTATAAGTACTACTCTATATAACAGAGTTAGAGCTGGAAGAGACTGTATCATACACCTAATACAACTTCTTCATTTTACAGAGGAGAAAACTGAGACCCAGATAAGTAAAGAGGTATAATGAGTAAGTGTTTGAAGTAGAATTGGAAACCAATTCTTCCTGACTCTAGGTCCAGCACTTTATTCGCTATACATTTCTACCTAGAGTGAGTGGTTAAGAACTTCTATTCTGTACCTTCTGTCTTGGTGATACATCAGCATCTATGGTTAGATAGATGGATGGATGGATAGATAGATAGACAGACAGACAGACAGACAGACAGATAGATAGATAGACAGATAGATAGATAGATGGATGGATGGATGGATGGATGGATGGATGGATGGGTGGATGGATGGAAGGACGGACGGACGGACGGACAGACGGACAGACAGACAGACAGATAGATGGATAGACGGATGGACAGATGGATGGATGGACGGATGGACGGGTGGATGGATGGATGGACAGATGGATGGATAGACAGATGGATAGATGGATAGATAGATAAATACATGCATGTATGTATATAAACACATACATGTACGTGTGCAAATATATATATATCTATAAAAATGGTTGCAAAGCACTCTACACATGCTTTCATATTTGTTCTTTAAAATAACCGCGTGATGTATATACATATATATATATGTGCACACACATATTGCAAAACATATCTCACAAATATATGTACCAAATATATATTGCAATTATAAATATAAACATATATATTTATACACACATATACTTACAAAGCACTTTATATATCTTTTCTTATTTGAGCTTCACAAGAACCTTGTGAAGTGATTTTATAGAAGAGGAACCTGGGACTGAGAGAATTAAGTGACTTATCTAGGATGGCATAGACAATGACTATTTTAGGAAAAATTCAAAATCAGGCTTTCCTGACTCCAAGTCAGGTATTCTATAGACCAGAGATGCCAGGCATGCTGAAGGCAAGCCATGTACTATCCACAACATTCTAGGGTGACCATGGAGCTAGATTAAGATATTATGGAGAAATGGTTAATAAAATGACTACTTTTATATTTATTTACTGATAAATAAATATAACAATTTAAAACAAATTATTTTATTTTATTACTTAATAAATAAATACAATAAAGTATTTAATATAATAAAAAAATAACACACCTTAGATATTGTTCATTGGTGGTTTTCTGAGTCATCCTGCAGCCCACAGCGATCCATTTCTTCTTACGCTTGAGAACGCCGCTGTACATCATTCCCACATTTGTATATATGGCCAAAATTTGTTATGAGCTCCAATTCCATTATCACTAACCACTCTCTTATCACCTTCATTCCTATAAACCCTTGCTCCTTTCCATAGCACAGGTTAAGTGCTTCTGCCTACATGAGTCCTTTCCAGGTATCCTAACTGCTAGTGTCCCTCCCTCCCCAAATTACCTTTTATTTCTTTTTAAATAGATAGGTATAGCTATATTTTGTATTTACTTATATGGCTATATTCTCTCTTTACTTGTATGTATAGATATTGTTTTAACAAAATAAATTAAAATACAACATATTGTAAATTTGTAATTTTCATAAGTCAATATTTGTCATGGGCTGCTCAGTGTCCAGTGCTAAGCATGATCACAGATTTGGATAAGAAATGACCAGATCATGTGGGTAGTTCAAGGAAGAATCATGACCTCCATTTAATGATTCCTTGTACAAGGTTTTTATAGAACAAGTAAAGATTCAAGTAGTCTCATCAATAAGCCTAGTGTGTCACATCCTGCAATGTTGTCATTATCATAATCTTATCATTATGATAGTCTGTCACATCCTGGAAGTAGTTCTTTGTAATTCTTTGGCTCTTTGTAATTCTAGGCGCCAGAAAGTCTTGGAAAAAGCCAGGAAGTCTTGGGAAAGTCTGTTAGCTTTTTTCAAATGCAAACACATCTCTGAGAACAGGCTTCAAAGCCCAGAGGCCAAAGCTGCAGTCTCAAAGGTATCTGCATAGAAACTGACCCCCAAGAATCAAATGTTTTGTCTTACTACAAGTATTCAGCCCACCGGATCTGTTAACTTTCTCATGAGCTCCAGTCCTATATTTATTATCCCTGCATAGATTCTAAACTCACTGAGGAAGGGACAGTCTCATTTTTGGCTTTTTAGCAACTGGAACCTAAAACAATGTTGGTATTAGTAAGTGATTACTAATGTTTGCTAATTATATCTGTCCAATATCAAGAGAACTAAAGAAACTCCCCCAGAATATTGAATGGATCACCTGTGAAAGATGTACTGATAGACTTGGACAAGATGGTAGTAATGTGCCTCAATGGAAGGGGTAGTTGCGTTAGTAAGATTATTGATCCATAGAAATATTGAAAGAATGTCACCAGTAGATGATCAGAATGCCATAGATATGACGTACTTAGATGTCAGTAATGCATTTGGCAGAATTTTTCTTAGGGATAAGATGAATACAGTATACTTAGGTGCACTGAGATCTGTTTGAGTGACTGGCCACAAAAAATTGTCATTAATGGGGTGAAATTTGGAAGGAGGCCACTAGCTAAGTACCCCAGGAATATTCCCTTAGCCTCATGTTTTTCAATATTTTTATTAATGACTTTGATTAAGGCCTTTATGGCCTACTTCTTCAATTTGTAGGTGATACAAAACTTAAAGTGTTTCTTAAATCTTGCTTGGATGACAGTTTCCCAAAAGGTTTTGGCAGACTAGGACCCTTGGTTGAATTGAATGACTAATTAGTATCAAAAAGAAGCTGACCTTGATAAACTGGCCTCTTGTCAGCAACACACAGTTAAAAGACAATTCTACAAGTCTCGGAGTGGAAGGAGATATCTATGTTGAGAGAAAGATCCAGAAAGATCAGAGTTTAAATGGAGACTGAAACAACACATGCTATTGTTCTTTTCTATGTTTGATTTTGTTTCTTTTTTCCCATTGTTTGCTTCATTGGTTACAACGCTATATACAGCCAGACTATTGTACAATGTGAAAGAGCTTGCAGATCCTGTACATGATTTTATGCCACCATGGTGGGTGGGGGAGGAGAAGGGAGGGGAGAAAATCTGAAACTCAGGTAATTCTGGAACTGAATCCTGTCAACTAAAAGTAAACAAACAAGTGAATAAAAAAAAATTTAAAAAAAGAAGAACAAGGTGACCAGGATGATTAGAAGGCTATGAAACATGTCTTAAGAAAAGACCTGGGATACTTAGCCTACAGAAAAGACGATTAGGCAGTGGGGGAGGACACGCTAACTGTCTTCAAATATTAGAAGACTTGTATCATTGAATAGAAAGAGAAGATGCAAATGCCAGCTCTGCTGAAGATCAAGAGTATAAGAGGAAGAAATCTAAAGAGGGATGATCATGTTCATATGTACTAATAAATGGTTAACAATCATTTCTGGGGAAAAAATGTACACCACAAATTATAAAGTTTAATTTGCACTGACATTTTCTCCATCACTTACTTAAGTCTAGACTATCAACAACAACAACACCAACAAAATAAAATAAATCAGGCTCTGATTTGTAGCATTTATGATTTTGAGGTATTAATACTCACACTGAAACTTTAACATTTTGAGTCGAGTTGGCTCCATCACACTCCTGACCGCCTTCTCCCCTCCTCTTACTCAATAGGTGTATTTCATTGTTCAACTCCTGGCTTGGATGACAAACATGGTACAATTTGATCCCTGATCCTAAGAAATTTTTAAAAAGTGCTCAATGCTGCTCATAAAAATCTGTGACCAGAAAAAAACTCATAAAGAGAAGTCATCTGTCAAATCAAACCCACTTCCTATATCAAATCTTCTCTTGTAGCAGTATTGGAATTTAAGGAGATTTCTCCCCCAAAAGCCAAAGCATCCAGTAAATGCTAAAAGCAATAGATTTTTATTGGGTGTGATTTAATTCAAAGGAACATTTAAGGCCTGAGTTATCTAGAGTTGAATAGGCCAATCAGTGGTAAACCAATCATTAAGACAGGATGTTATGACATTGTTAGAGCTCACCATTGTGTGTGTGTGTGTGTATGTATGTGTGTGTGTGTGTGTTTGGGGGTAGGGGGACTTTTGCTTCATTTGGACAAAAGTTGAGAAAGAAGGGAGCAAGGTTATATGTGGTCTTGTTTTTAAGAAATGATTGTTATGTGAAGACAAAAATCCATCAATAAACATGTTTTGTAATTGTTGCTTTTGAAGGATTCTGCCAGGAAAGACAATCAAGACTGCAGCCGACAAAATCACCAGAACTTCAGGTTGTGACAGAAGGAGGGGAGGCAATCATGGACAGCTGCCCTCTCAATGTGGCACCCCGTGGTCCATAAGCTTTCTGTCCATGAGTGAGGACACCTGGATCCTTCATCATTTTGACAACCAGGCTTGGCAGGTAAGAGTTGTGAGTTTTATAGGGAGGGTTCAGTTCTTGCTTAGGCACATTGCATTCATATCCTATCTCTGAAGTCACAGGTAGTGGATGCTGGGAATCTGCTTATGTTAGAAACCCAGTTATATAGGTAGAAGCCGTAGAAGTTTCCACCTATAGAAGATTAAGAAAAGCGCTGACAGGGGGAACAAGAAGAAAAGGCATGTACAGAACAGAAACATGTCCCATTTGAGTTTTATGATTATAAAAGCCCCTCCATTTCCCCTGTGCCCCCAAACTAGAGGGATTTTGTACTACCATAAAGATCTTTTGAAAAATTGAAGCATTTGAACTTCTTAAATAAGCAAGTCATTATTATGGAATATGCTATTACATATGCTATAATTGGCCTAACTGTGTTTGATGGTAAGGTCAGTTTAGTTGAGGTTGTGGAATTAGCACTAATCAAAGAAAATGCAAAAGGAAAAGAGATGTTGAAAGATCGTTGGTAATACAAGCCCCATGCCGAGTATCTTTTCACGGTTTAAACCACTTCATAAATCCTTTATTAACATTCAAAATTAATTCAAAAGATGTTTCTCATCTGGCTCAGCCCAAACATCATTCACTTTCCACAACACAGCTGTAACAGCAGCCCAGGCATTTTCTGGGTTTCAGAAACTGTGCTTGTTTTGGGAAAAAATATTAAAGAGCTGTGACACAGAGAAGAAAATCAATGATCTTCACAGATCTATAAATATATTGAGAAGGAAGAATCAATTTCAGAGTTTGAGACACAGAATCAATAGAAAAATCAGAGGCTCCGTGGAAGGAGGATGGGGTTCCAAGTGGCAGTCATTTTGATGATGGTGCCCCAACATAGGGACTAAGTTCCTTTTCTGTTGATCTACCCCATGCGTGCTCTGCTGTAGTTGTATAGACTCTTCAAAACTGAGTTAACATAGATTTCAGAAAGAGTGGCCAGATATTAAAAAATCAAACACACAGTGGAATAGTGACAAGACTTTTACCAACCTTTGTTTTCTGTTTATTTTTGTTAGGATAGCTACTTGGACAATGATACACTTGCAGTTGCTGGATAATACCAACCCAAGAAATAAATGTAGTCATAAACAAAGAGGAAATAGCCAAAACATAATCAAAATCTGTAATATCAAAATATTTTAGGGTATCGCAGCTTTAGAGCTGATGGAGACCTTAGACTACATATAATGCAGCCCTCTCATTTAACAGATTAGGCAAATGAGTTCCAAAAAGGCTAGATAACTTGTCCGAAATCATCTTGGCCCATATATTCTGCTCCTTTCATTTTCTAAGTGGTCAGTGTTATTCTATTTTAAAACAAATTGGATTTCATGAAGTCATCCCTTGGGCCAAATGACTGCAGAAAACAACCATTTTCCTTTACCATTTTCTGTTTAAATAAAGAAAGAAAGAAAGAAATCGACATCTTCCAATGGTTTTCTGATGAAAAGTGAGCTTGCCCAAATCCAAAGCAGTGTTGTTAGAATGGCCAGTGAGGATTCCTTCAGATCTCCCTTTTATGATTCATCTTCACCCTCCAAATATCAGAATTCCTAAACTGATGGACTACACAAATTCCTTGGAACATATGGTATAGTTGTTTTTGCTGTTGTTGACTTTGGTGTTGAGTGTATTCTGCACAGGTCATTGGGATTCCATTTTGTGAGTAGCACCCTCTGCCAGCTCATAAAGGAGAAATGGAGGAATGATGGAATATAGTCTTTGATTTCTTTCCTTCAGTGCCTTTCCTTCTTTTTCTCTACTTCTGAGGGGAATACTTCCTACGCCTTTCTTAATTCCTCTCCCAAAACCAGAGTGGCAGATGGATAGCAATGAGTATATGTTTGTGTGATATTCAGGGTTGCCTTAACTATTCCAATTTTACTGTATTTTACACACCTGTACACATCCATGGCTGTAGGCTCATGTGTCTCATTTCCTCCCAGAGTTTAAGTATTGGAATGCAGCACTCTGTAACAGCAAGCACCCTAGCACACCCAGGATGACCTGCTAGCACAGGTTCTTTGATCTGCTTTTCTAGGAAAACTGATGAAAAAAGGGCTAACAATCCTTCTTTTAATTACATTCACTAGTTCCGTGGAAAGGTCAGCACCCTGAACTTCAGAGAAAGTTCAAGCAGAGAAATTAGCATGAAGCTCAACAGACAGGGCTCTGATTACCCGAATCAAAGCAATTTTGCTATACACTTTATATACACCATGGGATCTAGAGAGCCTTCACATCTGAACAGTCTGGGGGTCTAGAACACATTGCTATTCAGAGTCTTGACCAGGGAATTACAAGGCCCTTCTCATAAGCAAACCCCTAAAGCAAAGTACCAACTTAGAGTATATGTGCGCTTCTCAGAGTCAGAAGACATCACAACCCTTGTGTCTCAGTGCCTAATTAGGTTAGTACCAAAAGGTGCAAAAGCCTTCCTATAAGCAAGCCTCCCCTAACCAAACATCTTTAAGCAAATTCCTTCCCCTGTGATTCAGGATGTATCACAGCTGGACACGTAGGCCTGTTAATGGATGTGGAAGATCTTCAGATTCCTTAACGTTACACACTCTCATCAGGAAAAAAAAATAGTTTGGCATCCAACACACTGTGTCTTAAGAGCACACCTATAGTCTGAATATCAGGACTCTGATTTCAACACTAGAATTCCAAAAAAGTGATAAGTGAGTATGTACAACCCCTTCTAAGCTGCCTGTTGATATCTGGCAAAGCTACAGTTTTGAGAGCCTTTTGAGAATGTGCCAGTCTTTTTGGGATGGAAAGGCCAGAATGCAATTCTTTCCACAGTCTGCCAAATGCATCTAATCTTAGAGGGCAGGAAGACTGAGAAAATCTCTGTAAGGAAAAAGGACCCTTGTCAAATATGAGAAAATGATAAGAGTATTGGATTCTATAGAAGGTCAGATATCCCCTTGCCCCCAAACCAGTATAATGAAAAATACACCAGTAGGAGAATGATAAAGAAGACCAGAAAGAAGGTATCAGGTGTTTTATACAGTCCCAGACTACACAAAAAGACTTCCAGGATCATGCAGAAAGCTACCAGAGAGATAAACTGAGGCAGGCAGAAGGCTGACCCAGAACCAGAGACCAGCCCCAAGTAGCACAGCAGACAAAACCTAGGTAACTCAGTTTCCTGACAGCTAAACATCAGTAGTCCTCACTGAGGCATGACAGAATTAGGGACCAGATCAGTGCCCAGGCAATACAGTGCCTATTATCTAGTCAGCCCCCAAAGAGACATAACAGGAAATGTGCCAGACAAGTATCCAAGCAGCTCAGTGTATAGTGTCTGGGAAGACCCACTGAGGATATAGCAGGAAACATAGAAAGATTAGTAACCGGGCACCCTATTACCCAGGCCTAGACTGTACAGTACCCAGTAACCCAACACCCAAATGTCCCATACCCTAGCCACCATGCCAGAAAGGACCAGGACAGCACCTGAGAAGCAAGGCACCTGAGGTCTTACAGGAGGTCTGTTACTAGTATCATCAGTAACATCTGTGTTAGGCCTATCAGGCTTATAGCAAGAGAAGGAACCAACTCTAGGTTTGGACTGTGCAAGAATTAGGAGTCAAAGAAGGAGCTGAGACCAGCACTATGGTCAAGCCCCAAAAGGTTCAGCCCAAAGCCAGTAATTCCTAAACAGAATGGGGTGGGGAGGTAGTCTTGCCACTGCATCCAGAATGAAGAAGGTTCTGATTATATCATCTTAGGAATGCAAGGGAAGAGAGTCTGAGCCAAATATAAAGCTCCAATTCAGAAACCAAGGATGGAGATATAAAAAACAGAAAACCCTGAATGTAATCCAGAAATAGTTTGGATTGAGA
>CM053600.1:9838811-9859690 GCA_028646575.1 Pseudocheirus occidentalis
ATATAAAATTAAGAAGTTTTTCCAGGGGGGCGGGTAGGTGGCACAGTGAATAAAGCACTGGCGCTGGAGTCAGGAGAACCTGAGTTGAAATCTGACCTCAGACACTTGACACACTTATAGCCATGTGACTTTGGGCAAGTCACTTAACCCCAGTTGCCCTCCAAAAAGCAAAAAAAAAGGTTTTGCAGAAACAAAACCACTAAAACTAAATTATAAGGGAAAGAGGCAGATGTGTGCTGGAACCAGCTCTAGTCAACTCATGAGTAACTTGTCAAGTTTTTAGTGTGAGCATTGACAGGGTCAACACTACAAATCAGGGATTGGTTTGTTGTTTTGTTGATTATCTGGACTTTAAAAAGTGATGAAGGAAATACTTGTAATTCAGTTTGAACTTGGAAGTGTTTAATGAACGTCAACATTATATGTGTGTGATATAAATCTCCCCAAGAGTGTATTGTTAAAGATTGAGCACCATACTCTTGGAAATTGGTAAGTGGAGAAAAATTGTTGGCAGTAAATTTCTATTATAAAGATGCCATAACCAAACATATATGTATGTATATGTATATATGTATAAATATAAGAAATGTGTTTTAATTTATACAAATAAAAGCTTTTCTCCCAATAGATAGGCAAAGAATATGAACATTTTTAAAAGAAGAGATGTAATTTACAATAATCATATAAAATTCTCCAAATTACTAATCAGATAAATGCAAATTAAAACAATTTTAGGTCCCAATTATTCCAATTACATTGACACAAATTCCCAAAAAGGAAAATGACAAATGTTGGCAGGGCTGGGTGAAAATAGGTATGTTAATGTCCTGTTGCACTTGTGTAGCGTTACTGTGGAAAGCAATTTGGAATTATGTCAAAGTCGGCTAAACTGCATCATACCATTTGACTACTAGAAATGTAAACCCAAGGATTCAAAGAAAGAAGAAAAAGGGCCCATATGAATGAAAATCCTGATAGCAGTTTTGTTGTTATTGTTATTTTTGTTCTTCTTTGTGGCTGTAAAAAATTGGAAACTATCATGCTATCTATCAGTTGGCGAATAGTTGGACAAAATATGATATATGCATATAATAGAATGTTATTCCATCATAAACGACAATGAGTGGATTTATTTAAGAGAAACCTGACAAGTTTTTATAAACTGATGTAGAGTGAAATGAGTAGAACATAGAGAACAAGTTTGATAATAGTAACAAAATTGTAAATAAAAGCAACTTTGAAGATCTTAAGAGCTCTAGTCAGTGCAATGACCAACCATAATTTCCAAAAGAGTCATACTACACATCTCCTAACAAAGTGGTAATGGACTCAAGTAGAACAATAAGAAAATCATGTTTAAATACGGCAAATGGAGAAATTTGGTTGTTTGTGCACATTTGATAATACTTTTTTCTAATTTGTGAATGGGGTGACAGAAGGGGACTTAGATATAAAGTAGCAAAGAGAAAAAAAGAGAGAGTCTTATTGCATGCTATACATAATGGTTTACTTCTAAAATCTATGTTTTCTTGCCCCCTTCTTTTTTCTTTTGCTTTTTGGAGGCCAATGAGGTTAAGTGACTTGCCCAAAGTCACAGGGCTAGTAAGTGTGTCAAGTGTCTGAGGCCAGATTTAAAGTCAGGTCCTTGTGACTTCAGGGCCAGTGCTCTATTCACTGTGCCACCTAGCTGTCCCTTCTTGCCCTTAAATATATATATATGTATGTATGTATAAAGTATTATCAGGACACTATTTTCTTCTGTCCCTAAAGAATTACACACAATACAACGGCCTGTGACCTCAGCTTACTTACCAACCATATTTTATCAGTAATTCCCTAAAATTACCTTTACTGATTACATCCTCAGGCACAACAACAACAAAATGTCACCTCTTATCCAGATGAATATGTGTTCTCTAGTGTTATCTTTCAGAGAAGATTCCATTCAAGTGCTTTTGTCTTGAACTCCAACCCCAGAGTTGAACAAAATCAAGTTTTCATCACCACCCTTGGCCCTGTGAAACCCCCAGGCTAGTAAATTTTAGGTTGATATTTGAGGTGACATTTGTTTCTGTCCTATCTATGCCTCCTTATCCTGTATCTCTGTCATTCCATTCCCTCATCAAAGGCTACCATTCCTTTCTCTGTAAGACCTCTAGCAGGGCAAAGTATAATGTGAACTATTGTTGTATGAACCACAATGCCTTGAAGTGCTGACATTTTAAAAATATTTAGTGAAGAAAAGAATTAGTGAAGGGGTTTGAATTCAGTGATCTCTCTAAAATGCCTTCTACCTGTAAATTATATAATTTATGCAGGCATGCAAATTTTACATGAAATTGCCTTAGGGCCAGTGCTTAAATAGAATCACTAACTCCATAAGATATCACAGTTTGAGTAAGTAAGAGTGATAAAAAATAGTATATATTTTTTTCTCTTTGGGCTGTTCATTTTTATCAAAATAAGAAAGAAAAAACAATAATGGGAAACACAACAATAAAAACAGGTATTGTTAGAAAAGGAGTTCTACACCCAGTCTCCATCAATCAATACATCAATCATTAGGATTAGAAATGTGTAAATTAAATTGTTCACTTTTGTAATCCTCTTATACAGTACCAACTCTTCTTTAACTGGATCAAGAAAAACCTAGCATGATTAGCTAACCAAAAAACTTAACCATATTCCCTGAGAGATTTTAAAAGGGGTACAAATTTTAGCAATTGCTCAACCAACCTGTGGGCCCAGGAAGCATGGAAGGCTCGTCAGTGTATGCTCTCCAATGGAAGGATTCCAGCTAGACCCTTTCAAGAGGAGATCATTATAATTTCTCTCTCTTACCTTTCTCATCCTCATCAACCATACCAGCTCAAAGAATGGATCAGTACCATAGGATACAGTCACTGAGGGTGTTACATAGGTTAACAAGGACACAGTCAGATGTAGAGGAATACAAAAAATTAAAATAGCTACCTTTGAGCAGAAGGTACCCCGTACAGAAGAGAAGAATTTCAGTTGTAAACTCAAGAAAGGTCTTCAAATAACCAAGGGGGCCACATGAGTTCTTTGCCTATATTCTTCACCACTAACATGCTTTAAGCTTAAGCTCACTCCTCTCTTGTACTCTATGTATTTCTGGGAAAACATACCCCAGGGTTGGTGTTTTGTTTGTTTGTTTGTGGAGGAGGGATATTTTTCCCAGCTATTCACATGATGCCGTCTTACAAAACACCTTTTAAAAATTAGTGAAACTTGACTGGTTGATGTTAATGGAAGAACACCAGTATTACCAGTTAGTGACAGTGCTAGAAATCTAGACTCTCAGAGTTACCCCTGGATCCCTAAAAGTAGTCATTGCCATCCTTTAGGGGACCAAACTTGCCAACATGAGTCTTAATTGGGGAATTGCCCCTAGGAGAGGTGCCAGTACTACCTCCCACTACTTAGACTCCTGTAGTGCTTTAGGGTTTAGAGAGTTTTCACATTAGGCCCCTGTTAGTGAGTGACAGCTTAAAATCCTCTAGGATCTTTTTCCATTAACATTTGGGGTGAATGGCATGCAATTTGCAGTACTTTTAGGTGTCTGTTGTTAACTGTAGAATCAGCGGCAAAGGTTATTTATTTTATTTTTTAATTAAATTAATTTGTAAAATTTTTCTTCTCTTTATATTACCTTTTAAATCAGAAGGAAAGCTTGTTTTCCTACTTGACTTTCAAGTTGTTTGTCGCATTTAATTTATGTTTTTAACAATGAAACACAAAAATAAGTCATTAATGCTGGTTTATTTTTTATTTTTGGAATATGATAGAAGCTTAGGATCATAGGATTTAGAGTTAGCAGGGAGTTTAGAGATCATCTTATAAAAGGAATATTATATTCTATAAACAGAGGCTTATATCAATGATAAGATGAATAAAACTATCAAATATTTTTGATATGGAAAAAAAGAATGTGAGACAATTTGGCTGTCCTAGATTCCTAGGCTCATTGATCAATTGGGCTGGAAATAACTTTTGAAGTCACGTCCAACCTATTCATATTACAAATGTATGCTACTAGAACCCAAGGACCTGAGATGACTTGCTCAAATTACATAGTCCAGATAAAAGCATTTTGTGACCCCTGGTAAAAGGAAATCCTTCCTAGGAGGACATACATAAGCACCCCTTTCTACAACTATACTCTCAGCGTCCTATTCTCCAGTGTGGGTGTAGGTGTCAATAGATTAAGTCTTCATCTGGGTCCCCAGTGTATGTCTAAGGAAAGGCCAGTAGACATAAGGGAAAACAACCCCTTAATGAGTTCAGGTGCTGGAAATAACATGTAAACAACAGGAGTCAGTGCAAGTAAAGCTTTATTGCAAACAACGGGGAAGAGAAGAGAGAAAAAGGGAACCTGACATCACTCAGGCATATGCACTGAGTATAATTGACATAAAGGCAGCACTGCACAGAGAGTCACAGAGACAGGGATCCATTCATCAGGAAAGGGGGTGCTCTCACAGGAAAGTGTGCCCCTGAAGGAGGGGAGAGGGTCCAAGCTACCATTCTGACAATGGGGCTCCTGAACTCTAATTTTGGATGGGCTCCCTAGAGATGGCCAATTTGATTATTGGAATCTGGGCAAGATATTATTTTGAGGCTTTGTTATCAAGGAGAAAAAGCAAACTGATGCCAGACAAAGGTCATTTGAGACTTTACATATCAGGGAGAAAAGACAAAGTGGTAGCAGACAAAATATTATTTGGGGGACCGGGATGTACTAATCTTTAAAAAAATCTATTATCAGTATTTTTTCCATCAGTATGTTCTATAAGCTTAACAGTGTATCTTATAAGGAGAGATGGTCACAGTGGGCTCAAGACCACCAGGCTAGATCATATATACACAAAGCCAGAATTCAAGCCTCATAGTCTGACTTCAAATCCAATGGTTTGTCCGTTTCACCAAATAGAACAAAAATATCTTAACAAAACAGTGTATCTTTTTTCCCAAATGCCATGAGAATAACAGCATCATACATTAGCTGTGACAATACCAGATATACCCCCTGAAAGAGCTGAAACTGGATGAGGAAGACCTGCCTGGGCCTTACTCAAGAGCAGTGAATTTACAGATTTCCAACACTTGCAGAACTTCAACAGGCAGAACAGAACTTATCACCTCGTTAATAAGAATCATTCCTGAAAACAGGAAGAGACCAGACAGCAGGCTTAGGCTTCAATTCACCTTGTTTCCTCTCCTCCTGCTCCCACCTGGAGTATCCCAGGGTCTTTGTTTCACCACCACCACCACTCCCCTCCCACCCAACTGACAGGCTTCTGAAGTTTACCTTGATTAGGGGTTGTGGTTCTAGCCCAGGACAAAACATTCCTACCTACAACTCTGATAGGGTTAGTCAGCATGGAACAGGAATAGCAGATAAACTGATTTGGCTCTCTGTGTTCAGTTTTCAGTCAAGTCACGTAGCTCATAGAAGCGGCACTACTTATAGGTTTGATGTTGCAAATCAATATATTCACAATCTGGGAGGGTACAAGGATGTAGTGAAAGGGTGGTAGGTGGCAGGTGGATGTGACCAGTATGTAAGCAATTAATTACAGGATCATAGAATTATAGATTTAGAACTATAAGAGTACTAAAGACCATTGAGCCCAGCCTCTTCATTTTACAGATAAGGGAGGGACAGGGATGTTGTGACCTTTGAAACTAGTATACATCAGATTTTTCATGAGTTTGATTTCCATTAACATCGGGGACCTCTTAGCATATGACTAGTTAACCTATTGGAGAATGCTCCTCTGCTAGTTACGTAGCTCTTTAAGGCTTACAAAAGACTATAAATATGTTATTTCATTAGGTTCTCACAACAACTCTGGGACGTAGGTCCTGTTATTACCCCCATTCTCTATATAAAGATACTAAGAAGGAGAGGATAGGTAACTTGCCCAGGGTTATATGGAAAGTAAGTTTCTGAGGCAGTTTTTGAACTCGGGTCTTTCTTGACTCCAGTTCTGTTGCTCTTACACACTACATGAGCTAAGTACCTATGGTACCTATATGCAGGAAAGTACCTAGGTATGTTTATAGTACCTAGGTACTATAGTACTATAGTTTACAGACTAGTGTTTAGCAACAAATGTGAAGCCAACCCAAAGAGACTTTGAAACCATCAGCTAAATGGAATATGACAGATTCCTCTCATGTAGTTGCAAACATATAACAACATGTCAAACTTATGATATCTATCAAGGCTTTTTCAGTTGTCATCACCAGACAACACCCCCATTTTTCTCAATGAGGCTAACCAAATTCCTAGGGGAGACCACACACACACACACACACACACACATACACACACACACACATTTATAGTGAGCTTCATCTCCCTTGATAAAAGAATATCACAGAGAAAGGGCACTATACTTTTAAACAGTCAGAGTCTGAAGCAGAAATTTTATTTCCTTACCATTCAATTTTACTTTTACCTAGTCTGGCAAAAGACTGGCTAACAGTCATTCTTGACCTGGGGTGAACTTCCCTCAGAGAATTTGAAAAGCTCGATGCTGACATCTCTAGTGCTGCTGCAAATTATTTAAACTGCTTGAACTCTTCCAGGTTGTATCCTCAGGAGAGGAACATGGCGTGGTGGAAGCATGCTGGGTTTTAAGCCAGGGGACCAGAGTTCAAATTCTTTCTTCGCCACTTACCACTTTGGGACCCCAAGCGAGTTGTGTAACTCTTCTGGGACTTATCCTGATCTGTAAAACTAGAAGGTTGGATCAGACCACCTCTCAAGTCATTATCTATTCTAAATGTATAAATATTATACTTCATCTAGGGCAGAATTTGTTTCCCTGGTGGAGGTGTCCCATCTACCTGAATTTTGCCTGCCTGAACTCAGAGACTATATTTTTCATTCAAATGAACTGTAGCTGTTGTCAGAATTTTAACATTAGATCTCCTAGAGATAAAGGAGTATGATCAGGAGAGAGAAATGGAGAATAAAGAGAAGGGTGGATGAGTGTGTGAAGCTTACATTCTGTATCTGGGTTTTCTTACACTTTTTAATGAAATGCCTATTCCATCTAACTGAATCCCCTAAATCTGTCCAAAGGAAATTTCAAATAAAACCTGGCCCAGCTGCCAAATCAAAGCATATGACTGAGCCCTGAGATTTCCTCTGGTTGTTTGGACAGTTCTTTGTCATAGCTTTCGAATCTTCCATCACTGTCCTTCTCAGTCAGTTTGCTAAGTCCTGCTTCTGCAAGGGCTTTTGGGTTTGAAAGGTATTTATTTGAGTGCCTATTATGTGAAAAGCACTATGATCCTGTGTGGAACCCAAATAATAATCATATTAATTGACATATAACGCTCAATGGTTTGTGGCCTGCTTTGTGTGCCTTAGTTCACTTTATTCTCACAAGTCGCATTGTGGAATCTACAACTTCAGAATCAAAAACCTGAATTGAAATGCCACCTCTGACATGTGCTGACTGTGAGACCTGGGGCGAGTCATTCTCTGTAATCTCAGAAAAAAAAAAAACAACAACTGTAAGACTAGAAATTTCAGGGAAAGTTCTGATCTGAATTGATAAAGGAAGTTTAATATAGGGAGTTCCCTATACCAATTAATCTTATGTACAATCTGAAGAAAAAAAAGACAAAAAGCCATAGCTATCCCCGTGATACAAAAATTATAGTTATCATTATGCTCATGGTATAGATGAGTACATTGATGTTCAAAATAGATTAAGTGAATTTCTAAAGTTTTACATTAAGGATTTGAACCTAGGTTTCTCTTGACTCCAAGTCTTTATTTTTTTTTGAAGGGGGAGGGAAGGGCAATTGAGGTTAAGTGACTTACCCAAGGTCACATAGCTAGTAAGCGTTAAGTGTCTGAGGCCAGATTTGAACTCAGGTCCTCCTGACTCCAAGATTGGTGCTCTATCCACTGTGCCATCTAGCTACCCCAACTGAGAGTCTTATCCTCTTTCCCCATACCATACTGCTTCCACGATGACAAGAACATGCTCCCTGCTCTCATAGAGGATGCGTTTCTTCATCTATAATATCTTCCCCTCTAACAGTTTCAATCAATTGTTTTTAAGAAGATAAAATATAATTAACATCAGCTGATGGGCAATTTCTGGATGCTTTGCAACTTCCAGTTAATCTATTTCTACTATTACCTTGAAGGCACAGTTAAAATCTCACCTCCAAGATACCTTCATAGATTAACTTAACTGCCATGCATTCATTCTGTACCTCTAAATAGTGATGAATTCAGTTTGTGTAAAGGTATTTTGTTTTATTTTCATTGTTCATTACCTGTCTATCCATCTTTCTATCTATCTATCCTATCTATCTATCTATCTATCTATCTATCTATCTATCTATCTATCTATCTATCTGTCTGTCTATCTATCATCTATCATCTATCTATCTATCTATCCATCTATCTATCCATCTATCCATTTATTTATCTGTCTATCCATCCATCTATCCATCCATTTATCCATCCCTTTCTCTCTCTCTGTCTCTGTCTCTCTCTGTCTCTCTGTCTCTCTCTCTGTCTCCATCCATATATTTATCTATCTATAATTTGTTTTTCCAAGTAGATTATAAATGCCTCTAGATCAAGCACTGGTTAAATGCCAAAGATCCTGTTTCCTATCTCATTTCTATCCTACTCATATAAAACAGGAATTGTTGCTCTGGGGAACAATTAAATTGAGGTTAAGGCAGTGGTGGCAGCTCGAAGGAGAGTATGACCATGGGTGAATCATGGTGGATGAGGTATGTACTCTTTACCCTTGAGAGGTTTCTGGGGAGAAATAGACTTAGGAGAGGAGCAGCATGATACCTGCCTTGTAAGGATGATGGGAGAAGGGGTCACGTTGATAGTAGAATATATATTGTGAGGATGGTGTTCATTGAAGAGAAAAAGTACATGCCATTCCCCAGATGTTGGCACCCTGAGCACAGCCCCTTTTTGCTCTATGCTAGATACAGCTCCAGTCTCCTAACATTCCACAGTATTTGTGTACTCTGTGCACAGCAGGGCCTCAGGAAATGCTAACTGGCTGCTTCTTGACTCCACGATTATCCCTGTTTGCTGGGTGCTTCCTAAAATACTCTAACAGACTAAAAATTATGAGACCTAGCAACACTGGAAAGAACATTTTTAATGTTACCTTATAAAGCCTTATCTAGTCCTTCATCTGGGTCCAGGCATCGGCTGCTTATTTTCTTTAAGTGTTGGGTTTTTGTCCCCGCCTTGATATTTGTAAGACCTTGTATCATTGTCACTGTGTGACTTGAATCCTCTCCAAACTCCAGCTGTGGTCTTTCTCCACTCAGCCTATAATTACTACCAGAACCTATCTTACCCTGCATGAACTTCTTTTTTAAAGATTATGCATGTGAATAGAACTAGCCTTTTTTTTTAAATTTTTATATAGCATTACATCAAAGCTCAAGAATCAACTCTGCTAATTATCATCAAAGCTTTCTTCATAAATACTTTTAAGATAGCCAACCTACAATTTGGGGCCTGACTGGTATTATTTTCTATGGCCATATTGAGGATCCATAAGTGCATCATCTCCTGGCTGAATAAATTTCCCCAGTTATCCAAATCCAAATGTATTTTAAAAAAAATATTTCTGCAGTTGTTATACCTCTCAGCTTTATATGGTCTGCAGTTTTCTCACAGCTTACATTACATTCTTTTCCAGGCCATTAACTAACTTAATGCCAATGAAGAACCTTCAAATGATACAAAAACAGAAGGCATAAAGAAAAAAAGTGTTTATACTCAAGCTGTGAAATTTTTCTCTTAATAAAGCCCCCTCCGAACATATTAAAGAAAACCAAATGGAAGGTGACTAGTTCAGCTGTGCCATCCTCATATATGCTCAATATATTATCAGGTTTATGTGTTTATGTAGATTTGAGAAGAAGCCAGATTTGTCTTGAGGCAGGAGGACATGACTTACTTCTCCTTAAAACTAAATATTGTGTATATTTACTGGTATGGGTAGACCCACTGTACAAAACCCCAATTCCAGCCTCACTTTGAATTTTGGTCGATGGGGTGGGAGAGAATATCTAAAAATTAGGCCTGAGTAAATAAATAATCTACTTGCTTGCTCTAATAAAGTTAACCAGATAGTTACCACATCTCTTTTTTTCTCTATGTTAATACAGATGGGGAGTATGAATAGAAATACATATGTGTTATATGTATATATATGTATAGATACATTATGTGTATAGATATCTATATACATACATATTATATGTATGTGTGTATGTGTATCTGTGTATATGTATATCTGTGTTGTATGTGTGTTTGTGTGTATATGTGTATGTGTGTAAATATACAAACACACACCCACACATATGATTTCATGGAACTTCCAGGATGAAGAAGCTCCCTCTTCTTGTAAAGGTGTCAGAACTTTGTCTTTAATTTATAGCCTTAGATAAGAGCCTAGGGGACCTAGAGTTTAAATGACTTGCCTGGGGTCACATACCCTTTATGTGATAGGGTGGAGACTTGAACTCAGGGACTTGTAGCCATTACAGCAGGCCACCTTTCAGGGATGGATACACACACACACACACATATACACAGAATCAATCAATGAACTATGATGCCCCTCTCTCACTTATGGGGTTTGTTTCCTCCCTTCATCCTCTCATTATATCAAGATTTCTTTTGGAACAATAACAGCAATAGCTAACATTCATATAGGGCTTACTATGTGTCAGGCAGTCTACAAATATTATCTCATTTGAGCCTCACAACAGCCCTGGGAGCTAGGTGCCATTAATTTCTATATTTTACAGTTGAGGAAAGTGAGGCAAAAAGTCTGAGTTGCCAAGGGTCACACAGCTAGTATGTGACTGAGGCTATATTTGATCTCTGGTCTTCCTGATTCTACTTTCTTAGGGATATTACATTTTGGAAGAATGGCTTAAGCAGAGGAAAAGAGAGAGAGAGAGAGAGACAGAAAGAGAGAGAGAGACAGAGACAGAGACAGAGAGAGAGACAGAGACAGAGAGAGACAGAGAGAGAGACAGAGAGAGAATATGTTATAAAGTAAAAATCTGACTTCATACCCAATGATCCATTGAACCCACTATGCCCACCCACATATTTCACCCCTTAAGCACTGTTGTCAGTCATTAAAATGTATATTTCTGATGCCTTGTAAGTCCAAGGTAAAGATGATGCATAGACCTTGGGATTATAATCTAACAGGTAAAACATATAACCGTAATAAAAGAAAGAAAATCTGTGCTTTTATAAGATGAGAATAGAAGTTATAGAGGAGTCAAGTGTAGGGATTTATCACTAGAAGGTATTGATTAAGAAAGAATAAATGAGTTCATGAAGGAGGTGACATTTAGGTTTGTAGGATGGGAAGAGTTTCATTCGGGGAAACCGGCATTACTAGAGGTTGGGAGAGAAGTTGGGTCATGCAGTTATTCCAGGTAGAGGGAATGGGCACATATATCAGCAATTACCCTAGCATACCAACAGTGATTGCTAGCATTGGTTCTTAGGTCTGCTTTTCTAAAGGAAAGCAACTCAAAATGGGTTAACAGTCTCACTTTAATCAATCAAACATATATCATTTACCTAGTTCAGAGGAAAAAGTACCCTGAACTTCAGAGAACACAATCACAAGTCACAAACAGAAGTTACAAGCAAACAGAGAAACAGATCAGCAGACAGGCTGCCAACCATCTGAACATCACATCCATACCTATTCAGTTACCAGAGAGTGAAGCACCAACATCTGAGCTTTTCAAAGCCTGGAGGCTCAACAACTTCCCAAAGTCTCCTTGTCTGGCCAAATCACACAACTCCTCTCAAAGTATGCCACAAAGCAAAGCCTCACATCAGGGCATATATATAGGCTTCTTCTGGATCAGAGAATGTCACAGCCCTCTTGACCCACTGCCCAATCACAAAGCAACAAGGTATGGGCATTCCCAAAAAACAAGCCTTCCGCCACAGGCTCCATTTGATGACATTCAGCCTATTAGAGGGCAGAGTATACTTTCAAATCTGGGAAGGTTCTCAGAACCACTTAAGGGCCTAGGGGCAGGGAAGATCTTCAGATTCCCATAAAAGCACAAGAGAATAAAAATGGAAAAGAACAAGACCTGTTTGAGAAAGGATGGGTTCTGCAGTGTGAATAGAGCAGAAGAGTAGAAGTAGAGAGTAGCAGCAATAGACATTGCTAAGACATGAATCAGGGTAATATCTATTTGGCAGCCTCTGTCCCACAAAACCATGAAACAGTGAACAGTGGTCATGTAAGTCTTATCAAAGAGTGGAAGTAAAATGGAGTGATCTGAGAAGGACAAGTGGTGTGCTGAAGGCAACTAAAACTAAATTTTCAATGAGAGCATTTGCACCTTGGGAATTCACAAATGCTAGAAATCAGAGCTTAATTGTTTTGTTGATTGTCTAGACTTAGGAAAAAGATGGAGAAAATGCTAATATTACAGACTAAATTCCAAAATGTGTCCTGTGTATTTTCAGAGGGATTCTTGTTAAACATTGCCAGCACACCCATAGACAGAGACCACCTAGTGCCACCATTATTCTTGAGACCAATACACTTGGGGGAGGGGCAGAGTGATCCATAGCATTGCTCTTTTGGCAATGGCAGTAAGAGTGTAGTGGGAATGCTATTATCAGCTGCTGTGGAGATGTAAGACCAATAACACTAGCACACAGGAGGGATGCTAATGCAGGTTCTTGATCTGCTTTTCTAAAAGAAAGACACCTTCAAAGGGGTCAACAATCTTCCTTTAATTAAATAATGCAGACAGATATGTAGAAAGAAGTGAGTATTCAGGAAAGAATTCAACAGACAGGTCTCCAACCATCTAAACAGAATAATAGATACATAATCACCAGACCAGGGAGTGCCAACCTCTTGGTTCATAAAGGGGGTTGGGGACTTAAAAATGGCTACCCAGAGTCTCATCTGGCCAAATCACAAAGTAACATTCTTTCTATGAGTGAGCCCCAAAGTAAAATATCAACCTGAAATTCCCAGTGGAGAGCCAAACTTCCCCTCTTCCCCCAGCACTATTAATAGATGAAAGTGTTGTCTTAGCTGTTTCTATGCAAAGAATAATGGGAAACAAGTCATACAAGGGTCCTGTAGACCCTCAGAATGGCAGTGATGTGGTTCTGGACCTGAATCACCTGCAGTTTTCTGTCAGGTCATGATTATTCTTAATTTGTGGATTGAATAGAGATGGTACTGCTTCTCCTACCCACTACTAATTTTCTGCACATGTAGATCTGCCAATCAGGCTTCCCATCAGGAAAGACAGAGAAAGTGAAAGGTAAGCTCTTCATTATTCAGTTAGTCAGTTATTATAGCAGTTCCAGAAAAGGTCTATCTGGAAGATGAGGGAGAAGGCAAGGAGACATACAGAGATGGGGAGGACTAGACTCCTTTGCCTTTAGAGGCATCACAGTTTGAAGGAAGGAACACAGGAATGCAATGAGAGAACCTAGATTTGATTCCTAACTTTCCCATTTACTACCTAGTTGGTCTCAATCTCTTTGGGTATCACTTTCCTCACTTATAAAATGAGGGTGTTGGACTATGGACTAATGGTGCTTAGGTTCCATTCCAGCTCTACATCAATAATTCTAGAAGTTAAATCAAGAACTGCAAGCAATCATAACCTCCTCTTCTCTGCTCTAACTGACAAAAAAACAGGGTTGACTCATCCGTTTATCCTCCTTTCTTGTCTTGTTTTGTCTAGACCTCTGATTTCATCTGTATAGAGAACTCACTGTTCAGAAAAGATATCTTAATGAATTGCCTAGGGGCAGTGAGAGGTTAAGTGACTTACTCATGATTGGACAGAATGTGTCCATGACAAGACTAGAAACCAGTCCTTTCTGATTCCAAGCCTTGCCTTCTATCCCCTATGCTGCCCTTTCCCCTTCATTAATAGGAAAATAGAACTTTAATAATTGTTGTTCAGTCATTTCAGTCCTGTCTGACTCATCGTGTCCCCATTTGGGGTTTTCTTGATAAAGATACGAGAATTGTTTGCCATTACCTTTTCCGGCCCTTTTTACAGATGAAGAAACTGAGCAAATAGGTTTAAGTGATTTGCCTAGGATCATCTAGCTAGTAAGTGTCTGAGGCCAGATTTGCACTTAGGAAGGTCAGTCTACTTGACTTCAGACCTGGCACCCTATCCACCGTACCATCTAGCTGCCCTCCAGAAGAGCAGAATTGACACCTAGTCTTTTGCTCATGAGTTAGGAAGATGGGTATTCCTTATTCCAAGCTCAATGCTCTAGTCACTGAGCCACCTAGCTGACTTATATTTTTATAATATTTTATACCAACAAGGTTTAGCTTTTTCTGCTTTACGTGTATGAAACATCACTTTTTCACTGCAATAAGGACTATGGTGTTTCACATTTCAGTTCAAGGAAACAAATATTGAATTCCATTTGTGCGCAGAGAGCTATATAAGGTACGAGGAGAGACATAAGGTTTAGATAAGAGCTGATAGTGATGGAGTTTCAACTAGTAGAAAAATGCCATGAGCACAAGTAAGCATAACGCAGAATAATTGTTTAAGAAAGGGTCAAAACAAGTAGTGCATGGTGGCATCCAGGGAGACAAAGGTTTCTTATTCTCCTGGTTGTGAAGGTTGAAGGATGCAACAAAATCTGAAGGGGATATTTGAAAAAAAGTAGTATTTGATTTGGAATGAGAACACCATGATAAATACTAGTGGGTAGCAAAGAAAAAAAAAGTTGGTTTGTAGTTGTGAACAAATCCATGTTGATACCCTTTGAGCCTGACAACTCAGGCCTCCTCATTGCACATAAACTCAATCTAAATGCTACAATGATCTAAAATAATCCCCATAATCATCATGGAAAGTGTTAACTCAACCCCCTTTGCTTCCTTGACTTCCTTCAATGCAGCTACTGGGTAGTAGAATCTAACCTTTGGTTCACCTCATATACATTAAAAATGAAATCAGATTCAGCATAATTCAGGCCTCGTTCTTCCACATCTTCACTTCCCTGGCAAACATTTTAAATTGTTCCCTGGTGTCTATAATTGTAATGTATGGCTCATTAAAGATGACAACATACTTCAGTGAGACTGCATTCAGATTTATTTGCTGAGGAGTTCTTATCAGCTGTTGTTATTTATAGCTCCAGCTTCAGTAGTAATTGATTATTCTATATATTTTGTTCCTCCAAAACTGTGTGCAAAACACTAGGAAGTCCTTCTAGGTAAACTTAGTAGAACCCTCTTGGCTTTCTAGTGCATTTCTTTGAAATCCAGACTCTTAGAATTTTTGAGTTGGAAGGAAACTCAGAGGTTAGCAGGTCCAACCTGTGTGCCCCCTTTTACATCATTCTAACAAGTGGCCTTTGAGCTTTAAGGATACCACGGAAGGAGAATTCACTATTTCTGAGGCAGTCTACTCCATTTGGGGATAATTTTAATTGTTAGGCAGCTTTTATGTCCATTCTACTTCTCTGCTATTGCCTCTTACTCTCCTAAATCCTAACTTCATGACTATTGCTTCTCATTTAAAACTTACATCTCCCCTCATACCTTGAATAGCTCTCTGCACACACATGGAATTCAGTATTGGTTTCCTTGAATTGAAACGTGACACGCCATAGTCCTTACTGCTGTGAAAAAGTGACGTGTCGTACGAGTAAAGCAGAAAAGGCTTTAAAATTTTTGACGCCCTATGGATGCTTTGGGTCACTCATCATGTCCCTTCTATGTTTTCTGATTTTGAAGCTAAGTATTCCCAGTTCAGCCACTTCAGTGCCCCTCACCATCCTAGCTTTTTTCCAGTTTGTCACTATTCCTTCTAAGTCATTATACACAGAATTGTAAGTCTATAAACATATATTATGCACCCATTATGCCCCAGGCACTGTGCTAAATGCTTGGGATGCAGAGAAAGAATAGAATCCCTGCCCTCAAGGATCTCACATTCTAAGGGGAGAGGGGGACAGGACAGAGTTAAGAGAAGTCCAGAGGGGTGCAGCAGGGTAGGAAAAGAAGTGATGAGTGGTCTCCACAAATGGAGGATTTGGGAGAAGCTCCCCGTTTTCTACTCTTTCCAGTTAGAGGGAAGCAGGCATCCCAATGGCAGAGTATTGACCAGGTAAGAATTCTAGGATTCATGTGATCTTGTAAGGTAATGAAGCTCTTTAGGACACGGCGAAGTTCAGAGGAGTGCAACCAAGTGGCAAATGAAGAGGTCAACAAAATACTCCAGATCAGGTCTGACAAATGACAACTGTGGCAGAAATACTACCTTCCTTATTCTGTACATGCTTTCTCCCTTGGAGCGGCCTAAGACTGAATTAGGTTTTCAATTTTTTCTGTTATGTCACTTCTGTTGTCTTTTATTGAGTTTTTAAGAGAGCTATCATCACCCTCTTCCCTCACCCCTGTTTCCCTTCCTGCCATTCCTTCCCCATTCTTCTCTTCTTTATCTATAGCAGTGGTTCTCAATCTTCCTAATGCCATGACCCTTTAATACTCCTATGTGGGCATATCTGCATATGGGCAGACCTGCCTGGAGACAGCTGTGTCTTGGTTCCTAAGACTATCAGAAATATGTGTTTTCTGATGGTCTTAGGCGACCCCTGTGACCCCTGTGAAAGGGTCATTCGACCCCCAGAGGGATCACAACCCACAGGATGAGAACCACTGAATTGCGTACTATGTCATGACATCTAGGACTTTCACTATTCTGGTTTGTTTTACTCAAAATACTTTTCAGCTTATGTCCTTTCTAAACTGTGGCAGGCAGGAAGGGACCACTCTTCCAGATGTGATGTCACCAGGATGGAGTGGAAGCTGAATATTCTTCTCTTAATGCATCTCAACACTACAGCATCTTTTTTCTGAATGACATATCACATCACTGAAGTATTGTTTGTGAAGCCCACCGAAACCTCCTTATCGTTTTTCTTACAAAATGCTGTCTAAAATATGCCTCCCACTTCTTGTGCTAGTGAAGTTGATTTTTTTAACTTAAAAGTAGTACTTAACATTTATCCCTATTGAACTTCATCTATATATTTAGCCTAATTCTCTAATTTGTTAATATCTTTTTTGGATCCAGACTCTGTCAACTCTGTCAGTATGTTAGCTATCCTCCTCAGCTTTTTGTCATTTGAAAATTTGAAAAGCTTGTCTTCCCTGTTTTTATTCAGGTCACAAATAAAAATGTTAACTCATGTAACACCCGGTTAGAATAATTAGCTCCTTTTAAGCCTGGGGTGATATAATGGTCCCTCAGAGCCACAGGATTCCCTTTGCTGCTGCTTTAGAAAATTGATATTAGATGAAAAATTAGGAATACAATTAAAATCACTCCAAGATCCCAGTTAGGAAAATACTCAACATTTAGGCAGAGTTTTGGTATTCTGAGTTTTGGTAGGTTTATATCCATCTTGAGTTAACCCCTAGGCCTCTTTGTGCTTAAAGCAAATTTCACATTATAGAATTGTTCTGGTAAAGAATGTCCTTGGTGTATTACCATTTCTATTGATAAGCATATGAAAGGGTAGACAATGAAAAGGATTTTTCTTGGGGGCTCTGTAATAGAAATGGGAATTTTAAGGTCTTCTCTGCCCCTTACTAGACCAAGGAGGGAGTTTGAAGACCTCCCCTGCTTTGAAAGTAAACTCTGCCCCCTAATATGCTGAACGTAATCATATGGAGCCTGTGATGGAGGGAATTTGCTGAAGGGTGCAGCAGAGCCCACAGGAAGCTGGTTCAGAGCTAGCCAGACATTGGGGGAGAGAGAGAATGCTCATTAAGGTGCCTGAGAGTTTATGAGTCACTATTGATCTTGTATTGGTTAGTGGGAAGGCTGAAAGATGCTGTGGCTCTCAGCATTATTATTGTTTCTGAATATCTTTGGTACTATGATGGCGCATTGGTGCTACAGGTTCTCATAGAGTTTGAGGAGATGAGGGTTGATGGCCCACCTCACTATCACCCTTCTCTGGCACAGTTCCCTATTTTCTCTTTCTCATTTTGCTGTTTGCCTTAGGCTATCAGTTCTTTCCATCTGTATCTCCTTACAACTTTTTTTACTCTCACACTTTCAAAATCTTGACTTCCTATATTTCTCAGTCTTACTTTGGTTTGCCATTTTGTAGGAGACTCAAAAGGTATGACTAAATTTCTCAAGCTCATTTGAACATTATTCCTGTCATTGTCACTCCAGTTCATTAAAAAGCTTTTCACACTTAATCTAAAGTGTTTGATTGGCTGACTTAGACTTGTTCTTACCTCATTAAGATATCTGGCATCTTATCTCTTACTTTAAGTGGGGGTATTGTTACTCAATAAAATTCCATCTTTGCATTAACACAAATGCTGAAAACCTCTTGGATGGAGTGCTGGTGCATGATTTTCTGTTTCAGGATGATTGTGCACTCAGTGCAGCCTCTGAAGCTGAGATGTAATGAACTATAGATCGATTCTCTGCTGCTTGTGCTAATTTTGCCCTAAGAATTAGCACCAAGAAAACACAGGCAGTCTATCAGCCACCAGCACACCCATCCATTCTTGGAACCATCAAATACAAGAAGCATAAGAAGGTAAACATGGAAAAGAATTCATGAGGAACTTACAAAAGTTGAACTGTTTACATGCCAACACAGAAAAACAATAATTGTAACTTATGAAACTTTTCTCAGTATGAGGATAGGTGAAGGGAATACAAATGTATACGTGTGTGTACATACACATATGTCTACATAGGAGGGTATATATGTGTAGGAATACATATGTGAGTGTCTGTGTGTGTATGTACATAGAAAGAGGTCACAGGATCAGTTGAATAGGATGGGATATTTTAAAAGGTGAAATTGAGATGTGGGAGAGGAATAGAATAAGAGGAAATTGAATGGGGTTAATCATCTCATATAGAAGAGGAATGGGATAACTGTTACAATGGAGGGGAAGAACAGCAAGGCAAAAGGGAAAGGGTCAACCTGACTCTCATTGAATTTGGTTTAGGGATGGAATGACATACACTCTAAAATAGGTATCTTGCCCTACAGGAGAGAAGGGGGCAAGGGGATAGCCGTGGGATGTTGGAGGAGAGGGTAGGTTGGGCGGGGAGGGTTGTTAGAAGCACACACTTCTGTAAAGGGGTAGGGACTAAGTAGAGAATAGAACAAGTGGGGGATGGGATAAGAAGGAGGGAAATATAGTCAGTCTTTCACAATATGTCCATTGTGGAGATGTACGTAACTACACATGTACAGCCTGTGTTGAACTGCTTGTCTTTCCAGTGGGTGATGAGGGAGGAAGAGAAAGAATCTAGAATTTAAAATTCTATAATCAAATGTTAAATATATATATATATATGTATACATACATGTCTATATTATTATTATTATTATTACTTACATGCAGCTAGGTAATAAGATATGCAGGCACTGGGGTAGGGAGATCCATCTTGCCCTACTGGAAAGTCAAAGGGGGGATGGGAGAGGATATAGGAGAGAGCAGATTGGGGAAGGGAATATACAGTGGGATCGCTGTTTTAGGGTGGTGCATAGGGGAAAGATGGGGAGAAAATTTGTAACTCAAAATCTCATGGAAATGAATGATACATAATAAAAATTTAAAAATTTAATTTAAAAAGTAAGAAAAATTAACATTTGTCTTTTTTTAATTTTGAATTCCAAATTCTCTGACACCCTCCCTCTCTTCCTACACTCCTTGAGAAGGCAAGGAATATAATATTGCTTGTACATGTGAAATCATGCAAAATATATTTTCAATTAGTCATGTTGCAAAATAAATACATGCAAAAAACAGAACCCACAAGAATAATAAGTAAATTCAAGATAGGATGCTTCAATCTGTCCTCAGAGTTTTTCAGTTCTCTCTCTAGAGATGGATCATATTTTTTTATCATGAGTCTCTAGAATTATCTTGGATTGTTGTATTGATCAGAGTAGCTAAATCAGTTGATCATCCTCACAATATTACTATCACTATGTACAATGTTCTTATAGTTATGTTTACTTCACTTATCATTATAAAAGTATTACTCCATTGACAAGAAAAAAGAAACAAAATAAAAACTGAGCAGACCTGCCTTTTTTGTGTTGTCAATTATTCCATTCGCTTCACACAAATGACCTATTCATTCCTTGATTTTCCTTCCCCTCATATACAGCTAAAACAAAAGTAACACTAAGCTGTTTTTGTCCTTAGCTTCCCTGAAACTGATATGGATTCACAGAGCTGTCTTGCATGATTTGATGCAGAAAGTACGGGGTAAAAGCAGAACAACTTACAAAATAAAAACACTGTAGAGAAAAGAATTTTTAAAAGACTTAAGAACTCTGATCAATGCAATGGTCAACCCAAACTCCAGAAGACCAATGATGAAGTAAGCTACCCATATTGAGACAGAGAGGTGATGGCTGAAAGTGTAGAATGGAACATATATTTTTGGAAATGACAGATGTTTTTATTTCTAAATAGACTTTTTTTTTTTGCTATGAGAATCATGGGATTTATTCTTTGGTTTTTTTTTTCCATTGTAAGAGAAATTGAGGAAAGAGGGGTAAGAGATATTGTTGAAAAAAATGAGAAACAATTAGGGTCATTGAAGCATTTTTAAAAGGTCATAGAAGAAAACAAAAGGAAATTCAGATGGAAACACAGATAGAGTAGCTTTAAAAGTTATGTCATTTGAATGCCAGAGGGATGTGGTAAAAATAGGGACACCAGTACATTGTTGGAGGAATTGTGAACTGGTCCAACCATTCTGGAGAACAATTC
>CM053600.1:9860190-9912961 GCA_028646575.1 Pseudocheirus occidentalis
TTTTTTTTCTCCCTAAACTTAGCTTGAATTCCACTGACCTTTCTCTTAGCCTTATTATTCCTGGCTTAATAAATGTGGATATTGTACCAGGTGTGGCCAATCCACTCTCTTGTAGACTCTAGCTGTGGCTTTTCCCAAATCCCTGGGGGCCAGGCTGCAGTTTTGGGCTGGACTGGCTGTGCCTTGCAGCCTGTTGGGATGAGCCCCTCATGGTGAGCTGCGTTCAGCAAGAGATATATTTTCTGTATTTTTGTGGGTTTTGGAGCCCTAAAATTTGTTTAGATTCGTATTTTATGGGTATTTCGGTGGCTGTGTGGGAGCTGCAAAACTTTGCTACTTCTATGCCGCCATCTGCTGAGAATTTCTTAAAGGATGATTTCTAGGTTCTTTTTTTTTTATTATTATCATGGCTTTCAGGTAGTCCAATAATTTTTGAATTATCTCTCTTGGATCTATTTTCCAGGTCAGTGGGTTTTGAAATGAGATATTTCACACTGCTTCTTATTTTTTTATTTGTTTGGATCTGTTTTATAGTATCTTGGTTTCTTATAAAGTCATTAACTTCCATTCACTCCAATTTAATTTTGAAGGAATTATTCTCTTCAGTGAGTTTTTGAAATTCCTTTTCCATCTGGTTAATTTGGCTTTTAACGGCATTCTTCTCCTCATTGGCTTTTTGGGCCTCTTCTGCCAATTGAGTTAGTCTATTTTTTAAGGTGTTATTTTCTTCAGCCAGGCTGTTGACTTGCTTTTCATGATTTTTTTTTGCATTATTCTCATTTCTCTTCCCAATTTTTCTTTCATTTCTCTTACTTGATTGCCAAAAACCCTTCTTGAGCTCCTCCATGACCAGTTCATGTTTTTCTTGGAAACTTTTGATGCAGAAGTTTTGATTTTGTTGTCTTCTTCTGGTTCCATGCTTTGATCTTTTTTGTCCCCCCCAAAAAGATTCTAAGGTCTGATTACCCTTCCTCTGCTTACTCATCTTTCCAGCCAGTTACATGACTTTCAAGGTCTTTGGAATGGTATAACTCTGCTTCCAGAGTGGAGAGAGCTGTGTCCCAAATTGCTGGAGGTTTTGCAGTTGTTCTCAGAGATGTTGTCAGAGCTATAAGGAGGGTGCCTTCTCTACAGTCACCACAAGCTCTAGCACCTTAGCATTCCTCACCTCAAGACTACCACCCATGACTGTGACTCAGATTCAAGCAGGTCAAAGCAAGAGAGATTACCCTCTGAATGGTTGTTTGGTCCCCCTGTGATCTGCAGACCAGTAACTCAGGAGGCAGCCATGTGGCAGCAGCCAACTCTACACCCAGGGGCAAGGGCAGGACTGTGCTCTTCTCTCAACCAGTTCCAACCAAGTTTCCTACTGACCTTTTACTTTCTCTTTGGAGTTTATGGGTTGAGAAGTCTGGAAACTGCCATAGCTGCTGGTGATTCACTCTCCTGAAGTATTTACCAGCTGGTCTGTGGTGTGAGTGTGGCCTAGTGCAGATCATGTGGGACTGCACTCAGCTCCGAGACTGGTGTGATAGACCCTTTCTATCAGCCTGCCAGGTTGCCTTCAGCCAGAGATTTCTTTCTCTCTGTTACTTTGTGGGTTCTGTAGCACTAAAATTTGTTTAGAGTGATTTTTTCTTACTGGTATTGAAGGTGGTTGGAGCCAGGACTCAAACAAGTTCCTGCTTTTACTTTGTTCTTGTGGTTCTGCCCATCAATAGATTATTCTTAAAAGCTCTAATAAGAATTAAGTAGAAATAAAATTGCCTGTGTGACTTTGCAACCATTTCTTTCTCTTTCCTTCCTACAGCATACTCACCTCTCTTCTTTCCTTTTCATCATATCACTAAATAAAAATAACTAACAATAATTCTAGTCCTTAGAATCTTTGTTTAAAAATATAGATGAAACCATATTTGAGATTGAATAAGTCACATTACAGAGGCTTTACTAGGATATTAGACAAAATATGATACCAACGAATCTTCAAATCATGCATATTACCTTTTGTTAAAAAACATTTTTTCTTGTTATGTTTTGTTTTCACATCACCTACATTTCTTCTGTATGTCCTCCCCTCGATGTTTCCATGGAGCTATACCTTTTAAACATTATTATTTAAAAGAGGAAGAATGGCTGTGGTATTGGGAGGATGGGTGAGAATCATTCATAATGAACAATAATTTCCATTTCATTATTTTTAATGTGTTCATAGTCTCCATGAATTTTGACTCTACTGAATCTATGATAATCATGATTTAAAAGCTAATTCCAGTGATACTCTAATCCCAATGATCTCATCCCAATGATGTATCTCATAACCATTCATTTCTGCACTCTGAATGTGGGAAATTAAAGGATCACACATTCAAGCTTCTTTATTCTTTGCCTCTTCTCTTGAAGTTGAACTTGATACTAACTTAACTTTCTCATTAACTAGAATAATTTAGTTTTCCTTTCCTTGGAATAGGTGAAAATAATTGCTTTTTGTTTTTTTTTCTCTTCATTTCGAAATGAGAAAATAATTATCATCTTTGAAAAAAGATTAAAAATCAAAACCAGAAACCAGATGAACACAAATATAATGAAACATATGTCAATGTACATTTTCCCTACCACCCCCAAAAAACCAGTAACCTTTGGAACTCTTGATAAGGATTGGCACTTGAAGTTTCTGATGAGTCCTGTGGCAATTTAATCTCACTTTCCAGTTTGTTATTGCCAAGCTGTCAACTATACTTCTATGTAATTACGTCCATGTCAGAACTTACTTTTTGTGCTCTCCCCATCAGATCTTAAGTCATACTTACTTGCACCTGCAGGATCAGGCTGATGTCCTGGAACCTGATCCTCTCTTGATAGAGAAGACTTAAAAGGCTAAATAAAACTGTTTCTCTGAATTGGCATCACAGTATATTGCTCTCCTACTTGATGCTTTACATATTGTGATGTACTGTTTCTTTACTGTACATTTTTAAAGGACCTTTTCATAAGGAGTAGTTAAGGGCTTAACAGCGTTTTTATGCAAAGGAAGATATTTATATTTGTTGTCAAACTATTTAAGATACTGCTACCATAGAAGAACTTTATTTTAATCTAAACTCCTAAAATAGTTATGTGGAGAAATGCAGTTTTCAAATGGAATTTTGAACAGTTTTGGAGAGAAAGTGATCTATGGTATGGAAATGATGATTTGGATCCCTGTTAGCCATGTGAAATGTTGTCTAACTTGCGAGGAAAGAGTTCACAAAATTATAACAAAGCAGAAAAAGTTCTTTTCCTTATTGAAAACTAGAGAAATGTGATTATGAAGAAGTATGCTTTCAAGGGTACCAAAGGGACAGACTACCTTGCTGGAGACTTTTAAGCTAAGGCATGATGGATTGCTCAGCTAAGCTGCACACACATGTTTATAATTAAAGAATGATATTATGGAAATGAGAAATTATGTAAACATTTGCAGACTAAAATATAATTGAAAAAGGACTGTCAATTTGATAGGAAAAATTTGAGGAGTTGTGACTTTTTAAATGAAGGGGCAGTCACTAAGAGGAGGCTCTCATTTAAGCAACCAAACAATAACTACTACTATTGTTCATCGGGGTGATGTCCTGACCTGCATGTGAATTGGATTTAAGTGAGGCAGAATTGCACAAAATTGTCAGCCTTGGGTTCTCTTCTAGAGTCATCTGAGTCCAGTGGTGAGGCAAAAGTCAGGATGACTAACAATGACCTTGGATGTAGCAGATCACCTCGATTTCTTCAATGTCTGACCAAGCTCTAAGCACTCCACAGTGGCTGCTTCAGCCACATCTGTGGCCATTAGAACAAAGTGTTCTCATCCATCCATTCTGCCAGGGAAGTCTTCATATGCTTGGGGTAGACACTTCCCTAATTGACAAACAGGTTTGAGGCCTGTCCCTTACCTTTACCTAGTTTAGCCTGTGTGCTGAGATGGTTTACTGGGGTGTGACCACTACATGTGCTACAGTGAGAGTTGAGTGCCAGGTGGTCATCAAAGGTAAATGAGCAGCCCTGAAAATAGCTTGGCAAGCCCTCACACACAAATGACCCATATACCCCACTATAACTATAATGTCTATAGAAGAAGGCTATAGAGAAGTGACGACAAAGCAAGAAGCCTGAAAAACTGCTCCCTTGGCACTCTAGCAAGATAGAGAGAGTTGACTAAGAGGTTGCAGTTAAATGATTCCTGATAAATTGGAAAGAATTTGTGTCATTGGCCAAGAGCTCCAATGAAGGCTGTTGCTCTTTAGCACTCCCTAGAGGTGGAGAAAGGTAAAGGTTTCTATAAGTGCTTTTTGCTCTCTGCTGCTACCTCTGGCTTTGGAAGGAAAAGCAGAGTGACTTTGCAACTGCTGTGAGTACCCAGAGAGAAGACAGACATATTGATGAAGCTCAATTCTGACTGATAAAATATCTGAATCAGTGTCAAACTGGTTGGGCTATTTTGGGTAGCCCAAAAAGAACCTTTTGATGAGCTTTGCAGTATTCTGCCTTAAATAGAATTACTGTTCACATTAAGAGCTAACATTTTCTAAATGCCCTTTTAATGGTGATTGTTAATAGAAAGAACCTTAAAAGCTATGTTCCAAAGGAGAAGGGAATTTCCCTAGCTAAAAAGTGAATCAAGCAAAGAGGAGAGAAGCATTTTTAGTCCTTGTAGATGTTCTGAATAGATAACTAACTTCGAAGCCTACAGTCTTCAGTTATGAGTTGGCCTAAGCACATGAGTTTTCTTCTCTCCTGGGTTTCCATATGCAATTTTGCGTGCTCTTCACTGTAGCCTGTGGGCACTTTGGTGGGAGAGGGTAATCTGGATTTATACATGTGTATTTTGTCTTTTCTTATACGTTTGTTATATTGTTTTGTATTTTCTTATAGGTTTATTTCTTTTTATATGTTGTATCCCTAATATTATTTATTTTCCCTCATGGTAAAGTAAATGGTTATGTTTAAGTTCTAAAAGTTTCATTGTTGTGAGTAGCTGGTTGTATAAACAGAAAGCAAGAGCTGGGGTGGTGAATAAAGGAAGTATAATTCTACCCAACAGGGTTATTCCTAGAATCCTTAGAGAGTTTGAACAGAGTCATGGTCTTCTTTGGGAACTTAGATTTAAAGCCAACTACAGAGAAGAGTGAATGTTTCACAGCCCTCGGTGAGAGGTGTGAGGCTACGACTTCTACACAGTGTATGCCCATTATTCCCTGAATTTAGATTTTTATTTATTTTTGTCTTCTCATAATTCCTGTCTATGGAATCAGGATTGCTGACCTCACATGTCCTAAGAGATCTGATAACTACATGCAGTCTCTAGTTTTATTATTTTGTAATAATAGCTTGCTTTTCCATTTTAATTCCACTTGTTTTTCATTAAAGGGGTGTATTGGGCAAGAGAGCTTATATTACTCTGAAAAAAAACCATTATGAACTGAGCTTCATCACTTACATAGTCGGAGTTTGCTAACACAAGACAACCCCCTGATGACCAAATACTTACAATAGTATAATTAGATCAGTAGGGCCCGTCAATAGAACCCCAGCCTCTAGAGAACACAGATGACAACCTTAATATGAGCAGAGGCAGCCTTATAGATTGGAAAGATTTGGAATCAGAGGAACTTGGTTCAAATCTTGACTCTAATTTTCGATATCTGTGTGACTTTGGGCAAGTAACTCTCCTGCCACATTCTCACAATCTAAAATATGAGGAGTTGGGCCAATTACCTTAAAAGTTCTCTTACAGTTCTTATCTAAAAACATAACCTTCTGCACGTGAATTTCTGGGCAAGGGAAGGATACACAGAGTTCACATACTTGGGGAAAATAAAAGTTTCCTGATGATTCTGTCAGGAAACCATACTGCAAATGTAATTCAGAGTAAATGTTAAAACAAAAAAAATATAAAACTCAAGAAATGGGCCAACCAAATCTCAACAGTGCCTCAGCACTGAGCAGTGTAACCCAGTCCTTAGCACAATGCCTGAAAAATAGTAGGTGTTTAATAAATATTTATTGACTGACTCACTGATTTTTAAATAGTAATGGACAAAAACCCATCTTCTGCTGCTTCACAGCATCCCAGACTTGAAGTAAATCAGTAGGCCCTTTTTCCGTAGGCTCTAATGATAGGCAGAGTCATTCTGTGCTCAATCTTGAGTTAAGGACATTTATAAAGAACCAGCTATAGCCAAGTGCATTGTCTGTGCTTCCTTGGCAGACATCATAAGTGGTGCATTATGGGATAAATGTTACTTTTCTGTGCCATGGAATATCATGACTACAGAATGTTAGTGCCTATTTTATTAACACACTTTTGAATATTTCTAATATTTGATAGCTACTATTCTGGATTTGATATTGACCAACAAGGAAAAATAAGCTGATAAAGTAGAAAGGTATGAAATCTAAAGGACAAGTAACTAACTCTTTTATCACAGAGCTTATGATAAAGGAGAGGGAAGTTGGGAATAGGTTCACATTATCATAGACCTAGAGCTTGAAAGACTCTTAAGGACCTGAAGGTCCTTAAGGACTTGAAGGTCCACAGAACTCCTGAGTGCTTGGGTGAAGCTCAAATAAGATTAAAATACAATTGGGAAATATTTTTAAAAAATAAATAAAAATACAATACAACATGGATAATGTTCATAGCAATTTTCTAAGTCAGTATATATCTAGCAAAGATCCTTTTCAACTTGAGTTTGACATCACAGAGTCTTCCTCTCTGATTTTTTAGATGATGAAAGGGAAGCCTTAACAGTCTAAAAGACCAAGGTCACTAAGGTAGTAAATGCCAGGTATGGGATTAAAAGCTGGTTCCTTTGATTTAGGAACTTGATCCTTGCACATTATAATGACACATTATAATTACAATTTCATATATATATATACATATATATGTATATGCACACACATATGAAAGTATGCATATGTTTATACACACATACACATGTATACTCTCCCCTAGATTGAGGGGGAGCAAATTTAAAAGAAATAAAAAAGATTTTAATACCATAATATTTTTGAGAAAAAGTGTGGAGGTAGGAAATTCCCAAGAATCAAATTATGAAAATACAACCATCAGAATATTCGGATAAGCAGGGAAATTGAGAATTGTCTTTAAACAAATGATATGGCCACACAGGAAACTTGTTTACCAGTTCACATTCCAAATGGAAGACAAGCAGATGGCAAGACTCAAGGGCAAATAATTAAAGATGAATATAAAAGGAGAGCATGGCCTTCTATGAGTCAGGAACACAAAAGCTTAGAATTGGCTCAAGCTGACTGTTGATGTAAAGGACATCAAAAAGGCAATTAAAAATGTTTGGAGAAAATGAAAGCTCAAAAAGGCAGAGGATCACTGCTCAGAGCATATTGGTTGATGATAATGCTTCATAGAGAAAGGTTAAATCAGTCAACTCTTATTTTGCTTCTGTTCTCTAAGGAGAATGATTTTTGGACAAACAAGGATAGAATGAGAATCGTTAGCAAGGAGTGGAAATCAAAGAGAAGAGAGAACACAGCAAGATCTTGCTGCTCTGAATGAGTTCATATCATTCATTAGGCTTGGATATACTCGAGTCTTATCAAAAACAACTAGCACATGTGATTGTTAAGTCATCTTCAGTTATCCTTCGGAGCAGTAGATGTAGCACTGGCCATGAAGTCAGGAAGACCTGAGTTCAAATCCACATTATCTTGGCTTCAAATATTTAAAGGGTTAAAGAGCAGATTGCGCAGCTAGATCACTCAGCGGATAGAGCAATGGGCCAGGAGTCAGGAAGACCCGACTTCAAATATAGCCTCAGATATTTACTAGCTAATTGTTCTGAGAAGGGATCCATAGGCTTCACCAGACTGTCAAAGAGGTCCGTGACAAAAAAAGTTAAATCTCCCTACTGATCTAGCCTCCCACATAAAGGAGGAGACACAAAGATAAGAGCCCATCTCCAGCACTTATCTGATCTGTTTGTCTTGGAGGTAGGAGGACCTGAATTTAAATCCAGTCTCAAACACTTACTAGCTCTGTGACCCTGGGCAAGTCACTTAACCTTTGTCTGCTTTAATTGAATGGAGAAGGAAAAGGCTAACTACTGCACTATCTTTGCCAAGAAAATCCCATGGACAGTGTTGGTGTGCTATGGTCCATAGCTCTGGTCCATGAGGTCACAAAGAGTTGGAAAAGACTGAACAATAATAACAATGTAGTAGATGGACTGAACTGGTTTTGCTAGGTTACAGAGGGCAAAATCAGGAGAGTAATAAAATAAGGAACAACTTTCTTAAAATATAGCTGTTCAAGAGTGGAATGGGTTGACATAGGAGTTATTGAATTCCACATATTGAAGGTCTTTAAAGAGAGGTTGAATAACTTACTTGTTGGGGAGGTTGTAAATTAATTCAGGTTTGGCTTAGTCTAGGTGGTGTCTGAGTTCCTTCCTTTCTACCTTGAAGCTTCAATGAATGAAGATGTGTGGTCTTGAACCTTAACTTACTGGCCAGCATTTCTAATCCTATGTCTCTTCTGATCCCTGGTAACTGCACTCTCCCCTAACAAGTGACTGGATCTTTGGGTCCTGACATTCACCCCCTTATTACTTTTACTTTGATACTGTCTAGGCCAGGGAAAGGGAATTCATGGGCTTGAGGACACATGTGACCCTCTAGATCCTCAAGTGTGACCCTTTGACTGAATCCAAACTTCACAGAATAAATCCCCTTAATAAAAGGATTTGTTCTGTAAAACTTGGACTCAGTCAAAAGGCTGCACCCAAGGACCTAGAACAGTGGTTCTCAACCTTTCTAATGCCGCGACCCTTTAATACTCTTATACAGGCATATCTGCATGTGGGCAGACCCACCTGGAGACAGACAGAGAAGTGGTGTCTTGGTTCCTAAGACTACCAGAAAAATGTGTTTTCTGATGGTCTTAGGCAACTCCTGTGACCCCTGTAAAAGGGTCGTTTGACCTGCAAAGGGGTCGTCACCCACAGGTTGAGAACCACTGACCTAGAAGGTCACAAGTGGCTTCGATGTCACAAGTTCATCACTTCTGTAGATGAGTCTTTTTTTTCTCTAAGTCTGTGCTAAAAAGATACCTCTAGAAATCTTTCTGATAGAAATTCTTGCTCAAAGTAACTTAAATAGAAATATTGCTTTTCTATACCCAAAAATTATAGCTTGATTTTTATTAAGAATTCAGAGTAAAACATAAAAGTCGTTCATCTTGGAGCTTTTCTCTATCTCTACTTTCCCTCCAATCTCCCTTACACTTTTTCTGCAACATGAGTAATTACATCTATTTTTTCCCTTTTCATCTAAAAAGACATTAGCAAATATCAACAGCTTTGAAGTAGCTTCTGTTTTATTTTTCCTTAATTTATCCTTTTGGGAGGCAGTAGGGATGGATTTAGTACATATAATTAGGAAAAACAAAGAAAAGAATTATGAGAACACTTTTAGGTGTGGCTAAGTGGTGCAGTAAATAAAGAACCGACCCTGGGGTCAGGAGGACCTGAGTTCAAATCTACCTCAGACACAACACTTACTATCCCTGGGATCTTGGGCAAGTCACTTAAGCCCAATTGCCCTGCCTTCCCCCTCCAAAAAGCAAAAAGAGAAAAAAAGAGAAAACATTCAGTTTCTTATCATTCCCTTTCTACTTCCTCCCCCTTCCCACCCAAATCTCCTCTTCTACGAAGTAGGTAGTGTAGTGGATAGAAAACTGGGTCTGGAGTCAGGAAAACCTGACTTCATATACATCCTAACTGTGGGACCCTGGGCAAATTATTTAAACTCTTTCTGCCTCAGTTTCTTCAGCTCTAAAATGGGGGAAATAATAACAGAGGGTTGCAAGGGTTAAATGCAATACTATTTGGAAAATGTTTATTATATTATCTGACACATATTAGGTACTTACTAAATGCTTATTACCTTTCTTTTCTCTTCATTTTCTGGGATAAACCTCCATTCTTCTACCTGGGTGCCTAGAGATGAACTGTAACAGATCTAGGGCTGAACTTAATTTAGAAACTGAATGTAGACTGTTGGCACTTGTTTGCTTTCCATGAAAAATGAGTCTTAAATGATGCCAGCAGCTTTCCTAATGGAAAGGAAATTACCTTTGCTTATTAATAATTCTGTTAGATATGCAAACTTTGAATAAATAGCACAAACAGTACTCCATATCTTCAAGAGGGAAAGAAAAATATATTATCCAGAAACCCCAAAGGCTACAAAAGAGCTCAACTGTAATTGATGCGGATTATACACTACTTTTTTCTTTTGTTTCTTGTGTCTAAATGCCAGGCCTGGCAGCTTGATAAAGAGTTCTAATACGGCTTCCAATACTGATGCACCATAATGGGACCATTTGCAAATTAAGTGATGGAAGAAAAAACCAGCAACTCATTTTGTGTAATATCTGACAATATCATTTACATCTTCTGACTTTATTAATGTAAATGACATCCAATTTAGTCCTCATTTCAGTCATCTGGTTCTTTCAGCTTTCTGAGGAAATGGCAGACATAAAAAGCACTTGGCAGGTAAGCCTTTTAAATGCACTGCAGGTGGTATTGTAAAAGAAGTGAGAGAAAGAGAGTAAGAAGTAGAATGAAGAAAGGAAAAAGAGGTAACAGGTGTGATTATAAGGTAATGAGGCCCTGTTTTCTCAACAAACCTGCCAGAACTTGCACATGTGAATGAAGCTCATTCTCTTTAAAGGAAGGACCTTGGGAGGCTACATAATTTTCCCAGAGCTTTTTTGAAACTTCTCTTAGAAAGGAGTTTGAACAATTGGAGAAGTTGCAATACCTTCATTTAAATCAGTGGTTCTCAACCTTCCTAATGCCTCAACCTTTTAATACTCATATGTGGTCATGTCTGCATGTGGGTGGACCCATCTGAAGATGGATAGAGGAACAGTTTCTCAGTTCCTAAGACCATCAGAAATATGTGTTTTCCTATGGTCTTCAGTGACCCCTGTGACCTCTTTGAAAGGGTCTTTTGACCCCCAAAGGGATCGTGACCCACAGGATGAGAACCACTGATCTAAATAGTCTTGAAGATGGCCAAAATTTTGTTTTTTGAAATTTACAGCTATCTGTTTCAGTCACCTAATTTCAGCATATTAGGCCGTGGATAACTTTTTCCTTTTTTAGTCTAAAAGTTTGAAGGATGAATGTCATGTTATTGTCTCACTGGCATGTGCTTCTGCTGTAGATCATTTTATCTGCTTCTGGTAGGAGGAAGGGATGGGGAAGAGAGAAACCTTCTCCTTTACTCCCACCTATAGCTTCTTTGTGGTTTGAAAGTTCACAAGAGACATAGTGATGGAAATGGTTCCAATGATAAAACGAATCCACTAGTGTAGATGTTAACACTTCCACAATTTACTGACTGAACATCTTAAGTTTCTGGGACCAGGCAAATTAATCATCTAATTTCATCCTTTTGGTGATGAGCATCTTGAAATATAGGTAGACTGGTCTTCAGGCAAAATATTTACAACATGTCAACAGGAGTACACTTGGAGCCTTTCCAGCATGGTAGGACCTACTATATCTTGTACTCAATTGACATGATGTATGAATTTGTTAATTGTTATTGTGTCACTAGTAATATTAGCAGAAACTTTGTCTTTTATGGAGTATTTACAACACTAAATACCAAGGGGTACTCCACCATTGGAAGTTGTAACCATTCTTCATAAATTAGCGTCTATAAAAGGACCACTATGGGACATAACCCATAGACATTCAATTTCTTTACACAACTGCTGAGCAGATGATTTTCTTAGTTAATCTTACACTCCTTGATACAAACAAGTAGACATAACCTATTTCAGCTTTTGTAATATTTTCAGGATGTGGTATCTTTACACAGACCCAGTAAAGTTTGTGGTATATCAAATTCCAGTACAAGGAAACAGGGAGCCCAAAACAATACAATAAAGCAAGCCAGCTTTATTGAAGGAAAATATTCACGAAACACAGGGCAGTCAAAGACTATGGTAGAAACTGTTCAGATCCTGGTCCCAGGGTGACACTGGGCATGACCTGGGGCCCCAGAAGGAATGAGGCAATCTCTGTTCCTAACCAGTAAACTCTGGGATGTCTTCTACACATTTCTTATCCCGATTTAGCAGGAATAGGTCCCAAGGGAAGGGATCAAAAAGCCCGGACCTGGAGCCCAGTGCCGATTCATCTTATTAGGGGGAAGGAAATAGGTAACTAATTTATATTTAAATTCTCAGTCAGTAAGAAAAGTGACTATGGCCCCTTCCTACAGGTTTTTTTCTTGACAAAATGACTCAGGATTTTTTTCCCTTAAGCTTCCTAGGGACTTCTTTTAGCAAGTTGAGGAGACTACTGTATAACTTACAGTAGGTCATAAAAATAATGAGATAATTTACAACATTCATGGGATTAACACCCCATGAGCAGAAGAATCTTTAAAAAAAATTATATCTGTTTTGAAAGAGTGATGTTTCATGGAAGACATTTCTTCTTGTGAAATAAACATTTGGAAAGTTCAGACTTTCCAAATTTAGTTATTTAAGTTTACCATGTGTAAAAAGAAAAAAAAAGACGGCTTCCAAAGCAAAAGAATAATAATGATTAGTCCACATCAGTCTAACTAAAAATAAAAAAAGAGTTAATTCCTATCCTTCAAATTTCCCTAAAATAATTACCATTAGTTTGACCCTCAACATGACAAGTTTCAGCCCCAGAGCATAATTTTGTAATGTTATTAGCAATTGGGAAAAATTAGTTTAGCAAAGACTTCATATAATTTTCACTGATGATTCATATTTAAGCATGCACATAGCAGTTTCCTAATACTAGCTGGGATTCTGCTACAGGAAATCATCTATCAATTTATTAGCCCAAATCATTAAAGTGCCCCTCTGTCTTGCTAAGATTCACTATGTGTATACTAGAAAGAACATCATATTGACAGTGAAGAATAAATCCTGAGTTCAAAACTTTTCTAATTCTTAGTAAGTTACCTTAGAATGTTAGTCATCCTCCAAGGTAAAGTATTCATCAGTTTCTGCATATGTAAATTGAGGAGACTGGTCCAGATGTTCTTCAAGGTCATTTTTAATTCTCTAAAGTAGTGGTTCCCAAAGGGATGCCATGATGCTCTAGTGTTCTGGAAATTTGCTAATAGTGTTACAAAGTTTTGAATTTTATGCTATGACATTTAAAAAATTATGACTAACTTTGTTTAATATAAATTATACTTGTTTAGTATTCATAGTATATTAAGTGTATAAGTCTCCAAATAAATGAAAATATTTATATTAAATGATATTTGAATTAATTATTAGATAATATTTGTACAGTCTTTTGCAAGGCTTAAAGTGCCACATAAATACTAACTAGTATTATTACAAATATATACTAACCTTAAAACAAAATTGACCTTGAATTCTCAAAGAACTCCACCAAATCAATTCCTCTTATTGAGAAGGAACTAAACTTGAAAAAGTATATTCATTCTCCTATCATGTTGCCAAATTAAGCATCCAATATACCATGATTTCCTATGCAAAGAATACTTTACTGTTGACAAAAAAGTTTGACAGCCACTACTCTATAAACTTTTATGACTATGTGGAAAATTTCCATGTATCTGCCTCATTTTTGCCCTTTATAAAGCAGCCAAGAGCTGTCTATACTTCCAAATCTCCTTATGCATCAGGAATATAGATTAAAAGGAGAAAATCCGACATCATGTGGGGAGTAAACACAGAAACAGTTAAGCAGTTTGAGTGTCCTAAGGAAAGAGAATGTCTCAACCTTTGGCACTGCTTCCACATGTCTGGTAGAATTTATAGATACAGAGCAAAAGAGAACCTCAGAGATCACCTAGTCCGAGCTCTTCAATTAAAAAAAAATCATTTTCTTGCTTGGCATTTTCTCAGATTGAGACAAGATATCCTCCAAAGCAGTAACTCTGGGCATGAATTGTACCAATACAGAAACTAAAAGTTGCAAGGAAAAGAAGATTTAAGGAACAAGAAGATAAGATCAGTTTGGGGGATTTGGGATTTGAAATTTTAGGGCAACATCAAAATGGAGATCCAGCAGGAAATTAGAGATGCAGTCATGGAGCTCAGGTAAGAGATGAGTGCTGGATGTAAAAATACAGTAGTCATACACTTAGAGGCAATAAGTGAACTCCAGGACGCAGATGAGATCAATGAAAAGAATATAAAGAAATAAAATTTAAAAAAAAGTTGAAGAGAGCTTAGTGGACTCAAGGAGGAAGGAAAAGACTAAGAAAAATCAGTCTGAAATGTAGGAAAAGAACCAGGAGAGAATTCTATAAAGGAACCAAATGGAAGAAAGCAAATTGATGAAGAGGGATAGTCAACTATTTTAAATGATAAAGGATTGAGGAAGATGAGCACTAAGAAAAAAAAGAAACCTGTTATATTTAGAAATGATAATGTCAGTCAAGATCTGCAAGTGAGATTATAAAGGGGTGAGATTATAAAGGGGTGGGTGGTAGGGAAGAATTGTCAACATGATTCTGAATACTTGTGTAAAGAATGTATCAAAATCTATTTCCTCTTTTTGAAGATTTTTCAAAGTCAGCACTCTGAATACTATTGATATTGAACACCATCTTTAAGCTATAGAAGGTAAAGATGATTGGATGATTCGTGGAAATAACATGGAAGGGTTTGTTTTTAATAAACCCATTACATGAGTTTATCACTTTTCATTTGTCATTTACTTCTTTCAACTAAAAGCAGAAAACAGAGAATAAAAATCTAGGTAATTAATAGGTTTCCAATGGATTGGGTTCAACTTAACAGTCAATTTTATCACAGCTGTGTGTGTATGTGTTAATAAGTACCTAATTATATACAGTGCTGCACAAAAATAAATGTTTAGAGAAAATTCTTGCTCTTTGTGAACTGATAATATAATAGATATGGCAAGTAGTTCTTATATATTCAGATAGAAAAATGGAAACAAAATAAAATGAGAAATAGGTACTTTTAAAGAAGGATCATTGTACAGTAGAGATACATTTAGTCATATAATGAGTAACTATTCTGAATATGCAATCATAGATTCTGGGTGCTATTATAATTATCATTTTCATCATCATCATCGTCATCGTAATTAACAACTAAAGGCAAAGTAAAGTCATAAATATCAATATTGTCCTTCCATGAATTCCTTGTGTTTGTATTTTAAGATATAATTCTACTGAAAATTGTAACAAACTCTTAAACTGACAGAGATCTTAGAAATCAAGTTAAATCCTTCCTTTTATAGGTGACAAAACTTAAGGTCCTCCACGGGGAAGTGACTTATCCATAAATGTTGTCAAGGAACTGTTATTTGCAGGCCAATTACTATTGAGTTTGTTTTTATTGATACCTTCCAATGAATCCTAAAAAAGAGTAAAAGGAAGCCATTTTACAGTATATGGTAATTAAGTAACAGCAAACATGTGGCTAACTGCTAGGTAAGAACCTTTTAGTTAAGTGGATATTTCCTCCACATTCCTCTTAGTATAGTGCTCCAAGCCAGGCCCCATGTTGCCCCAGCTGTTGATGTCAGTGCAAAGGGTGAAGGAAAGCACACTGCAGGATAGAGGCAATCCAGCAATTATTGGATGAGAAAATTACCACTTATTGATTTTGATGTTGGCAACAGGCTTTGGGTGATATCAGAAGAAAAATAAACAAACAAAAAGTTGGTGATTTAGTCTTCAGGAAGTAAATTTTCCATGGGGATACAAAAGAATATAGAAATTCAAATTTGTCACAAGTATTTGTAGGTACAAATACCAAAAAAAAGAAGGCCTTGTCTGACTTCAAGATGGAGGAACAACAATCAGATCCTTTTATTCCAAAGGATTCACCATTAAGATGATGGTATACTATGTAATGGTATAATGACAACCATGTATAGTTTTTGCTGAATTTTAAACTAATTACTTGCTACATATGCATAATTAAAGCCTGAATGGTTTTAGAATAACACACTTAAGTACTATTTAAAGTTTAACTTGAACTCCATTCTACTCATGAAAGGGATAAAATAAAAATTTATACTATGTTCATTGCTTTTTAATAGACACACATAGCCTTCCAAAACAATATATAAATAACCCAAGGGTTCATTTCACCATGTTTTATGAATGGTGAAACTGATTGGAGGATCTAGACTTTCAGAGGGAAGGTGAGACCTGAACTTGGGTACATGAGGTAGTTTTTGTTTGTTGATTTTGAGGAATTTTTTTTTTCCCTGGTAGGACGTATGCTAGCTTTGTTTGCCTGGGCAGCTCCACATTCCTGATTCAAGCGGGGATGGAAGTTCAATGGAGGATCTGAGATAGGAAAGATGTAACTGATGAGTTAAACTTTTACAAACATAGTTTTAGGAAGCTAGGGCATAATTTCAAAACTAACAGAAAGTTATAACATTTCTAAGAAGAGATAGTATGTATTATTATTTATATGTTTTTATTTAAGTTTTATTTTTCCATTCAATTCTATATTATAACTATTACTAACAGGATCCATAAGTTTATAACTCATGACAGGCTGTTTTTGAAGAGAGACTTACAGGCTAAGCCCAAAGTAGCTTTCAGACAATGGAAATTGCTCATTATTAAAAATATTTAATGGTTTTGTTCGCAAACATTCTATCAAAACTCAGATTAGAATTACAAAGATATGGTGGTGTTCTTGTTCATGAGTACAACAAATGGATTTGCCCAGAATGGCAGAAAAACATTAACTGATGGTCAGTTAAAACATATGAATGTAGATTTGTAAAGAAAAAAAACATAACTTTCTTTTCCACAAAAATATAAAATATCAATTATTCCATAGAAATTCAGTGATTATAAAATATTAAAAAAGTCAAATCCTCTGACTGTGAAAATTTTTTTTCCCGCATTCTACTTCTCCCTTTCCCCTACTTCTAATACATCCTTTTCTCACTTTTAACTTTTTTTTGAGAACGTCTTAACATAAGTGACACATACCCATGCCCTCTGTCTATGTAGATTTCTAACTGCGCTAACAATGATAAGGTTTTTAGGAGTTATATGTATCATCTTCCCATAAAGAAAGATAAACAATTTAACTTTGTTTAGTCCCTTAAGATTACTTTTTCCTGTTTATCTTCTTATGCATCTCTTGAATATTACATTTGAATGTCAAATTTTTCATTCAATTTTGGTATTTTTATCAGGAATACTTGAAAGTTCTTTATTTCATTAAATTTACATTTTTTTCTGCATGAATGATTATATTCAGTTTTGCTCGGTAGATTACTCTTGGTTGTAATCTTAGCACCTTTGCTTTCCAGAATAAAATGTTCCAAGCCCTCCACTTCTTTAATGTAGAAGCTGCTAAATTTTGTGTGACCCGGACTGTAGCTCCATGATACTTGAATTGTTTCTTTCTAACTACTTGAAATATTTTCTCCTTAATCCAGGAGTTCTGGGATTTGGTATATTATTCTGGGAATTTTTCTTTTTTTAATCTTTTTCAAGAGGTAGATTCTTTCAATTTCCACTTTACTCTTTGGATCAAGATACCAGCATAGTTTTCATTTGTAATTTCTTGAAACATGATGACTATTTTTTTTATCACACTTTCATACAGCCCCAAAATTCTTAAATTATTTTTCCTTGATCTATTTTCCAGGTTAGTTGTTTTTCCAATGAGATAGTTCATATCTTCTTTTTTTTTCCTTCTTTTGACTTTGTTTTATTGTTTCTTACTTTCCAATAGAGACATCAGTTTCCAGTTGCCCAATCCTAATTTTTTAAGGAATGGTTTTCTTCAGTGAGATTTTGCACCTCCTTTTGCATTTGGACAATTCTACTTTTTAAAATTACTCTTCAGTGAATTTTTGTGCCTCTTTTACCATTTGGTCAATTTTTGTTTTGTTAAGGTGTGACTTTCTTCAGTATGTTTTGTGCCTCTTCTGCCAAGATATTAACTCTCTTTTCATAATTTTCCTACATCATTTTCATTTTTTTCCAATTCCCTTTCTACTACTTTTCTTTCTATTACTACTCTACTTTTCTACCTTTCTATTACTCCAATTTTCTTTCTACTATTTTCTACTTCTACTACTACTGCTTCCTTTCTACTACTTTAATCTCTTTAACTCTTCCAGGAATATTTACTGGGCATTGGCCCAATTAGCATTCTTTTTTGTTGTTGTTGTTAGGTTTGGGTTGTACTTGTTTTCACACTACTGTCTTTTTCTGAGCTTGCCTTGGTCTTCCCTGCCACCACGGTATTTTTTTTTAATGATCAAGCTCTTTTTTGTTGTTTGTTGATGTTTTTAGTTTGTTTCCTTTGAACTTTATGTTAAAGCTGAACTTTGCTCACATAGGAATGGGGAGGCAATGTACCAAGCTTCAGGCCTTTTCCTGCTGCCATTTTTATAACTAGCTCTGAGGGTCTGCAAGTTTTCAGTATTTCTAATGGGAATTTGAAGATCTTCCCTACTTAGGAGATAGACCCTGTCCCCTGAATGTATAGGCTGAATGTAATCACATGGAGTCTGTGGTAGGAGGGGTTTGCTGATGGGTGGAACAGAGCACACAGGAAGCTGGGAGTCAGAAATAGGTAGGTGCTTATAAGCAGGAGGAGCCATCTTCACTACAAGATTTCTATAAGCAACTGCTAAGGGATATCATGATACACATCTGCATCTCCAACCTTTATAGTGGTTTTTGTTACTTCTTTCAACTTTCTCGTGTAGTCTCTAAGTGAATACCAAGGTTTGTCTCTACTATGCCACATAGAATCAGTGGGATACATTCTATTACATCCATCAGCAGCTAAAGCTAACAGATTGGTTTGTTACCTCCTGCCATGTAAAAATCTCTAAATTTGCTGGACAAAATGATTCTGAAGAATATTTATAAATTTCAAGCAGTCCTCACTCTATACCTATACTCCTCTGGCCCCTTCATCACAGATTCTCATCATCTAAAACACTTGGGTGAATCTGCTTAATATATCAATACCCTCCTGATGAGTGATATCCTCACTTATCTCCCAGAACTCTTTTTGGCCTCCCTGATTCTCCTGCCTTCTTTTCAGAATAGAGCAAGCTTCCCTTGTAAACACTTCATCATTTAACATGGTATCACTTTCCACCCATGCACTTGCCTGACAGCCACTGTCATGGCAGCTATACACAGTCTCTACAAAAACTGTATGAACTTTCCTCCTGTTACTTTTCTGCTTCTTTTTCTGAGCCAAATTCACAATAGATCTCTCTTTTACCACCTGAGATCCTCTAACCTGTTCTTCTAAAGGAGAGCCTGAATGCTACAACACAGACAACTCTTTTTTCCATTTGAGTTTTTTCTTGTAATGACTTGTCTCTGCTCTTACATATAATAAGTAACCTATTAGTAAAACCCAGTCCCCTCTACACACTGCCTCCAGTTCTTTCCCTGGTTTTATTGGTATTCTTTACAAACATGTTTCTAAATCTCTAGGCTATCCCTTCTGTAACATCAGTTCCAAGTTTTCACACAGCCCTGCCTGTTCTTTTAGCCCACTCTCTTGCTAAGGAGGAATAAGATAAATCCTCCCATTCTAGGATAATAATTTCTTCTTCAAAATGCCTTCTGCCTCCAAATAGAGGTTTGATAATTCACAATCCCGTCCTTACCATCAAATATAGCATCAATGCAATATTCACAGTGCCAACAGTCACTATAAATATGCTGGCATAGTGCTTGTTCACAAAATATAACGGATTCTCCAATTCAGATCATATATATATATATATAATTCATTTATTGTCATGTTTATCCAAAGTTAAACATTTATTCAGACATCCTAAAACCAAATCCCCAAACCTGTAAGCCAATTCCATCATAGTAGCAAAGAAATTAATAAGCCATAACAGCACAGAGAGTCAGAGCATCCTTTAGCCTTCCCACAAACCAACATTTATTCACAAGTCTAACCCTCTCCCTCAGATGCATCCTCTCCTCCCTCTAGTTTAGGTGCTCTGACTCCCAGCTTCCTATGGGCTCTGCTCTACCCTTCAGCAAACTCCTCCAGGGAGGTTGTGTGTGATTAAATTCAGCCTATTAGGGGGAAAATTTATTTTCAAATTCCCTTAGTCTTATTAAGGGGCAGGGAAGATCTTCAAATTCCCATTACCATTACAGTGACCAAACTGAGATATATAGGCCACTGCTCTTCTGGTCAGGACTCTGTTCTTTACCCAGGAAGGGGCCCTGCTCCTCTGTAGCAACAAGTACTAATTCTCCTCTTGGCCCTGGAACTATTACTAGGGACCCTGCTCTGTTGTGATCAACCACAAGTACTCTTCTCCACCCTTGAACTGTGTATGGGCAATAAAATTTCCAATCAGTGCCAGCCATACCTAGTGTCAGTTAATGGTCACCTTTAGTATCTTTCTCACTGATTTTCCAAGCCCTTTACATTCTCTTGGCTGAGAGCTCCAAAATCTGCTGCTGCTGCTACTATTGCTGCCTCCAGGGCCCACTGCTAGTGCTGCCACAGAGTGAATTCCAGTGTCACTGACCTCTCCTGCAACTTCCAAGTTGTCTTAGGCTGGAAAAATGTCTAATCCTGACCTTTTATTGGCTCTGCCACTCCAAAATTTGATTTGCAATGTTATTTTTTTCTTTTATTTTTGGAGTTGTGGAAGGCAGGACAATTGGAGTTAAGTGACTTGCCCAAGGCCACAGAGTTAGTACATGTTAAGTGTCTGATGCTGGATTTGAACTCAGGTCCTCTTGACTCCAGGCCAGTGCTCTATTGCCACCTAGCTGCCTCTTGGGTTGTTATTTTAAAGTTGTGTGAGAGGAATGTTGGGAAAGTTCAACTGATTGCTGCCTTTAATCGTCCATCTTTTTATTTTTTTTAAATTGTAGATGAATGAACAAAAAATTAATTTTACTTTATTTAAAAATTATTGGGTACTACTTAATTTCATTTCAAAATAACTAATGATATTCTATCAGCTGGATTTCCCTTTTGAATTCCAACTATTTTAAAGTTTCCCATAGGATAATTCACCTCTGAACATCAATTTAAAAGTTCACTGAGATCTTTTATTTAAAAGTGAAATAGGTTTATTTAAATACTTTTTCTCAAGAATGTGAAGCATTTTTAAATCAAGAAATAATTCATTTTTCTGCTTTCATTACACAAATCACTACATAAAAACTAACAATTTAACAACACATATGTTTTCCCCATGAAATTCAGATCATATATATATATATATATATATGATATCATTCATTTATTGTCATGTTTAACCAAAGTTTAATAGGAAAATTTAATTCAATCATCTTTTCTCATCTTAAAATATCTCTAAATCAACACTTTTTGACACAAAAATTATTAAGAAAATGAAGGACTCTGCTAACAACAGTGCCTGACTAGTCTCATGAGACATACAAATGCTATTATTCCTTCTCTTTAAAAGGATAAATTAGCAGATGTTAACATAAAGTGTTATCCCCTGTTTCTAATAGGATACTTAACTAGTTCTTCTGCAGGAAGATAGACAGAAAGAGACTAAGACAGAGAGGGAGAGAGGGGGGAGAGAGAGAGAGAGAGAAAGAGAGAGAGAGACAGAGACAGAGAGACAGAGAGACAGAGACAGAGAGACAGAGAGACAGAGGGACAGAGACAGAGACACAGAGACAGAGAGAGACAGAGACAGAGAGAGACAGGGAGATAGAGAGACAGAGAGAGAGAAAAAGACACGAAAAGCAAAATTTTAAGGTAAGGGCTTGCTTCGTTCAACATTCAGGAAAAGTTATGAGATATCTACTTTAGATTTTCATTTTAGAAGAAGAGAATAAAAGAGTCTTTTCATATATATAATGTATTTGAAGTCTACAATAATGGAATGAGCTCGATGTACTAAAAGGAATACTTTAATGGCCATAAAATGGCTCCATGATATTGGGCTGTCATGAGACAATTGATTCTATCAGCAATTTAAATCTTCTGGAATATGAGGATGCCTTTTTAAAAACAAAATATTTTAAGTGACTCTGCATATTAATTACATTGCAGTACTCAAATCTGTTGAGAGATAAAACAGATAATGATAAAAAAAACACCATCAAATTAGCAACACTTTTAAAAGAATTTGAATGTATTGATCACAGCAATAAAATCAATTATAAATGACAAGGAAAAAAATTTCTATGAAGCAGGAATGAAACATGAATAATGTGAAAATACTGACACATGGCCCATTATTTCTTACTACATATTATCCTCGAGGCAAGTAAGAATTAAAATGACAATGTTTGATGCACATATGGATTGGGGACTCCTAGCAATATCTTTAGGGCCCTCCAGTGTTTGGCAGCCCACAGGTCAGAGCTAAATTGTTTGTAAGGTCCTTTCAAGATCTAAACCATTGTTATTGCTGGGGGTTCTTAAATGCATGTGCTTACTGTCATTCTCATTTTTATTTCTGGAATTTGAGAAGGCAGCATCTTTTGATTAGAAAGAGCACTGGATTTAGAATCAGAGAACCTAATTTTGAATTTCAGCTCTACCATTTCTTTGCTACTTGACCTTGGACAAGTTACTTATCCTCTCTAAACTTCAGCTTCCTCATTTGTTAAAAGGTGACAACAAATGCCAAAATATTTAAAGTAGCACTTTTTGTAGCATTAAAAAAACTGGAAACAAAGTAGACACTGATCAATTGAGTAGTGACTAAACGAACTGAAATATGACTCTAATAGAGTATTACTGTTCTGTAAAAAAAATGATGTATTAAAGAATTTAGAGAAGCATGGGAAGACACAAAAATTGATGCAAAATGAAGTATGAAGGAAAACAGTGATTTAAAGAACACAAATCGAAAGAGAAAGAAATGAAAGTTTATTGCTGAAAAGTCTATGAGAAAGTTCATCTACCTTTCCTTCATCAAGATGGGAACTACAGGTATGGAACGTCACATATACTGTCAAACTTTGTGGATATTCTCTTTAGTTTCACTGAACTGCTTTTTCCCCCTTTCTTTTATTCGTTGTTGCAAACAGTGATTTATAAAGGAGAGGAATATACATACATACATACATACATACATATATATGTGTATGTGTACGTGTATATGTGTATATGTGTGTATATTCCCTTCTAAATTTATTATCAATTAAGGGGCCCTGCAAACAGTTGCATGTATGTGTGTGTGTATATATACATACAACAGTTTGTAGCCCCTTAATTGATAAATTTAGAAGGGACAATACACACACACACACACACCAATAATAGCACTATATATTTAAAAATTCAAATAAAATATGGGATCGAATTAAATTATCCCTAAGATTTTGTTAAACTCTGCTTCTCACTCCCTATAATTTTCCATATTATTTCCCAGCAGTTATGTTAAAGTTCACCCACAGACCGGCAACTACATTACAGGAAAATTTACAGGAAATTGGTACTCAGGAAACTAATAAAAGAGCTTTATTATTATGCAATGCAGCAAGCAGGTGGGGAAAAAAAGCATAAATATACACAAGGCACAGCGGACAGAAGTGCTGGGACTGAAGGCAGGAGGACTCCTCTTCCTGAGTTCAAACCAGGTCTCAGAAACTAAGTAGTTATGTGACCCTGACCAAGTCACTTAATCTTGTTTGCCTCGGTTACCTTTTCTATAAAATGGCTGGAGAAGGAAACGGCAAACCTCTCCAACATCTTTGCCAAGAAAACTCCAAATAGGGTCACAGAGTCAGACATGACTAAAAATTAATGAAGAAAATATCAATGTTAACAGATAGAGGTTCATTCCCACAGATGCAAAAAACTTCACCATATGCAGGAGGGAAATGCGTTAGAGAAAGAACATGCTCAAAGTTGGCCTTGGCGGGGGGGGGGGGGGGCAAAATTATATGTCCTCAAAGAGGCTTGGGTAGGAACAGGTAATTAGTGTCAGATGTGGGAAGAGGTATTCCTAATTAGACCCTGACGTGGATGAGGTTAGCAAGGTGAATATGGAGATTACCTGACTCTGTGCCTGACCTCCTGTGATGGTGACCCCAAACAGGCAAAATCCAGTCAAGTGATGACACTAGACTAGGTTTTTAGTGAGTTTCTTAAACTAAGTTTTGCAATTGTCCCATCAGGCCCTTTGAGTGTTGGAACTGCCCCAGTAAGCTTTGATGTTGCCTTAAGCTGCCGGAGAGTGGCCTGAAATAACAGACTGGTTTTGTTGTGTCCTAACCTCCCTAAACTGGCTCTGCCCTGATTTTGGAGAAGAGCCCAAATAAGTGAGTTAACAAGACTATTTACACCAAGGCCCTCTCCTGAGTTCTTATTTCCAGGTTTAGGTGGAGCCAAATTCTTGGGGTGATCCTGACTGGGCCTTCTATTAGCCTTGGGGCAACTAGGATGAGAGTCAAACTCTCCTCTACCATCATTTCTCTCAGGAAAGTCAGGGCTAAAGATCCCAGTCCCCCTCCACCACTACCTCAGCTATGTCTGACCTGCTCACCCTCTGGTGTGGTTCTCTTGGCCTGTATCTGATTCAAAACTTGAGACAAGTGCCGGGCAGAAGCTGGGGGTAGCTCAGAGAAAGCAAACAAAGCTGAAGTATGCAGATAAAACAGCTGGTGGAACAAGGAAAAGGGGGAAAGCAACAGTCCTAAAAGTCTCCAGGTAATACACGGTCATCCACAGCTGGAGGCCTAGGTATGGGCCTCAATGAATTTAGAGGATGAAAAGGGGCTAAGAGTCAAAACTGTGCCTTTTAACCCGAGTCCTCAATTAGGGAAAGGTAGGGACTTGGAGGGTCCTGGCTTCCTAGGGACTTCATGGGTCATGTAAGTAAGGACATTCCTCTGAACAGTTTCCTATAATTTCTCTAATTGCAGTTGGGGGAACAGTTTGTAGGGCCCCTTAATTGATAGCAAATTTAGAAGGGACAAGTGTAGCATCAACCATGAGTATAGTCACAGCTTTCTGGGGCAGACTAGTGCTTAACTGGGAAGTCAGCTGGGGTTAGGCAGGTGATCTTGACCAGCTCAAAGTGGTGGTAACCACAGTCACGAGAAGCCAGGAAGAGGGAATAGTCATCCCTTTTTCTTCCAAAGTCTGAGCTGGACTTGCATGCAGGAAGTAACCTGTGGGCCAGAAGGGTTTTGACTTAAAAAATGAACAGTTTGGAAAAGCCGACAGCCCCATAAACATTTTGCAGCTAGGCCTGATGTAAGTTCTCCTCTAGGAAGAGTATGGAGCTAATAGGAGAGTAATGCTCTAGAATGAAAATAAAGCTATTCTAGTTCTCCATATGCTTGAGAAAAGCACAAATCCAGTGGCAGTGAAACTCATTCAGGCCTTGCAGGAGTATTATAGAGGACCATTCTACTTTAGGTCAGACATACAAGGAGTTGTATTGAAAGGAAGCACTCCTTCCCATATCTCCTTCCAAAGCAGGCAGGAGATACCTAACAGTTATTTGAGTGTTCTAGGGATACTCTGACCACTGGTGTCACCAAAGGTCTGTCTTTGTCAGTTCATAGTCTATACACATCCTACTTGCTGGAGTGGGGTAGCGCCACTTCTTTTACGCTCAAAGGTGTCATAGAGCAATCAGAGATCAGATAACAATCAACAACAGGAGAACTAGGAGAAAAAGTCTGCACTAGATGCTGTGATGTCTTGAAAGGGGTTCTGGAAGGGGTGGGGGTGAGGTGACAACCCCTGGAGAACATGTCTGATTGTTTCCAGAGGCTGAAGTTACGGGTCAAGCCAACAGGCTTTGAGGGCATTTGCTGACAGGAGCTGAGGCTCGGGTCCTCACATAGAAAACCCCAAAGGGACCCTGGGTTATGATTTCAATTTTCCTGCACAAGGAGGGAGGTTAATGTCAAAGTCTCTTTGATGGGCTAAAATGGACATGTGGGAGCAGGCAGCCTTTGTTCAGTCGTAAGTAATTTCTTCCCCATTATAGTTAAAGGGTCCTAGGCCACAACTTCACTTTTGATTTTTCCCTCCCTAACCCTAGATCCTTGATTACTGAGAAGGAGAAACAGAAACATCCAAGTTCTGTCTCTTTAACTTGGGGAAAAGAGTGCTCATCATAGCACAGGCAAGGTCTAAGGGGTAGGGAGGATGGGAAGCAGGAGCCATAAAGTCTGGCATTCAGGAGACAAAGTAGAGCAAGAAGCTTCTTAGTTCACATTAGGATCCAGGAGCCACCCAAGTATTTAGGCGCAGTTCCTGTGAGAAGTTCATCACGCCTTTCAATCAGTCTAGTAGCTTGAGGGTAATATAAAAGATTAAACAACCAGGAGATAACTTGGGAGTCTGCTCCATCTTAGACCTTCTTGGTAATGAACTTAATGCTTTGGTCAGAGTGTACAGCAGTCAGGGGGCCTAAGAGAGCCACAATGTTTTTCATAAGACCCCCAGGATTGAAAATGCAATAGAATGACCAAAAGGATGACCCAGCCATAATCCTCCGCAAGTATCTACCATCAAGAGAGAAAATCGGGCGACACCAACATGAACCAGTACAATCAGCATAATTCATGAGGTCAAGGAGACCTAGAAACCTAAAAAGCCTTTGAGTTTGTGTCTCCACAGGCAGAAACAACAGCAAACGGTATAGACCCTGAGCAATCAGAGCGGCCTCTTCACGGACCAATCACTAGGTCAATGCAATGGTGCCCAAGAATCTATGCTGCTCATGGACCCAGTAGAGTAGAGGTCTGGGGTTGGACAAGGGGCTGTAGGTAACAGCCACTCTGCCAATATCCCTTATCGTATTATTATATTCACAGGTGAGATCCCCCCAGTGTGGGCAAAAATATGTGAAACTCACAGGGTGTGTTGGGAGGCCCATTTAGCAATATGTTCTCACAAATCCTTACCCCAGACTGGGATATTCTAAATGTTCTACTATTGTTTTGGCCACTAACCATACCACTGGCCAATGTTCAATGAGCAAAGGGAACTGATAGAAGTGGGAGAGGAAGAGAGTCAAGGGAAGAGTGCCTCACAGTGACCTGACTAACCTCTTCATGGAAGCAGCTAATATCAGAGGGGTCAGGCGTGGTCCTGCCCTGAAAATGCCACTTCTGGGTGAAGAAGTATCCGAAGCATACCCAAATTTGTCCAGGGTATTTTCCCTGACTCAGGGCATGATGAGGATTTCAGAGGGGAGTTAGCTGCTATTAAGGTTGTTTCGTGGGCAGAGCCCCAGCTGATACTGCTGTACTTCCTAGTGACAGTATAGAGAGGCTGTAGCAAGGCCAGTAAGTGTGGGATGCGCTGACTCTAGAATCCAAACACACCAACCAGGAACTGTGCACTTCGTGGTCGCTTGGTGTCTTCAATGTAACCTGTCCCAGATTGGAGCTGGAATTGTTCTGCCTCCAGTCTAGATGTAACCTAAAAGCTTAATATGCTGTATAGGACCCTGGATTTTTGAAATACGATAGCCCTGCCTCTGCTGGTCAGATGACTGAGCTTGGCATGCCCAGCTGCTTTGACAGTCTCTGCTATAGGACTACCTATAAGAATGTTATCTAGCTAGTATTACCCCATGGAAGTACTGGTAGACTGGAAGGACTATTCAAATAGATTATGGGCAACTGTGTGAATTCTAAGCCTTCAAAAGCAAAAGTAAGACTGACTCTCAAGGAAAATCAAAACAGAATAAAACATTTCAACAAGATCAGTTCACACCCAAACAGTCACAACCATCCTTCTATGTTCTCTCAGTGTCTTATGTAATATTAGGCAAAGGAAACTTTATGGGGGGAAAGACCTTGGTAAGATACCCATAATCTACTGTAAGATTTTAGATTTTAGATATAGATTTAGATCTTTCTACCCTGCTTTCTAGAGTAATCAGATAGGGGACCTCAATATAGATAGTATATACTTTCATGCAATAAATCCTTAATTAATAGGCATAATCCAATTAACCTCCCACCCAAGTTTATACTGAAGAATGTTAGCAACTCTCTGGGAAAGGGCAAGCTGGACTGGTTCCCATTGAGCACATCCACTATTAGTGTCAGGCCTTTGAGTTTTTCTGGTGCCTGAAATTAACAGCTCATAATGTACATGCCTATAATGGGAAAAGGAACATGATCTCTAGTGATAATAATAAATAGTTAACATTTATGTAATTCTCACTACGTGCCAGACACTGGGCTAAGATTTTTTACAGTTGTCTCATCTGATCCTCACAACAAGCCTATGAGGTACGTGCTATTATCATCCCCATTTTACAGATGAGGAAACAGAGATTAAGTTATGTGCGCAGGATCATGCAGTAAGTGTCTGAGGCTGGATTTGAACTCATGTCTTCCTAACTCTAAGTCTCAGGCTCTTTTGCACCAGCTAGCTATGATGACAACTGGTACCCTAGGAATCGGGACAAGAACCACCTATAAAACTAACTGTGGTACATTTATTCACAATAGCACGGCCACCAAGTCCTTACATTGGCTAGGGCATTCTGTGATGAACGTCAGGATTCACAGGAATAAGACTGTTTGGCTGAAAGGACAAAGGACTTGTTTATTAGTAAATGACTAAAGAATAATAAGGGTCAAAAAAGGGTGGTTATCTTCAGGGGACCCTAAGGCTGGGAAGTTGCCATGTCCTGATGGGTGATTTTTTTTTTGTCCCTCTAGGGTCCTTGTTATTTCTGGAGATTGGGGGACAGAGCCTCCGCAGTCTTGGTTGTCTCTTTTCTGGATGTCTCAGGGTCTTTCTTATTTGCTCTTCTCTTTCTTGCTTGTATCTTTTTTTTTTTGAAGGCTAGGTGACCAAAAGAGCTTTTATTAACTTCCTGACTCAGCACTCAGCCCACGTCTTCAATTTATGGCCCTAACACCACAGGACTTTGGTGTCATTGGTCTCGGCCACCATTTTGCCGTCCACGGTCCTCCGAGTGCTGGTCTTATGTAAGGAACTGCTGCTGCTGTCCAAGGCATGCACAAGACTGAAGTCCTCCCCGTTCTCCAGCAGATTTCGATAGGTGTTGATTTCTGCTTCCAGTTTGACTTTAATGTTGAGCAGGGCCTCGTACTCCTGGGCCTGGTGCTGCCCCTCTGTTCGCGTCTGCCCCAGCTCTGCCTCCACAGCAGGGCTGTGTTGATCTGCTCCATCTGGATAGCATAACGGGTCTCCACCTCCCTCAGGCTGTCCTCCAAGCTGGTTTTCAAGTTTCGAAGGGAATCCAAGTCAATCTCTAGGGACTGGACTGTACGTTTCAGCTCAGTGACAGTGTTTCGGGCTGCTTCCACCTCCTCAGATCTTGTGTTGATCACCACAGTGCTCTCCTCAATCTGCTGGGACCAATATTTATCAAGTTCCTCTCTGTTCTTCTGAGCCAGAGCCTCATAGTGGGCTCGGATATCAGCCATGACCTTGCTTAAGTCCTGAGATTTGGGAGAGTCCACCTCCACAGTCAGCTCACAGCCTGCAATTTGGGCTTGTAGAGAATTCACCTCCTCCTCATGGTTCTTCTTCATGAAGAGCAGCTCTTCCTTCAGGTTTTCAGTCTCTGTCTCCAGTTGCAGCCTGATCACATTGGTGTCATCCATGACCTTCCGGAGGCCATGAATGTAATTTTCTACAGACAATCTCATGGCCAGCTCTGCTTCATACTTGACTCTGAAATCATCAGCTGCCAGACGCGCATTATCAATCTGGAGGACGATTCTGGCTTTGTCCACTGAGCTTGTATAAATCTGTGCCCGCAGATCCTCAAGCGTCTTGAAATACTGTCCCCACTCTCTAGTCTGAGGCCACTTCTTTTCCATATGCTCCCTGATTTTGCCTTCCAGTTTGTGATTCTCCGTCTTCAGGCTCCGCACGAGCTCCAGATAGGAGGCGAGGTGGTGGTTGAGGTCCTGCATCGTCTCCTTCTCGCTCTGGATCCCCCCGATCCCCACCAGTCCCCCCATCATGCTCCCGGCCCCCCAGGCCCACGGAAGCTGGTGGTGCGGGCCACGGAGATTCGGAGCCCGAGCCGCCGGAGTCTGCATAGACGCTGGTGGCGCTGCTGGCCGGCCGGACCCAGTGGCTGGGCGCATGGACTGAGCCCAGGGAGCGGTAGTTGGTGGAGATAGTGGTCAAACGCGTAGTGAAACTCATGTTGTCGGTGGAAGAGAGCTGGCTGCAGCGGGAATAGTCAGCAGGCTAGGTGAGTGCACACTCCTTGCTTGTATCTTTATAAGCAATCTCTCATTTTATTCACTGACATTCTCAAAATCATCCGGGAAGGGGCACCCTACTCTCAGAAGCACCAACATAAAGTGAACTGGGTATCCTTGTCCTTCCCATGCTCCTCATCTCTAAGGCCAAGATTCTGGGTACCTTCCCCTGGTCTGTCTCCTGGCCTGATTCAAGGTCTTCAATGCCAGAAATTTTCCCTGAAGACTTCTAGTCTTCCCACAGGGGACTGCAATGCCAGTATACTTGAGGATCTTCTTCTCATGTCACTCCGTCATGTCCAGGCAGTCAAGAGCAGTTTACATGGCTGCAGCCATCATCAGGAAGGGGAAGGCGTGATTCTTTTCAGGGAATGCCTTGAAAGGCATGGATATCCTCATCTGGAGTTGCTTCTCCTGTCCATCTCCTCTACTTGGGGTTCATCAGTATCATGGTAGAGCTACAGCATTGTATCTCATCTATACAATATGTAACATTCCTCCTCCACAGTCTCCCATTTGGTATGTGAATGGGTAGCCCAAGATAACAGGGTAGGGTGAGCATCTCTCCAGTCTAGAACTTCCAGAACAGGAATGTTCACTGGAGGGTGTCTCCTTCTCCAGCCCTAATGTGTTAGTTTTGATGACATCTTTTCTGCAATCCCAAGAGATTTTTTGGAGCATGGTGATCTTGTGATCATTGCAAATGACAGAGACTCGGCAGAGACTTTGTGCTTTTGGACAATGAAGTTTTATTCCCACGAACCGTGACATGCATCGCAGAAAACCCTAGCCAATGTAAGGACTTGGTGACCATGCTATTGTGAATAAATGTACCACAGTTAGTTTTATAGGTGGTTCTTGTCCTGGTTCCTAGGGTACCAGTGGTCATCATAGCTAGCTGGTGCAAAAGAGCCTGAGACTTGGAGTAAAGAAGATGAGTTCAAATCTAGCCACAGACACTTATCAACTGTGTGATCCTGGGCATATCACTTAAACTCTGTTTTCCACAGTTTCCTCATCTGTGAAATGGCAATAATAATAACACCTACCTGTCAGGGTTGTTGTAAGGTTGAAATGAGGTAATAACTGTAAAGTTCTTAGCCCAGTGTCTGGCACATAGAAAACATTATGTAAATGTCAGCTATTATTATCATTATTATTATCATCATCATTATTACTATTATTAATCACTAGAGATCATTTTCCTTTCCCCATTATAGCTGTGGGAGTGGGCAGAATGGCTCACTGGGAACCACTCCAGCCTACCTTCCGTCTCCAAATGGCACAGTAAGACCATTTCCAGTGAGCTGAAATCTATATAACCGCTGCAATAACTTCTCCTAGTCCTTTTGCATTGAGTTCTTGAGTACAGCCTAGAGAATTGGGTGAATTAGAGATCTAACTTCTTCCTGATGTTCAGAGTGATTATCAGCATCTATCTTAGTGACTATTCTTCAGGTTGTCACCAGGAGGATTAAGGATGAACCCCAGACATGGTCATTGTCATCTTCCAGGGAATCACAGTCTATATAATGGGGTCAGGATCAGGGTCAAGTGAATATCTAAAAAGGTCATTCTTACCTCACCTTCTAATCTTCTTCCAGCCTTGTTTATCTAGGTAGCAGGTAGCTGCTTGAAGAATCCAACAGAGATCTTTAGGGGACTGCACTGGCAACTTCAGCAGGGGTCTTAGGAGGAGTCAGTATAGGCTGAGGAAGGTTTAGGGGATCAGAAACCTTCTGTACTGAGATGTCTCATGTAGCAAGGAAAACAACAATAGAAACAGCCCAAATTCTGCACTTTCCTTTAAACTACTGCCAAATTCTCTCCTTATTTTTTGCCTAAGGTATAATTCAGGCAACTTTATAACAGAATAGCACCTTAACCCTAGGCAAGCATGAACATACCTTTTTTCTAACCCAGAAGGAGCCTGACGATCCTGCTTTTTGTAACACACAAAACAGTCCTTTATACACAACGGAAGTATTTCCTTAGCTAGATACAACACTTCTAATATTATGCTAATGGATTTTCAAACACTGGCAGAGACATTTCAAATAGTTACCCACTCTTTTAATTCCTTCCTATATGCATGACCCCAAACCACTAATTCAATTCCCATTTTCCAGAAATCCCATCCTTCTCAGCTTCTAGTTGCTTTATTTAGTTTCAAAGCCCAGGTTTAGAAATTTAGAGGAAATTATTATTCATGAAGCTGGTACAAGAGCTTTATTATTATGTGGCACAGCAAACAGAGGAAAAAGCCCATATACATACCATATACGACAATATAAAAAGGTTCATCCTGATGGACATAAGAAACATATGCAGTGTAAGGAAGAGGGATATATGTTGGGAAAAGAAAAGACTCAAAATCAGGCTTTAGGTAGCAAAATTTTACACCTAAAATCTGGGCTTGGTTGAAAACAGGTACCAGATATGGAGGGGACATTCCTAATCAGACCTAGATCTGATGAAGAAGTTCTTGGGGTCACTTATCAATACCAGACTTGGGTAAGGCTCAGGTAGAGGGAGTTTCCTTATTGGGACCAGAAACTGGGAGAGGACTTAAGTCAGGGAGGGGAACCTATGGGTTTAAGGTCGCATGTGGTATTCTAGGTCCTTAAGAGGGCCCTTCTGAATGAATCCAAATTTTACAAAACAAATTCTTTTATTTTTTATTAATACATTTTTCATCTTTTATATTTTTATTTTATTTTTTAAAAGGAACATATTTAAGATGCCAAATAATATAATTAGTTTTAATCAAATAATCCTCCCAGATAGATCAGCACAAATATAACATTAGTAGGCCATAAGGACTAAATTATTGATTGCTATGCTCATTATTTAGTTCTAACTTCCCCTGCCTGACTGGCCCTGGTTGATGAGAACTTATGGGGGTCAACTGCTCCAGCCTGTTACCAGCTTTTGACAGTGGCACATTGTGTATCTGTTTGAAGAGGAATTTGTGAATAGTTGCACAAATCAATAGCATTTTAAAAAAAAAATCTTTCTGCTTAATAGCCTATCATGTCAAAGAAGACCAAGAGAATGCTGAAGGAAAACAGATTTTTTTAATGAGGATTGGAAATTGCAATATTATCATATTTCTGCTAAAGATAAAATGATTCACTTGCTTTGTGATACTGCAGTATCAACATTAAAGAAATCCAAGGCTCATCAGCATTGTAACACTTATAAGGACCACAAGTATTTTAAATGAGAAAGAGGCATGAGAGATTGCATTGGAGGACTTAAAAGAGGAGAAGCAGAAGCAAAGACAATGCTTTCCAGCAGCAATAAGTCCTAGAAATGATGCCACTAAAGCAACTCATAAAGTTGCTTATATGATCGGAAAAAAAGGGAAGCCATTCAGTGATGTTGAAATTGTGAAACAATGTATTGTCAAAGTTAAAGGATGCTTAGAACCCGGTAATGTTTCAAAGTACAAACAATTGCCTCTTACAAGGGGAACCATAAATTGATTAGCAACATGAACGACTTCATGCAATAGTTCAAAAGGAAAAAAATATATATATGTAATATATTATATCATATATGAAACATTATATATATATATATATTATTCTATCACTTTGCATAAATCAACTGATACTACTGACTCAGTGCAGGTTTTCTACTTAATATTGGTTCATAACAGAAGATTTTTTGCTTTGCGGAATTATTCACTTTGGATACAGTTGCCAAGAGAACATGGGGAATAGATGTCTTCAACAATTTTCAAGATAAATGTCATGAAGTTGGACAGAATAGTGTATGTAGCAGACAGTGCACTTTCCATGACAGGAAAACATGAAGGCTTTATTGCACAGATAAAAAAGTATTAACAAATCCAGATGTTCTCATTTCTTTTCATTGTATTTTTCATCAGCAAAATCTCTGTGCTAGAGCTGTTTTAAGTGACACTTTGCAACAAGTTAGAAGTGCTGTTAACTATATTCATGTAAGTGCAACACAGCATCATCAGTTTCATAACATGCTACAGTTGAATGAGGAGGTATTCAGTGTGGATTTGCCATATCATTCTAAAGGCTATTGCAGGGACAGGTGTTAGCTAAAATTTTATCACTATAAGAACAGATAGTTAAATTTTATGAAGAACAGAAACAGCAATGTGAATTATTGAAAGAAGGTTTCTATAGGAATTCTGCCTTTCTGTGTGATATAACGTCAAATCAAAACAACTTAAGTATTTCTTTGCAAGAACTAAGTCTATATATAATATGCGGCAAAAAAGTCCAAGCATTAAAAAAAAAGCTATTTTTTCAAAACATTTCTTCTTCAAAAAGAAATTTAGGATGAACATTTCCCAGTTAGCAAAGGTCATTGATGAGCAGGATGATATATACAAATCACTTGAAGAATATACAGCTGTTATGGACCTGTTAATTGGAGAATACACTGAAAGATTCATTGACTTTGAGAATTACGACAACACATTCAAATTAGCATTTCAACTTCATCTAGCTGATATCACTAAAGCACCAAAAGAACTACAGATGGAATTGAGTTCTTAGTTTTTAAAGTCATTTAAAAGGAATTCTTTGATACTAATATGAGAAAATGCAGAATAGCCATCACACCTTCAGCAACATGCCCAAAAATGCCTTCTTGATTTTCACTTATTGCTTATTGCTGTGAATCTACATTATCCCACCTTCCCTAAATCAAGATGCCCTTAAGGTCACAGACGACTAATACCCATCTCGAGGATCAACTGAAACTGGGGACCTCCATGCTGGAACCAAATGTTCAAACGCTTTCCAACAAAAAGCAGACACAACAAAGTCATTAAAAGGTTAGGTAACTTAAAAATGAACAAATAGTTTTCATTTTTTGAAATGACTACATACATGGTAGTTAGATTTTTTTAAAAATAATGTACATTTAAAATACACACACACACACACACACACATATATAATTGAAGTTTCTTGAAGGCTGCCTTATTTGATTCTAGCTAAATATTAGTGTGGCTTCCCAACATGAAAAGTTTCCCCACCTCTGATCTATGTTAACTGTCTAAGGCAGGAGAAAAATCACTCAAATATCTTGCTAGACAAGAGTTTTATCCAATCAGCAGTCATGTGCCTGACACAGTGTTACCATAAGTAAGAACAGTGGAAAAGTACAATTCTGTTTATCTTTGCCTATGTGCTTTATAGGCATTAGGATTACTTAGCCTAAATGACTCCATATTGAAGTTCTATTATTACAACATCAAAAAACATGTAAAGGAAAGACAGAGAGAGAGAGAGGGAGGCAGGGAGAGAGTATGTGACAAACCACAGGTGTCAGGAGATAGAATATCTTTTTTAGAAAAGAGCTAGTAGATCAGTGAAGAGTTTTTTAGTACATGGAGGAATTGTAAGAAGATTGGAAAAGAAGAGAGCCAGGTCATAAGGTACTTTAAAAGCCTAATGGATAGGTTGTCTCTCTCGTTAAAACCGTCAGCTTCTTAAAGTTTGTGTTTGCTTTTTATCCTCAGCCTGGAATATGGTAAAGCTTAATAAATGATTGCTGATTGCTTGATCAGTTGGTCCAGAATTTTCTTAAAGGTTTCTGGTAGTAAGGGAACCACTAATTTCTGAAGTGGTCTCTTTCACTTTTAGACAACTTTAATTTTTAATCTCTGTTTTTGTCTGTCTTTCTCTGTCTCTGTCTCTCTGTTTCTGTCTCTCTGTCTGTCTCTCTGTCTCTCTTCCCTCTCTCCCTCTTCCCACAATCCCCTAAAGTGCAATTTATTGCTTCTATTTATGCTCTCTGGCGTGAAGCAGAACACATCGAGAATCTCATATGTCAGTCCTTTAAATACTTGAAGACAGCTATTATATCTCCTGAAATCTTTTCTTTTCCAAGCCTTCTAGCCCCAACTTCCATATAGATTTGTAAAAATGGATTTATGATTTTAATTCTATGGCGCAAATACCACAACACAAGAATGTTTAAGATTTAGAAGGCTGGAATGAGATTAACAAAGTAATGGGTATGTAAACTTTCTAGGAGGTAATAGTATAGAGGGAAAATGTGTAGCATTCAGCATCAAGACAAACAATTGAGATGGAGTCTCACCTCTGAAATGTACTAGCTCTGAGACCATCACTTCCCTAATCTGTAAAATGGTGGAAATAATGCCAGTATTACCTACCTCACAGGACTTTTTATGGCTCAAATGAGATAATACATGTAAATAGGTTAATACTTCCCATCAATTCAGGTTTGATGTTACAACAAAATGAGGCACTAACAAGTTATTGAATAGGAGGTTTTTTTGGATTTAAAAAAAAGATTTATTTTACTTTAGCACAGAGAGGAAATACAGCAAGGACATAGTGGCACTAAGGTTTCCTTCACTATACCTCTTTCATATCTAGATGGAAATATGTCTGGTCAGTAGGAAAATATATGATGACCCCAGTGATCTTCAGAAATCTACCATGTCAGAGTGGGTTCACTTTTTATGACTTTAGGTGACTATGAAGCTGCAACAGACTTCACTTTTTATGTTTTTAGGTAACTATGAAGCTGTATCAAAGGATGCAGGAGCCAATAAAGTGCCATGGACAATTTAGCTTTGTCGCCTTTTAGGGAAAATTAATCCCTGTTACTAGGAGACAAAGAAATAATGGTCCTACCACAGAAAAAGCATTGTAACCAGTGGACTTGTATCAAATGCCAAAAATATTTTAAAACCGTAGAGCTAGAGCTAGACAGGACCTTAATGGTCATGAAATCTAATGCTTTTATTTTACAGATGAGAGAATTTAATAATAGAGAGATAACATAACTTTCCCATGATCATACAGTTAGCATGAGTCTGACACAGGATTCAAACCAACATCTTCCTGATACCAACTTCAGTGTCGTGTTCACTAAACCAGTGTCAAACTCTGATAGAAACAGATCTCTGTGAGCCACATATTGACTTAGAAAACCAAAAATTAACATTATCAATGTTTTATCACATTTAACATTATCTGTGTTGTATGTATTTCTGTTTAGTTCAGGCCGAAACTGGGAGTTTTGCACACTGATTGTGACTCTGAGCTACATGTCTGGTGGCTCAGCACCATACTGTCTACACTTGTGTGGAATACCATGACCTTGAGGGACCAGTAATGGCTGAAACTATTCACTGTGGATCACTGGATAAAGACAAAGATGTGACATCATCTTGGCAATATTCTCTAGTCTTTCCAGAGATATGGAAACATAGATTCTGACTTCTTGTCACAATTATCAAATGATCAGAGAGGCAAGATACAGAGTAATGACAAATATAAACCACCTGATAATATGCTGGCAGTCTTGGAGAAGCAGTGGAGTATAGTAGAAACAAAGCTGGACATGAGATCAGGCAACCTGAGTTTTTGTCTCTTCTAATGACCAACATAGCCTCCTCATCCTACTAAATGAAGAGGAGAAGTTAAACCCCACTGAGTCACCTTGTCACAATAAGACCAGTAGCTGTGATCCACAGTTACTTTCCCTTTGGGGGGAAGAATGAATATCAACTAGCAGCCAATTTCAGTACCCCAGGAGACTTCCCCCCAACTTTCCTACCTACTAGCATGAATCAGCACTGGACTCCAAGTCAAGGCCTTTGTCCACCTTTTCTAATGCATTTTTGACCAAGTTAAGAATATTATAAAACCGGGGTGGCTAGGTGGCACAGTGAATAGAGCACCAGCCCTGGAGTCAGGAGTACCTGAGTTCAAGTCCGGCCTCAGACACTTAACACACACACACAAAAAAGCTAGCCGTGTGACCTTGGCAAGTCACTTAACCCCAACTGCCCTCCAAAAAGCAAAAAAAAAAAAGAATATTATAAAACCCACCATATTCTACTGGTTAGTGCTCTCAATCCCTCTTGTTACAACAGTAGATCTTACCTGTTTCCACTTTCCCTGACTATCCTTCTTATTAAAATATATAACTGCAATAAATCTTGTTTACTCCTCTTATGAGTCTTGTTTCCTTCTACCAGACTTTAAAACAAAACGGAATAAAAAATAAAACTATCCCTGACAAATGTGGGTATACATATACACATACAGATATATTTCCAAAAAAATCAAAGCCACTGATAAATTTTTGATGTATGTTGTTTTCAATGTCATCACTGAGGACATGTGAGGGAAACGGTTAGGAGGCTATGAATGATAACAAAGAACTGGCTCTAGAACTGGAAGCATCAAGAAACTTGAAGGAATCTGATCACCTCCTTGTAGATTTTGTGATTGCCAGGGGGTTGGTTCAGAGATGTGAATCCTAAACTTTAGAAAAGCAAACTTCAAAAAGGTAAAAATAAAAAGATCATGATGATCTTATACCCTGAGATTTTTAAAGGCTCAGCAAAGATGTCAGGTCCTAAAAAAGGACATTTTAATAATATAATTGTGAATGATATGGATGAGGAGTAAAAGGCTATCTAAAGAGATGGATGTGACTTCAAAGGCAGCTCACTAATGAGATCAGAATAGGCCATATACAAAAGAGGGAAGCAAGGGTACATATCTAAAGATTTTTTTAGGTGGCATAGTCCTAGAAAAATAGAGCAAGAATGAGAATACACAATAAGCTGAGATTTGTGGGAAATGCCAATTGTTCGACAAGCAAAATGATTGTTCTTTCTTTTTTTAATGGAATATCCAGTGCAAGAAAAAGAAGGAAGAGAAAAGGCTATTTCCTAGGGAAATGTGTGTAGTATTAATGGGATGAAGAGAAAACAGTCAAATTATTCTCCTTCTGATATACTTCTATATTGGAGAAGACTCTCTTAGGAATAAGCTAAGATAGGTGAGAAAATTCTGATGATTTCTAGTCTTTTAGCCTAGACCAATTGAATACAAAATGTTTTGCAGCATCTCCACTGTCCTGCATTCAATATCAAGCCCTGCCAATAAAAATAAAGTCCAAAGCAAATGGCACCTGAATTTTTGAGGAAAAAGAAATGCTTTGCCATGTATGTTCAGCATTCCTTTCTTTATTTGGGGGGGGGTGTATCTCATGGCAGAAGGTGTACTTGTTTTGTATAGGCTGGGTTGCTTTTGCTTTTAAGAGGTTAGTAGGTCTTTCTCAGCATAATCACGAGATCAGAATGATCCTTGGTTTGACTTCCTGGTTGCCTGAGACATAAATAAAAGGCCCAGACTATGGAGGGCTCAGTTCATAGCTTTTAGCAGATAGATCCATGCCCTGCAGACTCTCTTTCCTGATTGCTCAGGTGAAGGCAAAGGCAAAGAGGAATAGCCAATTAAGCAATTTATATGAATTATCTTTTTTACTCTATGAACTTTATCATTTTTAATCTTTTGCTATTAGTCATTATTTATTTTATTTTATGGTGCATAAGTGTCTTGTTGCATTATAACCCTAGGGCTTTAATTATTAGATTTATCTCAATTAGGCCAATCTCCACGTAGTCCTCCTTAAAGGAATTTTAGGTTCTAGGGAGCAGGCGTGTATTTGGGGGGGACTTTGGGACCAATTGCCCTTGTAGTTACCACCAAAATCAAGCTACTTATCCCTACCTACTCCACCCACACAGTGAACTGTCCTCGGATAGTCATATTGTAGCATTCATTTTAGTAGTAAATACCTTTCATAAGTGTTTTGAAAATCTGAATTTCTTTTATCAAATAACCTGGCAAATGTATTAGAAATGACATGTGATGAATATATTTGTTCATGACAGCATGGTAGAAGGTGTTTCATTGGATGAACTCCTAAGATATATGGCATAAAGAGCTGCTATCTCCTGCTTGCAGACAGCATACACGCTTCAGAGATAAAATGATTAATCTATAGGGAATGTTATAGACATACTGAGCCTCATTGACTTCCCAAGTCTATAACTACCATATTCAACTTCCACTCTCTTTTGTCTTGTTCCTAAGAGAGCTATCTGGGAACTTCATTATACAATCAAGGATTTAGAAAAGGCATAGAATGCTAGCATGGAAGGGAACTTTAGAGACAGTCTCTCCAACACTTTCATTTTATACGAAAACTGCACTTCAGAGAGGCAGATTGAATTTAATATAAAGAAAGATTTCCTAACAATGAGAATTTTATTTTTCAAATAAGAAGAATATCCCATGTGTGTTCAACATTGTCAGGGTCACATTAATGTCATGGCCAACCATGAAATGATCTGCTTCTGGAGGTAATAAATTCCCTATCCCTAAGTCCCAAATAGTGCAAATAATCTATTCAAATTCACACTATTCAAGGTTATAACTGAGTAAAATATGGTAACCAGGTCCAGTCCAATGGCAATATACAGTGTAAATTTGAATAATGCAGCCACTTCAGGGGATTCATTATTTGCATTAATCAGAGTCTGGATGTACAGGGGCTTCTGCTTAGAATAGGACTAATTGAACTTTGGCATTGGGGGATAACTCTCCACTCAAGTACTAGCATATTCAATAGCTCTATTATCTCATCAATTTGGGAGTTCTCTTCATTGATGACAGCAGTTGTCATAACCAATCAATGTTTGCCCATCCTCTATAATTCTTGTGTAATTTGTCCCATAAATTCATCATGGGGAGGAAGGGACTCATCATGCTGCAGACCTTCTTCATCTTAACAAGATGAAACCATTCATGGAACACCCTGAATATATGCCTATTATCCGCTGCCCTCTCTATGCAGCCAGATGGTCTTTTTCTAGCATTCTTTTCCTAGATGACATTTTTATTTGTGTTCTTCTCAATTCATCATCAGTTATATAATACATCCTACTAACACTCACAACATACTTCCCCACTACCTCCTATATGGTGCTCATTTTTAATTCTTAAAATAGTATTGTACTCCTTGTCTTATTACTATACAGCAAATGTTGTTACTAAAAAGGTGAATCTTTATTTTTTTTCCTCAGAGGAAACCTGGGGTCATTATAGAAGGTTTGCAATTTTCCAAAGGCAATATATTCAACTCTCTTTTTGTTCAACTCTGGGTCCATCTCATTACCCATCTGATCTGTTCCTAATCTACATAAAGATGCTCAAATTTTATACACTGTCTTGTCTATCCAAATGAATGTAATATTTTGGCCAATAGCTGTTTTCCATCCATTTGGCCTTTCCTGTGCGGACGGTGGGGCCAGACCTATTTTTGTACAGTCACAGATCTCTTTCAGGACACGTTGAAGTATTCCAGGATTTGATGCAACCAGCACAGTGTCATCCTCAAACAGAAACATCTGGAGAACCTCACCATCTACAGAGAAACTCTTCAAGGATGGCCTCTACAAAAACGTGAGCACCTTTGAGGAGCATCCTTCTTGCTGCGTTATGCTTTCCATTATATTTATCATCAGAGAATCACTCAGCATACTCATTTGTTATTTTTTTAAAAGATTCTTGAATAATTTTTCTGTATGGATATAGGAGATCCCCTGCTGAAAATGTCTTTAAAGTATCATTTTGTTTTACTATATCAAATTATTTTTCATAACAATCAGCTCAATAGCATTTCATATTCTCTGTCAGTCAATTGAGTAATTGTAAAAATGGGATCTGTTATTGGAAATTGCTTGTGAAAACCAACATAATCCCTATTAATGCTTTCATCAAAGATATTCTCCACTTGCGGATGGATGAATCTCATAAAGATTTTATATTGATGGCAATTTAGGCCTGTTTGTTGTTAACTGATATTTTCTCAATTATCTTTAATTTTTAATTTGACATTTTCATGTCAAATTAAAAAAAAGGAATCTCTAGGAATCTTGCAACTCAGAGATTCATCAAAGAAAATTGAATTGTAGAGTTGAATGATGTTCAGATGTTTTCACATTGAATCTTTAGTGTTTCAGGTTGTGTTCATTATTTGGAATTCCCACCTGTAGTTAACAGAAAAAAAAACAACAACTTGCTTTTGCAGAAATCATGCACTTCACCTTCATTTATTTTTTCAAAGCAACTAGTGACATTAAAAAGTCAAAGGACTTAAGTGTGGTGCTTGTTGATTGTAAAAGATAATGAGGATGGTATTCAACCCAGTTTTATTTTTCTTCACAAAACAATTTCATAGGTGGGAATTTATGAAATGTGACATTTAGAAATGTCTCATGGTAATGGTCACCCTTCTTGAATACCAAGAGATGATATTGCTTTCCTTTGGAATGGCAAGTCTGTTTGAAAAGGGAAAAAAAGAAACCAAAGGAAAAATTTCAAGGTTATCCATATATGGAGACCTCTATACAACTCACTTCACTTGCTTGTCCTTTGTGCTTCCTTTCTTACTGTTCCCCATACCCTTTCCCCCCCCCCAACCTAACTGAAGATTTTTGCAAAGCAGTGAGTGTCCTGTCAAAGTACTCAGGCAAGATATGAAGAGATGACCAAAGTCATACTAAATGCAGGGTTCCTTCCATGTTCAGGGCCTCAATCACTGTATTCTATAAGGGAGATAATTACACCATTGTGTGAGACTGATGTCTTAACATTAAATGCAAAGTCCATGGGATTTTATTTTTAAGAAGTAGGTGTGCATAGGAGCATTTTTTATAAGTTATTAATGACAGAAATCAACAATATCCTTTTTTTTTCATTTTTTGGAGGGCAATTGGGGTTAAATGACTTGCCCAAGGTCACATGGCTAGTCTGTTTGGGTAGAGTGTCTGAGGCCAAATTTGAACTCAGGTCCTTCTGTCACCAAGGCCGGTGCTCTATTGACTGCACCACCTAGCCACCCCAACAATATCCTTTAAAGTTATTGTGAAATATGAAAATCCACATTATAAAATGAAAATTAAAAAAAATTTGTTAAATATAGACAAGAAGACCTGGGGGTACAGATTATATTTACACAGAACTAGAAAGAGCCAGAGACAATTTATTTCTTCTTTTTTTTTCTAATAAGGCTGGCAAAGGAAAATCTTTTGCCAGAGAAGATCATGTCCTAGAAAGCATTCCTGTGTGCCAATCGCAGTCCTCTGAATGAGGGTGTATGACACAGAATGGGGGTGTAATGACAATTTTACCTGGAGCATCACTTCAGCTCTGCTCTTGGGCATTCTGCCTAGCAGTGCCTCTACTGGCAGCCACGACTCCATAGCCTGTCAAAGTGAAGCTTGGCTTACCAAGTTAAGCGAGACATGAAGCAATGACAGATGAGGCTATCACACACAGATGATTCCCCCTCTCTCTAATGCAACCTAGAAATGGGCATGATGATGTAAATATACCTTGAGGTACTGCTTTTCATCTGGGTGGTGAGAATATTTCACTAAAGAATATTCAGTTCTTCTGCCATTTAAAATGAAATGCATGGGAAATGTCACCTGGACTTTTGAGCAAAAGGAAATGCTTTGCCACAGAGGTTCAACATTGCCATGGTCATGTTAGCATCAAGCACAAAGCCATAACCCATTACCAGTGAGAGACCATTGTAAGAAATCTGCAGGGATGGGAGGTTGGGAGCATATTCTTCAAGGCATCTTTTGGTTGACATGTATATATTGTTCTTATATAAAAATCATTATTTGAGGGTTAGGAAAGGGAAGAATAAAGGAGGAAAAAGAACAGGTACTTTTCTACCAAAGGTAACCATCTGTTGGCTTGTTACAAAACTAAATAAATGCCGTTAGCTTGGCAACATTCAAGAATGATTGGTTCTAGATAGATCAATATGTATGTGTCTGTGTTTCCGCGTTTCCAGCCTTACACCTCAATACTTTGCTTCAAGTTCCCTACATTCCAAACAAATCGGGCTATATAACTTTACAAACCCATATGCCAGGGAAGCATAGTAATCCCTTTACTAGGGATCAAAAGATAAGTGATTTCTATTACAAAATATTGTCTTGATCTAAATGATAATTAAAGTCATCACAGAAGTAGACATTAGACTTGGTTCTGCTCTCTGAAATCCTCAGTCAAGGCAAAAGACTGTCTCTTTTGTTATGAGTAAGTCCGATGTGATGTCTCCAGAAGCTATAAGGTCTAGGTAATAAGTAAAGAAAAATAGATCACTGTATCTGACTGTTTTTGAGAGGTATAATCCAAGGTTTCCATCAGAATACTGCTAGAGAAATAGAATAAGAATAAGTCAATTGTGATATGGACATTGGTACAATGAAGATGTTTGTAGTGGACTTTTAGTAGGTAATGAGACTATATGTATACACACACATATATACACATCCACAATACATGCATACATATACACACATATGTAATACATGCATACATATATACACACATATATACATATATAAATATGTATGTATACACACATATATCTATATAAATATGTATATATAAATATATATGATTTTTCTGGAGTTCCTAAGTTTTTGGGTATCATGGGCTTCTTTGTCTGGTGAAGCATCTTCTTTGAAAATGAAATATCATTTCCCCCCACCCAACGTTATAGATTCCCCTCAAGTCTAATGACAGACCTCTCTGGGATTCATGGACCCCAAGTTAACAGGGCCTCTCATATAATTCCTTTCTAAGTAACTCTTTTCAAAAGGTAAGTCTTTCTTCAAAAATGAGATCATGTATTTGGGGTAGGTCACCTGTCATCTTTTATACAGACTGTCTTTTGTCCCTATATTATAGATAAAGGTGAATAGAAGTGGCTGGTCAGTTTTGGCTCTGCTTTTCTTTAAACTTGACCAATACTGACAGATTCTCTTTCTTTTGAGGGTGACAGAGCCTAATGCAAAAGGGTTTTAAAGAATCAGACGAGCCACTTAGAGGTGAAACTAATACTTATTTTCCTTGATATGTTGGAGGGAAAACTCCAAAGCAATGACCATGGGGCTCAACAAGAGACAGCAAAAGGAGAAAAGGAACAAGGAAATGACACTAGGGCAACCCACTGAGCCCCTTACACTTTGCCAAAGACCAATACCTTAAAATAATACTAGGAAAAGTTAGATTAAGAAAAGGATATAAGCAGGGATGCGATCAGCATATCTTGGACTCAGTAATCTTCAGTTCACAGATAAAAGAAGGACTTCACATTGGTCTTGGACCCCTACATAATTTTGTTAGTTCCTGGATTGAGGCAACTCACTCAGAGATACAAGTACCTTCTAACAGAGAAGAAAGAGGTCCCTTTCAGGTAAATACACTTGTTTGGCTGTTTTTTCCCCTTCATTTTTGTGATTACAGACAGGAAGATAAAAATCAACTAAGAAAATGTAAGATTTTAGACTGGGATAAAAAGTTTGAATCATAGGGGGAAGGAGGGGTCAGAGAAAGGGCCAAGGCAGGTGGCAGGGAATATCAAGCATATAAGGAGATATGACTATGAAAGAAGCAGCCTATTGAAAAGAAAATGATAAGATCAGGAAAAAAATTCAGAAATCTTTTCATATTACAACAGGGGAAACTATTTCCCTGTGTGCCATCATTTAATCAAGAGGAAAGTTCTTTCTTTATGGATAATGAGACATATACAGAGATAGATATGTGTACACACACACACACACACACATACACACACACACACACACACACCTGGAAATGACTCCAGAGGGTATAGGAGAGGAGAGTAAGGCTGGTGACTTTGCATAGCCCTGCCTCACTTAAATCCAATTCACTTGCAAGTCACTTTCATCACCTTCTCAATATCATGGTCCTCTTTGAGAACAAAAGACAGACAACAGCTCACAAGTAGTAGTAGCTGCTCCACTGGGAACCCAATCATCCAATTCCAATTGTGTAATGCAATTCCTTCCATCCGTCTGTCCTCCCTTTCTTAGTTACTTGTTTGCTCCCTCTCTTTTTATCTTCTTCCTTTCCTTCTTCTCTCTCCCTTCCCTTTCTCTTTATTTTCAATCACTCTTTTCCTCCTTTGCCTCTGTCCACATACGGAAACATACCTTCACTTGCAGGGGCTCTTTCCAAAGGAATATAAATTTTGATCACTGAAATCTCACAAGATATCTTGAGGTTTACAGGCTAGATTTCTTATTTTTATGAGCATGCCTTAAACATAGATCACTCTGATTTTTACTGATTGGCTAAAAATGGGTCCCAGTCCAAGTCTACCTTGGTCACTGTTTGGATTCTGATAACTCAAAGAGGATGCAAAGAGAATTTTTTTTCCCTTTTGACTAGAAATCTTTGGCTAGATAGAATGAGAATTTATTAGTTGATTAATATGTGCCAGGCACTGGGATAAGTTCTAGGAATGGAAATACAAACAAGGAAGATAGTTCTTGCCTACAAGGAGCTTATATTCCAGTAGGGCAGTGGTTCTCAACCTGTGGGTCATGACCCCTTTGGGGATTGAATGATCCTTTCACAGGTGTCACAGGGGTCTACTAAGACCATTGGAAAACACATATTTCTGATGGTCTTAGGAACCGAGACACTGCTCCTCTATCTGTCTCCTGGCAGGACTGCCCACATGCAGATATGCGCACATATGAGTATTAAAGGGTCACGGCATTAGGAAGGTTGAAAACCACTGCAACAGGGGATGACGTGAAAAGGGGAGGAATTTTTGCAGAATTGTACATCTGGTAGCTGAGAACTGAGGTGAAAGCTTCTGAGAAGGGTAAGGCCAAAGCTCAACTATCAGAGCCCAAAAGGTTTCCTAGGAGAGACTATTACATTTTGGTGGTGTGTATGAGGGTATTCAGGGAGAACCTCAGCACTGTGCATTCATCTTTTGTGTCCATCTGTCACCCATTTCTCACATGCGGCTTCAAGAAACTGTAGCATGCATGGCAGCCACACCCAGGTCAAACAAACTCAGCAGATGGGTTATAAATCCGGTTAAGGGCAATTGACATGTCTTAAATATGTCAGTGAATTAGGGGGACAACTAGTCCAAGCACGTGAAGACATCCCTCTTGGAATGGGTGGATGACAACAATTTGTTCCAAAGGCTATGAAGGCAGCTGAAACAAGTTCTGCAGAATGCTTAAAGCATGATCAGACTTCAAAGCTGCCAGGTCATCTTCTGTATACCGTGATATTGCCAGGTATCTCGACTTTTGTCTTGCCACTCGACTCTGATGACTCTGGAAAAGAGACTGAGGTTGACAACTTAGTGCAGTTGCAATGTAAGGGAATTGGAAGATCTTCCCTGACCCTTAATGGGGCTTCCTTGGAGCCCAACAAGAGAAGCTTGCTTACGGGAGGCTTGTGTTCCAGAAGTCCCACACCTTTTGTCACTTTGTAATCAGGCAGTGGGTCATGGAGGTTGTGATGCTCTCTGTCCCTGGAGTAGGCTATATGTACTCCCTGAGGTGAGGTTTTGCTTTGGGGCTCCCTTATGGGAAGAGTTGTGCGCTTTGGCAAGATGAGACTGGGAAGCCGTTGAAACCCCCAGCTTAAAAAACCCACATGTTGGTGTTTCTGTCTCTGGTAACTATGTATGTATGTAATGGTCAGACAGCTAGAATCCCTGTCTGTTGGTCTGTTGAACTGTGTCATTTTCTCTCTATTGTTCATCTGCTTGTAACTTGTTTGTATTTTCTGAAGTTCAGTATGTATGTATATATGCACATACAAACACATGCATACATATATGTATGTATGTATGCATGTATGCTTGATTAAAGTAAGATTGTTATACCCTTTTGAGTTGCTTTCCTTTAGAACTGTGTTTCTCATCTTCCTAATGAGGCAATCTTTTAATTCAGTTCCTCATATTGTGGTGACCCCCAACCATAAAATTATTTTTGTTGCTACTTCCTAACTGTAATTTTGCTACTGTTATGAATCTATCTGATGTGCAGGATGTATTTTCATTGTTACAAATTGAACATAACCCACAGGTTGAGAACCACTGCTTTAGAAAAAGCAGATCAACAAACCAGTGTTAGCAGCCATCCTGGGTATGCTAAGGTGCTTGCTGCTACAGCAACTCTGCCTCACTTATAGCCAATTCACACACAAGTCATGACTGTGCCCCATGATGTCATCAGTCCTCTGCTAACATAGAGGACAAACAACAACAAGAAGATTTTAGTGGAGAGAAAGGAGCAAGTGATACCAACAGTGGAAGTGGCATGCTTTGGAACTGCCCATATATTCCCAACTCTTAAATTTTGAAGATAAGATAGTGAAGTCCAAATAACGTTAGACGTCTGCCAGGTCCAGAGCCCCTAAATTGTGCCACATTTGTTTACTAGCTTTATGTAGGATTCCCAGGAGCCAGAAATTTTATGTATATGTCACTATTAGCACTGATACTTCTGTTCCACATATTTGATTGAGGAACTGAAATAGTGTGCTGTTTGGAATCAAATCTTCATACTCTTTATGGGAGAATGAGTATCGTTCTGAAACATACCCAACCCCCTCAACTAAATTTAATGAAGGACCAAGAATTCCTAGTTAAATCTCTGATTCTGATAGTAGGGAAATCTCAACATGAGCTTCCTGGAGTTTAAGTGTTTCTAACAATATTTTAGGAATTCTGTTTGTACAAGCATTAACATCCACAAAATGACAGAGTAACTGATTTTCTGATATAAGCAGAAAATAGCCTTTAATCAGACTTGATTTACAGTAGATAATAGAAACCAATGACTGTACCAGGAAAAGAAGCATGCTGAGGAAGCATTTTTTTACAAGGGTTCTGATTTGATTTTGCTATTTCTAGGACTATATTCTGCTTACAGCAGAGGAACTCAGATGAAGGCAGATAGAAGCTGCTCATTCAGGGTGACATGAGGCCTCTTGCTTTCATTTCATTATGTTCAGCTATTGGCGGTCTTGTCTTTTACATGGAAGAAATAATCATCCCCACTGGCATGACATTTTCTCTAATTTTTCTGCTTTTACAAATGACAGAGAGGCAGCATGACAATGGATTAGGAGCATGGTGATACAGTCAATAAGTCCTTGGTTCAAGGGCTGCCTTTGACACAAATGATCTATCTCTGTGACTTAAGTCACTTTAGTATAGAGAGTACCAAGACATCCTCTGATATTACATCTTAAATGTGACTTACCTGTCTGTATCAGTGGTTTGAGTACCATTTTGAGAGTTTATCATATAAAAAAGATCACAAGTCTGTACGTACACATGTGCATACACACACACATACACACAGACACACCTAGACCCCAAATGATAGATACTATAAATATTTTTGGTTTAGAATTCTGATAACTCAAGTTCTTTTCAGATGAAAAGATATCAAGAATTTTAGCATTCATATTTTCATATCTTAATTTATCTCACTGAATTGAAGAACTCAGGATTCATATTCATTAGTATTATAACTTCCATGGTTGATAGATTTATGTAATCAAGTTAAACTTTAACTTTCGATTCAATTCAACTCAATAAACATTGAGTGCCTAAGATGTTTAAGATATTTCTAAGTTCAAAGTCACTGATGATGGTCCCCTGATGGACTTATCTCTGAGCTTCTACAAAGCTTTTAAAAATAATCAAACAGGCAAATGAAGATCTTGAAAAGCTTTGCAAGTACTAGTACATTCCATTTAATGTGACAAGTTCTGCTATGCTCAACTAATTGCTTTAGAAAATCCACCCCAAAGGCGTCTAATCAAACTGCCAAAGTTAGCAAAAGCAAAAAATAACAGAACAAATTAAACCCTCCTCTCCATTATTTTCATGTGGAATCTTTTTTTTTTAAATCACATCTCATTAAGTGATGTAATAGCCTTGTTGATTGATCAGAGAACAAATATCCAGAGTTCAAATAGCAACAAACCATATAAGGTACTAAGAAGCTGAATACCATATTTTAATGAAGCCTTATAAATCACGTTCACAAATCATTCCACCAACAAATAATGGATTGGGTACTTATTTCATTCTTCTATCCCTACATTTCTTTCTATCCTTATAATGGTTCTACAGAAAGAACTTTACAAGGCAACAATCCAGGAGAACTAGTTCTTAGTCCTTGTTCTCAGGCAAATAACTTAGGGTCCCTAGTTCTGATTATAAAGCAGGGATAAAAATTAGGGGTACAATCTGTTCCACAGGAGTGTGCTTAAGAGCTAAATAAGACAAAATGAATGGAGTATATAAAGCATTATACAAATGTGAAATAGCATAATTATTAGTAATAACAAAGCATTCCTATAAAGTGATTTATTTTAGGATAAGAACCCCGGCTATAAATAGCACAGTACTTTTTGTATTGCTCCACATTTCAAAATTTACTTAATGAATCTAGATAGAATAATAATGACAGCTGGGGTAGAATGGAAAACACATAACATTTGAGGTCCAAAGTCTTAGGTCCAAATTTCACCTCTGCTCCTTATAAATGTTATTCAGACAAATGATCTAAGTTCTCTTAGTATGTTTTTCCTCGACTCTAAAATGATAAGAGTAGCACAATGTGCCTAAGGAGATTATTGTGAAGGTTGGATGACATAATATGTGTAAAGCACATTGAAAACCTTGCAAACAGTCATAAAGGCTTACACATAAAGTCATCTATTATTATTTTTTTATTTTTTTGGAGGGGTAAAGGCAATCGGGGTTAAGTGACATCTATTATTACTAACTGATGAAAGAATTCTCCGAGATGCTAGGGCATATTGATCTCACTAATTCCCTTCAATAGTGCAGTTTGCAGCATAAACAGACCCGCCCATCATGAGCCATTCTTCATAGTGTCCCCCAACAAATACACTTAAGTAGATACATATAACATATTGATAGTGACAAGGGAGGAAGGGAAAGAATCTAGAATTTAAAGTGCTATAATCAAATGTTTAAGATACATATTTATATATTGCCAAAGTTAGCAAACATATGTATAATATATATTTATATATAAATATAAACATATTATATATGTATGTATAATTATTATTAACTACATGAAACTGGGAATTAAGATATATAGGCACTGGGGTAGGGAGATCCATCCTGCCCTACCAGAAAGTCAAAGGAGCAATGGGGAAGGACATAGGAGAGAGCAGATTGGGGGAGGGGCTATACAGTAGGATTGCTGTTTTGGGGTGGTGGGTAGGGGAAAGATGGGGAGAAAATCTGTAACTCAAAATCTCATGGAAATGAGTGATGTAAATAAGAAAATAAATTAATTAATTTAAAAATAAAATTTAAAAATTCTCTTAACATTGCAGTGATATCAAATGAGGTATGTAGTTTGACCCTTGAACATACTATGTGAATGGCCCATCATTTTTTTCTCATGTTATATTTTTCTAACAGCCTTCATACCATATCATCTTTGTAATTCATTTTTAGCGTGTCTTTTAGTCTTTCAACAACCTCCACAAATACCTAGGTGGTGCAGTTAATAGAGTACAGGGCAGGGAGTCTGGAAGACTCATTTTCTTGAGTTCAAATCCAGCCTCAGACACTTACTAGCCATGTGACCCTCGCCAAGTCACTTAACCTTTTTTTTTTCCCGTTAGTTCTCTCAGATGTAATATGAGCTAGAGAAGGAAATGGTAAAAACTACTCTAGTATTTTTGCCAAGAAAACTGCGGAAGACGTCACAAAAAGTCGGACACGGCTGAAATGATTAAACTTTATTATGGTGTCAATGTCCTAATTTCCATCCATTTCACGATTTTCAATGTCCCACATAGCATTTTTTGTAGAAGCAAGTAAATGAGAAATCCAGTGATTGGGAAAAGGATAAACAAATCATAGCACATGAATATAATGAAATAACTCAGAGACATAAGAACTAATGAGCAAAACAAAACAAAACAAAACCACAAAACCAAAACCAAGAAACATGTGAAACTTATATAAATGATACTGAGCAAAGTAAATAGAGACAGGAAAACAGTACACACTAATGACTATACCTAGGAAAACAAAATACAAACAGCCAAAAATAAGCAAACACTGTGATTATAATGTCTAAGCTTTGTCCTTTAGAAGAGAAAAGAAAATGCTCATCTGTACCTTCTTTGCAATAGTGGGGCCCTTCAGATCTAGACTCAGTTTATGTATTGGCTAGTTTGCCTGACCTTTGTTATATGAATATTGAAAAGTTAGGTAGGAAGGACATATATAGAAATGCAGGTGATATAAACAAAAACATATAATATTGGAGTTTTAAAATTGCAAAAAACATTATTATCTCATGTCTATTCTGTCATCTAGTTTCATATTAATTTTAATAACTGGTCTAACAATTTAGTGACGTGAGTACACAGACAACTGATTGAGGAATGTCTTCCTCATTAATAACAAGTTATTTCCTGTTTGTCAAAATACAGCCAATTTAATTTTGTGTGTTTGTATGTGCTTGTGAAGTTATCTGTTATCATGTCTAGCATCTTCCAATTCTTTTCTAAAACAGTTATTCATGATATATACATGCTAAGATTGTGTTGTCAACAATTCATTGCCTGTCTCATTCCTTGCTACTGAACCAAATTTTGTAAGATATTGTTCACTGTCTTCCCCCTGTCCAGTTGTTGCACTAAAGTACCTAAGTATCTGTAATGGTAATGGTAATTTGAAGATCTTCCCTGCCCCTTGATAGGTTTAAGTGAATTTGAGGACCTTCCCTAATTTGAAAATATACTTTGGGGGGGGG
>CM053600.1:9913461-9937041 GCA_028646575.1 Pseudocheirus occidentalis
GAGAGAGAAGCACTATTTATCAAAGGTTGATGGCCTTCTATTACCAAATGAGTTGTATGTACTATCTGATAAAATTTCAAGGATTATGTAATTATATAAAACTCAATTTATTATAAATCTAACTTCCTGAATACATTTTCCTGACTTTTATCATAGTCAAATAACTTATAAAATACAAACATTTTTAATATTGTCAACTTACAAAAGAAAAGTTTTCCTTGAACTTTGTTTAGAATATACTTTGGACAACAAAAAAGAAGAGAAACATAATAACAATTGTCATGATTCTTCTCTTCCTAAGTAAGGAAAAATTAGTAATAATCTCTCAATTATGGAATATTGTATATATTACTAGTTGTATATACCATTGGTTGTAGATGATGTTAACGGGTTTTGTGTAAGCTTTTAAAATATTTGTATAAGGGAAAGATTAAGGAGAGTATACTGTGAGTGGTGGGGAATCAGAGAAGTTCAACCCAGAGGAGCCAGCACTTGAGCTGAGTCTGAAGGAAAATAAAGACTTAAAAAACTAGACATCAGAAGAGAGTACATTTTCTGGATGGAGGGAACATGCTATGTTAATGCACAAAGCTTCTGAGTTCAAGAAAGAGGAAGTAATCTGGTTCAGATAGTTCATAGACTATGTGAAGGATAATAAATATAAAAGTAAAGTTATAAAGGTAAGTAGAAGTCATATTGTTGAAATGATTTTTATGATGATAGGGAATTGCTGAAGATTTTTTAATTGCTTTTTTTTTTAGTTTTCAACATTCATTTTCACAAGATTTTAAGTTACAATTTTCCCCATCTTTCCCCTACCTCCCACTCCAAGATAGCAAGCCCACTGAATACCCCTTCCCCAATCTGTTCTCTCTTATATCATCTCCCATCCCCACCCCCTTACTTTCTTGTAGGGCAAGATAGATTTCTATACCCCAGTGCCTGCATATCTTATTTCCCGGCTGCATGTAAAAAATAAATGTTAACATTCATTTTTAAAACTTTAAGTTCTAGATTTTTCCCTTCTTTCCTCCTCACCCACCCCCACTGAGAAGACAAGTAATTCAATATAGGTTGTACATGTGTAGTTATGCAAAACATTTCCATAGTCGTTATATTGTGAAAGACTATTTTCGATCCATTCTATCCTGCTCCCCCATTTATTCTATTTTCCACTTTGACCCCTGTCCCTTTGAAAAAGAGTGTATATCGAGTGTTTATATTATTCCCTCCTTAAGTCAAATTCTATGGGAGTAAGGTTGAATCATTACCTTTCACCTTCCTGCTCTTTCCCTCCATTGTAACAGTTTTCTCTTACCTCTTTTGTGTGAGATAATTTATCCTATTCTGTTTCTCTATTTCTCCTTCTCCCAATAGATTCCTCTCTCACATAATTTTATTTTTTAGATGTCATCCCTTCTTATTCAGCTCTATGTATACATGTACACCCATACACACACAAACACATTTATATACATATATACATATATATACTCCTTTATGCACATACACACATAGTGTGTGCATGTGTATATACATATATGTGTGTGCATATGTCTATATGTATATGTGTGTGCATATGTATTCCTTTCAACTATCCTCATTCTGAGAAAAGTCACCTGAGCTACAGTTATCATTTTTCCATGTAGGAATGTAAATAGTTCCCTATGGTTTCTTTTTCCCATTTACCTTCTCATGCTTCTCTTGATTCTTATATTGGGAAGTCAAATTTTCTGTTCAGATCTGGTTTTTGTTTTGTTTTGTTTTGTTTTATCAAGAATGCTTGAAAGTCCCCTATTTTATTTGATGTTCATATTTCCCCCTGGAACACTGTACTCACTTTTGCTGGGTTGGTTATTCTTAGTTTTAATCCTCACTCCTTTGACCTCCAGACATCATATTCCAAGCCCTTCAATCTCTTAATGTAGAAGCTGCTAGATCTTGGATTCTCCTGATTGTGTTTCCATAATATTCAAAATTATTTTCTTCCTGACTCCCTGTAATATTTTCTCCTTGACATGGAAATGCTGAAATTTAGCTATAATATTCCTAGGAATTGTGTTTTGGGAATTTATTTCAAGAGACAATAGGTGAATTCTTTCAATTTCTATTTTGCCTTCTGGTTCTAGAACATCAGGGCAATTTTCCTTGAGAATTTCTTGAAGGATGATTTCTAGGCTTTTTTTTATCATAGCTTTAAGGTGGTCCAATAATTGTAAAATTATCTCTCCTGGATCTATTTTCCAGGTCAGTGGTTTTTCTATAGTTCACATTGCCTTCTGTTTTTTTCATTTGTTTGAATCCACTTTATAGTATCTTGATTTCTCATAAAGTCGTTAGCTTCCATTTGCTCCAATCTAATTTTGAAGGAATTATTCTCTTCATTGAGTTTTTGAAATTTCTTTTCCATCTGGCCAATTTGACTTAGCATTTATTTATTTAGGGCTAAGTAGCACTTAGTAAGCTTGATTGCTATTACACCTGTGAGGATGACTCACTCTCCACAGTCTCAACAAGGTTTGCCACACTAGCATTCCTCTCCCCAGGACTGCCACCCAAGACTGTGACCCAGATCCAAGCAGGTCAAAGCAAGAGAAATTACCCTTTTAATGGTTGCTTGGTCACCCTATGATCTTTAGGCATGAAGCTCATGAAGCAGCTACGTGGTGTCAACACCTCCATTGCCCCAGGGCAAGTGCTCCTGTGCTCCTCTCTCACCCAGTTCCAACAGAGTTCCCTAACTTTTACTTTCTCTTCGGTGTTTATGGGTTATAAGAAGTCTGGAAACCACCGCAGCTGCCAGCAAATCAGTCCCTGAAGTCTACTCGGGCTATTCTGTGTTGTTGGTCTGAGCTGGCATGGCCCACCCAGGACTGTGGTCCACTCCCAGCCTGGAGCAATAGACACTTCCTGTTGGCCTGCCAGTCTGCCTTCACTGGGAGATTTGTTTCTCTCTGTCATTTTGTGGGTTCTGTAGCACTAAAATTTATTTAGAGTCATTTTTTTTGCAGGTATTGGAGAAGGATGGAGTGGGAGCTCAAGCAAGTTCCTGCTTTTATTCTGTCATCTTGACCCCACCCCATTGCTGAAGATTTTTTTAGGAGAGGAACACTATCAGACCCAAGTCCTAAGTTGATTATTTTGGCAGTTATGTGGAGGATTAATTGTACAAAGGAGAGAGTTGTTTGTTTGTTTTTTAAAGGAAGGATACCAAATAAGAGTTTATTTCAATAGTCCAGGAGAGTGGTGATAAAGGTATGTACCTACTGAATACTGAATCCCACTTTGATAAAGAGTATAAACTCTTTATAAGCTTGAAAATGTTACATAAATATCATTTATTATAATTAATAATAAAAACTAGCATTCATATAGAGGTGTGTAATAGGTACAAGTCTTCTCATTTGGTTCTTAATACCACCTTTTGAGATACATGCTACTATTATCATCCCCATTTAAGAAATGAAGACTCTTAGGCCTGCAGACATTGAATAATTTACTCCTGACCACTCAACTAGTAAGTGTCTGAGGAAGGACTTGAACTCAAGTCTTATTGTCTCAAAATCCATCAATACTAAAATGATAATAGAGTCAGTTCAGGAGATGGAATTGTCAAAGAGGAGAAAGTAAAGAGAAAGTGTGAAAGGGAGGCCTAGGAACTTTTGCTTAGTAAGTAGAAATCATAACTGGAATTTGACTCCAAAAGAGTATATATTATTTTAAAGGTCAATGGTAAAAAAAAAGAGGAGGAGTCTGGTGAGCAGTAGCATTGTATAATCAGAAGCTATAACAGCGTGAGGAAGTTTATAAATGCATGGGGGCCAATATTTGGATGGAGATCAATGAGGGTAGAAACAGAATCAATATTGAGAATATGGCAGACCTCTTGGAGGGAAAGGGGACATAGATCATGAGTTGGGGAAACATATCACAAGTCTGGCATAAGAGCATAATAGTGGAAAACCTCTCTTGCTACCAATAACAGAACAACTTAAATATTTTTGATGTTTGTTTGTTTTATGTGTCTTAATTTAATCATTTAAAAAGTCAAACTTTAAAAAAGAAACTTTTCTGACCCTGATTCTGCATAACACAGATAAGCTGATTCTGGGGAAGAAAGAATGGTATTCTAAGAAAGAAACGAACACTGTCTTAGATTTTTTTTTATACAGAAGATACATCCAGGTATATACTGAAATGCACTATAGAATTTAGGAGAAGTGATTTTAAACATTTCAGAAACAGGATAGGTAGGATCCCAAACTTAACATTTAAAAAGACATGCACAGAAATTGGAAGCAATGAAAGATAAAGGAGGATGACCACAAAAATCTGGTATAACCTATAAAAATTATGTCAGAGGAGTTGTGGGCTTGAGGAAAATTCTGCATAAATTAAAAAAATATGGTGCATTTCTTTTTAATCTGTAGTGATCAATTCAACAATATGTATTTATTAAGGCCTACTATGTGTCAAATGCTATGCTAGCCACTAAGGACACAAATACAAAGAATGAGACTATCCCTAATTGCAAGGAGTTTATATAGAGGAAATGCATATGTACCTATATAAGTATGTTTTACATCTATACATATACATATTATAAAGATGTGTGTATATGTGTGTGTGTGTGTTTTATGGTTATGGTTGCAGTATAACCATAAATATATACAAAAGGGTTAAACACAAAGAATTCTGGGGAAAGAGGACACCAGCAGGTGAGAGGGATCAAGAAAAGATTCATGAAGGAGATGGTTCTTGAACTGTATCTTAAGAAAGGTCATCTAAAAGGAGGGAGTACATTCCAGACACTGGGGATGGTCTGTGCAAAGACAGGAACAGGAAATGGAGAAGAGATTCAGTTTGGCTAAACTACAAAATGTGGATATCAAAGGTAAGCATGGGTAAAAGTTGGTAAATTTCAATGAAGCTTAAAAGATAAACTGGGGCTGTTTTTTGAGGTTTTAAAAGCTAACCAAAGTTTATATTTGATTCTGGAGGCCATAGAGAGCCACTAGAATTAGTGATATGGTCATATTTCTGCTTAAGGAAAATCACTTTGATAGCAGTTTATATGATGGACTCTGGAGTGTGAGAGATTTAAAGAAGGGAGATCAGTTTAGGGGCTGTTGCAATAACACAGTTGAGAGATGATGATGCCCTGAACTAAAGTTGGTATCTGAGTAGAGGGAACAAGTAGGAGGCTAGTGATGTGAAGGAATAAATGGCAAGATTCAGCAACTGACTGGATATTTGCGGTGAGTGAAAGTATTGGTTCGGTTCTCAGTAAAGTAAGAGGCAGAATCCTCAGCTGAGAATGAGAGGAGAGGGAAGTATAGAAAGTTCAAAGAGAAGAGGGATGGAATAGTTTCTTTGGGGAGTGAGATGGGGACTTGCTTACGGAGGACCAGAAGCACCTTGCTCAAGTGAGAGTCCAGTTGAGGCCATAAATCTGTCCGTTTCACAATGAGCATAGTTGTGAGGCTTCCTCCAGTTGTAATTAGTTGCTGGTGAGGAAGAACAGAAGGGGCAGATGATAGGAATAATCTGAATAGCAGTATAACTCAGGTGCAAGGAATTCAAGAGAAAAGAACAAGACAGAGTTGAAATGGCTAACTACTGGGTTGATGTTGGAGACGGAGAACGTGAAATCAAAGCAAGGGAAATGACCTAAGGAAGTACAAAAGAATAGAGGAATTGGAGACCTAGATGAAATCAAAAAAGTAGATCTAGGAGGGGTGAGACATGAGTTAAGGCACAATGATAACACATTACAATCAGACAGAGGAATGTCAATGTTTTTAAGTAAGGAAAATGCAACACACTTGCAATACTATACTGTACTTTCAATATAGTACAATATTGTACTTTCAGTACAATGGTGAGAGTCAGCATGTGACCACCTTTATATATGCCAGAGGTGTTATAAAATAGTGGACCATGACATTTAAGAACAATGAGGAATTGTGAGGTGAGGGAGTTTGAGGGACCATCTATGTAGATATTAAAGTCCTTGCACGGACAAGACATGAGGAGAAGATGATGAGTCCGTTATTGACCTCCTTTAGACAGGAGAGAATACAATCTAGGGGTTAGGATATTACAGTCACCATAAACATTTGGATAGTGATAGGAAGAAGAAGATGAAAAAAGTTATGGGCTTACTGCTTATGGCAGGGGATGATAATAATGGCCAGCTAAAAGAATGCTCATCTCTGGCTTACCTTTTGGTTTTACTTCTGTTTTCTCCACCAAGATGAAATCTCTTCTTTGGTGTGTTTTGTTTCCAATTCAACTACCATTTATTAAGTGTCTACTATGTGCTAGGTATCATGGTAGATGTGAATAGTACAAAGACAACAAAAATGAAATCAGTCCCTGCCTTCAAGGAGCTTATATCCTTATCTGCAGCACACATGGCATCAAAACCTTACTCTCATGAAATATCTACAACATACACAGAAACATCTATTATAAAGGATGAAGCAATAGAGAAAAGCTTTTAAAGAATCTGACAAATCTCCAAACTAAATAAACACATCCCATGATACATAGCAGAATTATCTTTGGATTAAAATAAAATAAAAAATGTGTGCAACTGAGCATTGAAACTCAAGAGAAGTATGGAGAAAGTGGACATCTATTATGGGAATCTGAAGATCTTCCCTGCCCCTAGACCCTTGGCTTAAGGGGCTTAAGTGGCTCTGAGAATCTTCCCAGATTTGACAGTATACTCTGCCCCCTAATAGGCTGAATGTGGTCACATGGAGCCTGTGGTGGGAGACTTGTTTTTCCGGAATGCCCACACCTTATTACTTTGTGATTGGACAGTGGGTCAAGAGGGCTGTTACATTTTCTAACCCAGGAGAAGGCTATATATACACCCTGATGTGAGGTTTTGCTTTGGGGCTCACTTTGAGAAGAGTTGTGTGATATGGCCAGATGAGACTCTGGGAAGCCGTTGAGTTTCCCCCCCCCCCTCCAGCCTTTGAAAACCCAGATGTTGATGCTTCCCTCTCTGGTAACTTGAATAGGTATGGAAGTGATGGTCAGATGGTTGGAAGCCCATCTGCTGATCTGTTTCTTGTTCTGCTTGTGACTTGTGCTTGTAATTTGTGTTTGTATTCTCTGAAGTTCAGGGTGCTGGCTTTTTCCTCTGGATTAGGTAAATGACATGTGTTCGACTGATTAAAGTGAGCCTGGTAATCCATTTTGAGTTGCTTTCATTTTAGAAAAGCAGATCTAAGAATCTGTCCTAGCAGCTGCCCTAGGTATGCTAGGGTGCTTGCTGATACAACTTCTAAAAAAGGAAAAAGTAAATAATTACAAACAGCCAACATGGGTTCAAGAGCAGGTCATACCAAAATAATCTCATTTCTTTTTTGCTACAGGTTTAATAGACTGGTGGATCAGTAAAATGCAATAGATATAGTTAACCTAGATTTTAACAAATAGTCAACTGAGTAGTCAACTCTTGGTCAATCTAGAAAGTTTAAGCATCTTTGCTTAGACCAATTTATATTACTTATAATTTTTATACAATTATTTAGATGAAATCATAAATGGAAAATCATGAAATATTCAGGTTAATAAATCTAGGACAGCTAATCTACTGAATGATAAATAAATATTCAAAAAACCTTTGGACTGAATCTAATACAATGAAACCTAACAGCAATAAATTTAAATTTGCACATTGTGGATAAGTATAAGGTAAGGAAACATTGGTAGATTGAAGTTTGAAGAAGATCTAGTGGGTTTAGTGGGCAACAAGTTAATTGTAAGTCAATGATAAAACAGGGAGGCCACAAAAGCTAATACTGTCTTACGTTAAATTAAAGGAACGTAATGCCCCAAACTAGAGAGGTGATAGCCTCTCTTATTTTGGTCAATTCAGATTATCTCTGGAATCCTGTGTTCAGTTTTGGGAACCATATTTAAGAGAATTTCAGAGAGAAGAATGTCTAGAGAAACATAAACAGAATAGTAAAATAGATCATCTCATATAAGCATCACGGTATTAGTTGAAAGAACCAGGAGTGCTTAACCAAGAAAACTGAGAAGTTAGTGGAAAAATGCTAGGTGTTTTTGAGTATTTGAAGGGCTTTCTTGAAAAACATGGATGTGTGCAAGTTGCGAAGATATGAATTTTGTCTTGACATAAGGAAAGAATTCTTAACAGGTTTATTAAAAAAATGGGCTGTCATGTTAGATAGTTGGTTTCTCATTGCCGGAAGTCTTTAAATAAAGATTTTCTGACCATTTATTAGGCCCTCGAAGGGATTCTTATTTATGTACCAACTGAAGTAGATGGCTTTAAGGTTCCTTCCAAATCTGAGTCACTGTGATTCTCTGAAAAGATAATGTACTAAGACAGAGGCTTGGACACATATATTTGGAGGATATAAGGTGGTTAATGAACTAGCAAAGAAAAGATTGAGGATGGGATAGAGGTCAATAAAGGGTAATATCAAAGAAACCAAGGGATAAGACACTGGTCATACAGGGGACAGGAGTAACCCACAACATAAAAAGCTGTGGAAAGCTTAATGAAGAATGAGAAAAGCATATAAATGCTAAGAGATCACAGGTAATTTTTGAGAGAGAAGCTTCATTACAGTGCAAGAGTTTGCCAGGGGATATACAATGATTGGAAGAAAATGGAGGCAGATAGTGTAGACTACACTTTCAGTTTAGCAAAGAAGATAGGCGAAAGGAAGGATTTTTAAGGCTGTGGAAGACTGAGCATATTTATAGGCATAAGAAAAGACACTACAAAACAGGGAAACACAGAGAGACAGATTTAAAAAAAAAGATTTCAAGGAAAATTCTCCAGAGCAAAAGGAAAGGGGCCTAAGTAAAAGAATTAGTCTTGACAGAGATAAGGATTAGTGTAATCCTCCAAGACTGGAGTAAATGAGGATTGAATGGGTGAATGTGTAGAGAAGTTTGAAGAAGAAATGAGAATGCTCACAATGCATAGCCTTAATTTTCTCAGAAAAGAAGACAATGTCATCTACTAAGAGAGTGAGGGTTACCCATGCCACTGGAAGCCTTAAAAAAAGGACACGTTTTGAAACAGCTGTTGTCATTGCTGAGATAGTTAATCAGAGATTAATTAAAGGATTGAAATGTAGTAATTGAGGTTAGATAATATGAATTCATAATATACTCAGTCAATACAGTTTTTGTGACTTGCTCAAGTAATATTCAGTAGCTCAGGGATACGGAGATGGGAGACAGTGGAAGTTACTCAAGATTGACAATTAACATCACATGAATGGCAAAAGGAAAAGGCAACGATGGACTCAAGGGTAGAAAATTATGACATGCTGAATTGTGTAACACAGAGTCAAAGACAACAAATGGAGACAATCCCAAGACAAAGGTCATAAACAAAGATCACAACAAAGGGTGGTCAGACTGTGTGTAGTACCCTGAGAATAAAAATGTTTGAGAATTGAGATAAAGGGAGAAATAGGAGATAGTTATTGGAGAGCAGGATTTCAGCTTTCAAGATTTGCAAATGGAGTAGTTACAAGTGATAGTAAAGCATGAGCATTCCTTTAGATAACTGAAATAGTATGGAGACAGAAATGGAAAAGACTGGAGCAATTTTTGACCTTGTAGATCACTCTCTTCTTGATATATTCATCTCTCTTAAGATTCTGTGACATTTCCCTCTCTTAGTTCTCCTACATATCTGATGGCTCATTTTCAATCTCCTTTGCTGAATTCTCATCCAGGTCATGCCTTCAAACCACAGGTATACCACAGGGTTCTATCCCAGACCCTTTTCTCTTTTTCCCCCATATTATTTTACTTGGTGATCTCATCCAGTCCTATATATTCAATTATTATTTCTATACTGATGATTCTCAGATTTACTTATATGATCCTAACTTCTTTCCTAATATCCAGACTAATATCTCTAACTATCTGTTGAACATACCAAACTGGACATATATGCCCCAAACCATAGTATTTCACCTCTCCTCTCCCTTCCCACACACTCTTCCTCATTCAGAACTTCCTTATTACAAAGAACCACCATCCTCCCAATCACTGAGGCTCACAACCTAGGTGAGATTCCTCACTCTCTTGTGCTCCATAGCCAATTTGTTACCAAGTCCTGTTTATTTTATTTTTGTAACATTTTTAAAATATCATCTCCTATGATACTACCAACATTCTGATGCCAATGCTTATCACCCCACACCTAGAATAATGAATAGTCTCTTGGTTGGTCTCCCTGCTACAGATTTCTTCCCATTCCAGTCTTTCCTCCATTCAGCTGTCAAATTAATCTTTCCAAAGTACAGATGTGACCATGTCACCCTCCCATTCAATAAACTCCATTGGTACTCTGTGTTGTAGAATATACCAGATGACACAACCAGCACTGGGGAAGGTACAAGAAAGGATAGAAAGTGTTTGAGAGGAAGAGATTTAGGATGAAGGATTTTGCTAGCAATAGTGTGGGAGTAAAAAGGGCATACTAGAAAGGAGGATAAGCACTGGGGAAGAATAGTTCCAAATCTGATTGAGATGAGAGAAAAATCATGGAATATATGTTTCCAAGTTAAATGATGTTGACTTGGAAACCCATGGTAGTACTCTACTAGCGACAGGAATGAGCAAGGACCAAGACCAATAAATTTGTAGACTAAATCATCCCCAAGTTTCTATAATAGTTTGTTTTTTTTTAATGTAGGTGCTGATTGTGTCTCCTAGAGAGCTTCACCTCAGTTGATCTGAGCAAGGGCTTCAGGAGTATTGACAGTAATCACAGCAAAGAGGATTAGGTGATGAAGGAAGTTTCTAATACCAGGTAAGGCATGACTGATGTAGACATTTCTTTCTTCCATACTCCTAGTCTCCTCCTACCTCCACAATTAAGGGAACAATTCAATTTTTCATCCTTTTTTTCTGGGGCCAAATTTCAACACTAATAAATATTTGATAAAGAAATACACTAATCTTTAATGACATCAGTATGCTATCGAATCCATGTATATATACATTCACAAACACAGCCAGAAGGTTACCTCTGAAAGAAATGTTAAATCAGTTTCAATGTTTAGGATTTTTCCCAATTGCCTCTCCAAAATTCTGATTTTCTCCAAGTCTATATCCTCCATATTGCACTGGTTTCTAGACAACTTACTCTCTCACCTTCCTCTTCCCCTGAAAACCTGATCTCAGATAGCTCTAAGATTTGGGTGACACCAACAAACCAATTCATACTAAGATGTGACTGACTAGTTTAATTCATTTTAAAGGATGACAATGCCTTCTCCTAAAAAAAAATGAATCTCTAATAGAATTTCAAAGGTTGCATTCCCTAGTGCTCAGCATGGGACTTAACACAGTGTCTGGGATACCCTAGGCCCTCAATTAATATTTATAGCTGATGATAGTTGGGATTAAGGCCATTTTCTACTGAATGTCAAAATCATGCCATGAGGGAGGGAGATGAGGAAAACTGGTCTTGAACACATATATGAGCATCATTTTGTACCATTTTTAACACAACTCTCCATGTACATCCCTTTATTTTCCCCCTTTTGGAAAAGAGTCTGTCATACCCATCTTTATATCCTCAGTGACTACCATAAAGCAGGAAGCTGCTTTTAAAAGAATTGTTGGATTGAATTCAACACAGTTCATACGCTTGCTGATTTATTTCTGTGGTCAAAAGACGAGCAGATCACTTGATCTTAAACACAAATATGAGTATTTTGAAAAATGGTATCTTTTCTTCAAGTAGACAAGCATGATTATTTTTAAAATTTCAAAAATATTATTTTTAGAATTGACCAGATGGCTATGATTATCATGTGGATCTCATGTCAAGACGTTCCTTTTAATAAAACTGCAGTAATCCAGTAGCTCAAATGTTTTAACTTCAGGTTGGAATAGTCTGCCCTTTCCACAGGTGGGGTGCAGGGGGTGTAGGAAAAGCAAGGAATAACTTGACCCCTTATTTGATTGTGTAAGAGAAGAGAAGCACAGCTCTCAGCATGAGCAGATGTTAGTACTATGCCTCAGTGCACGGACTCTTGTTTCCCTTGGCCTGAGCTGAGAAGTTCTCCACTGTCTTGCTCCTAGTGACTAAATGGTTTGTTTTTGTCCTGACCTGCATCTATGATTTTGTGGAGGAAAGCTTCTCATTCTCTCCATGCTGACTGAACTCTGGTTGAACTTCACAGATGTTCAAGCTTTTCATTTTCTCCTCCAGCAAGGCGTCATGGAGATTTTTGTGAGCAGAGTAATTACTATTACTCTGGTCGATTTATTTAGATTTCTTAGATGTTGAGGGTAGATCCATATGAGCAATCTAAACAACAGCTTTTCAGGAGCAGACTTATTAAACTGGGATTTCAGTTGAAATTGCTTCTTCCTTATCTGAATTTGAGCATTTTTGCTTTGCTCCCCCACCACATTTTTTGTTTCTCTCTCTTAAACAGCTATTTATCTGAAGCTCGGGTATGTTAATAGAAGGCTTTTACTTCCCCTGCCTTTGACTTTCCTAATTAGGAGTATAGGTATGTCTCTAAATGACTCCTTTTAAGAGGTTCTGGTGATCAGTGGATGGCTAAGTTGAAGGTCAGTTTCCCATTCACATCAATAAATATTCATTGCATACAAAGACAAAACAGTCTAGATTCTCAGGGAATTCAAATTCTAATTGGAGAGGAGGAAGAGGATTCAGTGTGAAAATGTTATTCTGTGCCTGGCTTTAAGTGACCCCATCAGGGGTTTTCTAGACAAAGATACTGGAGTAGGTTTGCTATTTCCTTCTCCAGCTCTGAAGCCAATCTGGTTCTTGCTCAGGGTCACATAGCTAGCTAGTAAGTGTCTGAGGTCAGATATGAACTCAGGAAGATGTATGTCTTCTTGACTCCAGGCCTGGGAACTCTTTCCACTGTGCCACCTAGCTGCCCCAATATATAGATAAATAAATTCAAAACATAAGAAGATTAATGCAATATAAAAAGACCAAAATTCAGAACACAAATATAAAAACAAATAAGAGACTGTTAACAGCTCCAGGGTAGGTAGCAGGAGAAGAGATCACAAATCACAAAAGGCCAGTTGTAAGAAGTGACCTGTGAGCTATGGCTTCAAAAAAGCTAGGGATTCTGAGCAAGACAGAAGGAGAGGGCACCTTCCAGACATAGGAGATCACTCGAGCAAAGGTCTGGAGGTAGGATATTAAATATCATGTACAGAGAATAATTTGCAAACAATTTTGAATGTAGAATCTACTACTGGAAATAATAGAAGGTATATGGATATCCCACTACTGAAAAAAAATACAAAAATCACATTGAAACTCCAGTAAAAAAACTTTCTATAAGAACTCGTCAGACCTTCTTACTAAGTGTAGGATCTGTGAAAAGACCCATAAGCTGGACAGTCTGTGTCTATGCTATCAATGAGTGTGTGAATAATCAAGAGTTAACAATTTTTTGAATTCCTAACATGCCTGTGCAAGTTACTATGGTAGGAACTGGGGATGCATGAAGACATAATAGATACTCCCTTAATGCTTTGACATTATGCTACTTTAAATCTTGTTATAACGTATCACTTAATTCTAATTTGTTGGCACTGACTTTGGCTCTAACACCCATTGTGGTGTTTTAGAATCCTTTATTCATCCACCCCTGTGAAGGCAGTTACTGAAACAGGCAGCAGAATAGTCTAATAGTCCTGCTGACACATCTGTAGGACAAACAACACAAGATGATGGACTAGTCAGTCAAATGTGATTTAACAGTTGTGTAGGAATCAGTCTTTTAAGTGGATGGGGGAAAAGAAGAATCTATTAAAAATGGTCATTTAAGTTACTTTGTACAGGATGCCAAGAAAATGACTTGTCCAAGGTCAAATGATGGGCAACAATGGAGCTAATAATGATATTCATATTTCTTACCTTTCATGTCAACATCACATAGTTATTTTAAATAGAATCTCATCTCTTAACACTTGCTATATGTAGCTGGGCAAATTAATTAACCTCTCAGTGCCTCAGTTTCTGCATCTGTAAAGTGGGGATAATAAAACTTGCATTAATTTCACAGGACTATTTTTTGAAGAAAGCATTTTCTAAACAAAAAGAATAGATTTGATCTACTATTATGAATGCATTTCTACATTTAACTTTATTAATACCCTCTGAGTCTTTCAACAAGTATATATGGTACTAGTGGGGAAAAAAATAATTTCATTTCCTGAAATAGGGCAAAAGCCAAAGGGCACAGTGGTAGAATGAGATAAAAGGCCTGTAGTGCAAAATTGTCCCTCCACAGCAGTGACAAGCTGATTTCCACTAGGGAAGAAGCAGCAAGTATCTCTTGTCATGAGAAAACCCAACTCATAACCAAAAACTGGAAAAAAAATATGATACACAGGTAGAGCTGGATCTAAACAGAACATAGTTCAAAGTTTTCTATGGGGTGTCAGCTGCACTTTGAAGAATGATTTTCCAGGTGTCTTCTAAGGGTTTATGAAAAGGCAGTCTGCTTTTAAGAGGCCTTTCTCTCCAGTTCTCAGTGACTCAGTGCTATTTTTACATTATTTTTCTAGAATTCAGGCCCACAATCCTTCCCTCCTGCCCCCTACCTCACCCTGTCTTTCTCATGCTTACTTAAGTGCAAATTATCATTCATTCTCAGTTCAAAACTGGCCTCCAGTGAACTCGGATTCTCACAACTTCATTTCAGTAGTGGGCTGTGTGTCCAATGCCTATCTTATTTTCTGCTTGCTTTGGTTTATTGGGGAGGGGGGAGGGTTCTTTCCACTCTTGTTGGGGCCCTTCAGCTGTCTGGTGAAGCTTGTGCACCTTTTTACAGAATAATAGTTTTGAATACATAAAATAAACTGCTTTGGTTTACCAATACATACAAATACATAGAAATACAATCCATAGGATTGGTGTGAAGTGTATTAAAAATAAAAGTGTATTTATTCCCATTCAGGTTCAAAGACCTCCTTAAAATCTCTCCATGGATGCCTTGAAGAGGGCTGGGTGAGTGGGGTGGGGAGTATGGACCACGGAGAAATAAGAGACCTCTGGCTTAGAGGCAGTTAGCCCTTCTTTAAGGATTAGGCCCCTGTAATACAACCCACTTCCATTTACCTCTGATCATGGTAACTAGCGTAACAAGAACATTAATTAGACTTATACTTCTCAAGGCATACAATCAAACTTTATTAATCGAGGCATAAAATCAACACTCTTAAAAAAAAACAAAACAGATCTCCAGCACTCAGACATTTTAAAGCTTCCGGTAGAATTGCAAACAATGCCCTCTAAAAACTCCCCCCACACGTCCCCACTCGCGATGTTTTAGAGGAGGTTTCGTTCTTACCCGGCTGGATGAGGTTCCTTGCTCTGCGCATCCCGCAGCCAGCCCCCCCGCTGTCTCCCTCCGTGGAGGTCTTCCGGTCTGTCTCCGAGTCTCTCTCAGCCAATCAGCGCCGCGCTGGAGCCGCGGGCTTCGTTTGAGTCTCTGGTGCAGGCAGTGGATGGTACTGGGTGGGGAGGGGAAGCGCAGCAGCTGGCCTTCCTTAAGAAGAGGCTGCTGACCGGCATTTCAGCTCTGTTTCCACATATTGAGCCAAAGTGATTGGCCACCTAATTGGATTGTCAGTTTATTTTAAAATTACTGATAAAGTTATTTCATATATTTTATCATTTGTGGTCCGTCTTATCAGGGGATTCCCACAGGTTTATCTATTTTTTTAAAAAAGAATATACACAATTGCTTCTTATTGTCATACTACACAGGGCTTACTTTTATGTTGAAAAGCATTTCAAGACAGTGAAATTAAAAAAAATGGAGGTTTGAACAAAATTAAATAGGTTAGCCTAAGTGGATAAACTTTTATTAAGGTAATAAAATCCATTGCTGTAGTTTCAGTTATATTAAAATTGATAAATTGTTATTGGGGTAATAGAATTGATATAATTTGATATTGACTCAATAACAAATTATTATTAAGGTACTAAACTTATTCTCACAACATCATCATGTATACTAAATTGACAGATTTGTTCTTACTATCTTATTGAAATGTCATTCACTGGCAACCACATTTGAGGTTTTCTTGGCAGAGACACTGGAGTAGTTGCCATTTCCTTCTCCAGCTCATTTTACAAATGAAGAAACTGAGGCAAACAGGGTTAGGTGACTTACCTGAAGTCACACAGCTAGTAATGTCTGAATTTGGATTTGAATTTAGGTCTTCTTGATCTCAGGTCCAGCACTCTATTCACAGCACCACCTAGTTGCCCTGGCTTATTGAAATACTAAAATTTATTCTTTTTACTACCCAGTTGACACTTTTTTTTTTTTACAACATGCAGTATTTATTTTGAAAATGTAGCCTTTTTTTTAGCTCAAGGAAAGGAGGAAGTGCAGGTGTTTAAAATCCACTACTTCACTATGGAAAAGATCTGTAACTTCACTGATGTGGGTTCCCTCCACCAATACAGATAGCTTATTGTTTTAGAAGAAAGCTGCATGAGTTGCTCTGGCTAAAGAAATTTGTCACTTGAGAGCCCACCTTCTTCTGGTGCACCTCTTCACATTTAACTAGGGCAACTGGTCAATCACCGGATGCACTCTCACAGTCTTTATCATTGGTTCTGATATACATAACTTTTGAGAAACTAAGACTGGCTGTAATTCACAATGATAAGGAACACATTAAGTACCTGAGATTCTTTCAATGATTGTCAGGGTAAAAGGATTCTTAAAGGAGGAGTAAGAAACTTGGGACAAAGAAGAAAGGTGTGATGTCCTTGAACTTTTAAATTTTTTTTTAAAAAATCACTTTCTTTTCTTTCTTTCCTAACCAAAAGAAATTAGCTTTACCAGTGGAAATTTGTTAAGCAAACAAAAACAAAGAATGCGGTAATACACTGGGACCTATAAAAGATGGATAATAAAATACAGGTATTTCTCTTTCACTGGTTCTTGATAGCAGGCAGATGATTTGAATTGGAAAGGCAAATAGAAAGGATGTGAATGTTTTTCCCAGCCTAAAAATATTGAAAGGGAAGTACTAATTCTGGGGATGGAGTGGGCTCACAGCCAGCATCCTGAGATTCTTAGGAGATAATATAATACAGTTGTCTCTGCTAAGAATGAGGGCTGGGGAATACTGGAGTGTGTGAATAAGTGGGGAGGGAGGATATTCATTGCACCTAGCCCTATGGGACTAACTAAAGAGCTGGAAATGTAGTCGAGGCTTGTTGATCCCAGCTATTTCATCATGAGTCATTACACTTCCCTAAGAAGATAAACAACAGGAAAAAGATGGAATCTTTAGAGACATGGTGTCAAGTAGTGGAGGAAGTATTATATCAGTGATGGCATTTCCATTGTTGCTCTTCATGCTCAAAGAGGACCAAAATGACATCATGATGTCGGAGTTAAAGCACAATCCAAAAGAAGCTCAGAAGGCAATGCCACAGGTCAGGCACAAATAGTCTATTCGTAGGTTCCTAAAGTGGGCAATACTGCCCCCCTGGGGGGTGCTAGAATGATAGGGGTCCCAGTAGTAGCCTCACGTATAATTGGGGAGGGGTGTTGAAAAAAATAAGTGGGCATAAGGAAAGAAGAGAAGAGAAGAAAATTTTGAAAAATCATTTGTACCTGTTTCATCTGTTGTATAATAGAGTTAAAAGTCATAGAGATTACATTGTTTTCCAAACAAGTACACAAAATGCAAGTTATAACCAATCAGTGCTCAAGGCCTTAACAAGCAAGTGTTGGCAGGTAAGTTGTGGCTCATTGTTGAGAAGTCCAACATGCATCATCAGGAATATGCTCAAGTGATAACTTGTTTACAATAGCATGCTATGCTGTTACATGATGCAATATTATGTCGTCAAAATTTCAATGAAGGGGAAAAAATCCCACAGGTTTACAATAAATTATTAGATTTAAGATGTCATATTTATATATATACAGGAAATGATGAAATTTTTTTAAGTTAAAGGGTTAAAGAAAGTAGATTTCAGTGGGGCAGGGACATGGAACATATATATATATATATATATATATATACATATATATATATATATACATATATATATATATATATATATTAAAGAGGGCAGTAGGACAAATAAGTTTGGTAACCTCTAGCTATGTGAACATTTGGAATGGAGATGTTTGTATTTGTACTTCCCATGTTTCTTTTGAGCTACTTCAATTCTGCTTTGCTCATAGAACACTGGTGTCATGTCTCCCATGTATCACAATTGATAACCACATTTTTTCAAGGAGAGTTCCATGTATTGCTTCTTCTGATTCCATGTGAGCCCTTGCCTTATTTGAATTCACTGTAAAGTAGTCTTTTAGGCAAATGTAGGTTAGGCATTCAAACATTGTGTCTAGCCTATCTGAGTTGTGCTCTGTGCCATAGAGTTCAGATGCTTTACAATTCAGTTCAAGAAAGGACCTTATTGTCTGGTGCCTTACCTTGCCAGGTGATGGCACCTCACTAACAATGAGAGACTAGGGAAATAGGAACACGCTCTGTGTGTCTTAACATTCAAATCCTTTCAATTTGCCTTTCCAGTTCTCATCATCTGCCTGCCATCAAGAACCAGTGAAAGAGAAATATCTGTATTTTATTATCCATCTCTTATAGGACACAGGATATTACCACATTCTTTGATTTTGTTTGCTTAATAAATTTCCACTGGTAAAGCTAATTTCTTATGGTTAGGAAAGAAAGAAAAGAAAGTGATATTAACTTTTGGTTTTTTTTAAAGATCAAGGACTTCACACTTTTCTTCTTTCTCCCAAGTTTCCCTAGAGAAAGTGATAGTGTTTGGACCTCAAGGCAGTGACAGTGCTGAAGAGGGAAGAAAGATTAGTATGGTAAGGAACTACAACCCCAAAGACCAGAAACAATGAGGTCTAGTCACAGTATGAGAAAGTAAACCTGGAATTTTCTCTTCTCTTATACTATGAGTTATATGGGTTCTGTAGGTCTGTGGGAACAACTTCAATATTCTGAGGACCCTAAGTTCTTTTCCTACTTTGTATATGTAGGGGATGAGATGGGAATGGGGGATTAGTCCTCAATCCCAGTTTGGATTTGAAAATTTGCAATTACCCATACAAGGTGCATTAATGAAGTGGAATTCAACTGACTCCTATTTCATCTGGCAAAAAGCTTTGCTATATGTTTTGTGTGTATGTGTTTAATTAAAGTTACTCAAAAAGAAACTGAATATGAGGGGTCTAGAAAAAAAGGCCAAATTCAAATTATCTCAGAGCTTGAAGTGAATATTAATTATTATTGAGACCTCTTGAAAAGTGAACCTGGTTCATTTTACCTCTGAAACCATCTCTCTCCCTTTCTCTCTCTCTCTCTCTCTCTCTCTCTCTCTCTCTCTCTCTCTCTCTCTCTCTCTCTTCTCTCTGTCTCTATCTCTCTGTACACACACACACAGTGTATAACTGAATGTATATAATCTGCTATTCAGATATATATATATATATAATGAAAGATTAAAGAATAAATGTCTATAAATGGGGAATGTGTGAATTATCTCATCATTAGCACTTTAGTTTCAAAGCTAAATATTTGCTTAAATGATAGTTTGATTTAAATCAGAGATTCTGAACTTTGTTGTTGGTTTGTTTGTTGTTGTTTGGGTTTGTTTTTTATCAGGGACTCCTCCTCTCTCCCTATAGATCCCTTTGGAGAATAATGTTTTTTGTTTAAATTCATTATTGAACCAAATATTAAATTTCAGTTAGAGGTTAATAAAAACATAGATTTAATTTTTTCCCCATCAAAGTTAACATATCCCCTGAAATTTTTCTCCCAATTTCATTTACTCTCTATATTTGCAAACAAGGATTCTTAAGCCCAGAAAGGTTTCATGCCGCTTTCTAATCACACATACGGGACTAGAATACAAAATCCTTGAGGGCGAGGATTGTGTGTTATTTCCCTGGATAAGTCACTTAACTTCTGGTTATTTCAGTTTTGTCCTCATTAAAAATAGAACAACAATAGTATTTACATCATAAGTTTGTTACGAGTATCAAATGCAAATTGTTTGTAACATGTAAACTTTTTAGCACTATATAATGCTACTTAGCACTACCACTATTACAACTGTAGCTGCCGCTATTACTACTACTACTAGTACAACTGCATCCATACTCTTCCTTCTCCTCCTCTTCTTATACCATGCATTATTAACTGAAGGCCGGGACCATTTCATTTCTTTCTTTTGTCCCCAGTACTTAACATAATGTTGGTCCATTGTAGGTGCTTAATATTAAGTGTGTATAAATACCTAGATGCATCCATAAATTTATATATTATATATATATAATTATAAATAGGAATGTCTAACATTTTGAGGGGAAAGGGGGAACAACATAAACATATACAATTAAATATACAATATGTATTATTTAAAAAGTAGGATAAAAACATCGTTTTGTTTGACACACGTCAATTTTTTTGAGCATCACAAACATTTTTTCCTCTGTTGCTCAGGGTACATTGATATAATTGAAAGTGAGATCCTACATAAAACATTTTCAGAGTCTGAGGAAATTGAATTTTTCCCTTCTCTCATGGTAAAAACCAAACCAAGCCAAACCAAAGGTGATTGAATAAATGCCTTTTTTCCGCAAATGATCCTATTTTCAGATAACTACCGGAATAACAAATCTCTATGATCCAGCTCTGTCTGTGTTCTTTGTCTTAATCTGGCTTCCTGAATCTCAGATATATCTAAGAGATACAAATGTTGTTCATAAACTTAATTTTCCATATACAATGGGAAAATGTCTTTGTTATAGTTGCTCTAGGAGTTGAATGACTTAAAATACAATTTGCTCCTGTACTTACCCAGATTGTTCATATGAAATGAAGTCTTGGACTACAAATAGTAACTTTCACTGAGTCCTGTTATTGTAAAGACTTGACTGTAGAAAAAAAGAAAAATCTGGCTTCTCCTATCAACCATGGTTTGTGAGGGCAGAACACAGAAACAAATGTATGTTCATTCAAGGAAATGTCTCTTAGTCAATTCAAAGCAGTCCATGCAATTATAGGGAGAAAATAAGTTAAAAGGGACCTTAGAGGTGGAAATTCTTACTACCCAAAGTCTGAATCTTTTCTACATTGTCCCCAGTAATCTATTAGAAGACTTTAATAGTCAGAGAACTTACTCCTTTCTGTGGCATTTTATTCCATCAACAGAAATCTCTAATTATTGTGAAATTTATCCTCATATTGAAGCAAATATCTTAACTTCCTTGTAAGATTCATTTGTCAGTCTTAGTTTGCTCTAAAAGACAGGAAACTGGTGTAGTGGATAGAACACTGGACCTGGTACTGGAAAAAGAACTGAGTTCAACCAGTCTTTTCCACTTACTAGTTGCAAATCCCTGAGCAAGTCACTTTACCTCTGTCTGCCTCTGTTTCCTTAACTGTAAAATCGGGAAGATAACAGCATGTACTTTAAAGGGTGCTGTGATGATTAAGTGAGGTAATATTAGTAAACAATATAGCATAATGACCGTCATATAGTAGGCATTACATAAACGCTTACTCTCTCCCCCACCCAAGTACTTTGCAGCCTTACAGTACTATATAAATGTTACCTAGTATTCCTATTATCATAAAGTTTGAATAAAATTTAATCCCTGCCCTACATGTATTTATATCCTAATGTGAAGATATGGAACATGTATGTGTATGTGTGTATGTATACATTATTAAATAGAACATGGTAAGTACATGAGGAAGAGACAAAGTGTGGTGTGTAAGGGCTAATGAATGAAAGATCATTTCTCGCTGAGAGTTTCAGAGAAGATTGTGAAGGAAAGAGTTTTCCTCTTAGATCTGGAAGATCCAATGGGAGACAGAAAGCACAGAAAAATAGAGTGAGCAAAATCACAGAGGAAGTAAAGTATGGGACATGTCTGGAGGTAGCTGTAACTGGCATGAAGATTATATCAAAGGGAATTATGTGGACATGAAAAATAAGGTGGTTGTTTTCCTTCTCCTTTTCATCCTTGGCAGAGGAGGCTGCCATCTCTTCCCTGGGGTTGTCTCTGCTTTCAAAACTCTCATGAAGTAAATAAAAATAAAAAGAACAAAAAAGCTTATCCAATATAAAGATATTGAATATAAGATATAAATATCATGCCTAAGACCAGCAGAAGCAAGGAGATATTGTTCACATGGTAGGAAGACAATTAAAGGGTCAGATCTTGATGCCCAGTATACTTATACTACTCAGTGCTTTCATGAAATTTTTGGTACATGACAAAGAGCTGTAAGTGCTCTTAATTTGCCACAAATAGAGACTGAGCACTAACTTTCCTCTAAAAACTATAAAGTTATTGTGGGAAAAGCAGCTCAGCTTGACATCGAAATCACCAATCAAAGTGCTAGACTGTGGAGTGAAGAAAATTAGTAAACTGTTTGGCACATGTTTATTTGTGTTAAATTCTCAAACTACCATCTGGGGAGAAAAAAAAGAGTGAGGATTTTTATATGGTAGAAAGTAGGGATCCACACAAGAAATGGGAGAAAAAAGAACAGCATGAACAGTATGGATACTCCAATCATTTACACGAATCACAAACACTACACTGGAAAGTCTTGGAAAGTTGCTCTGACCAAACAACAACAAAACAAGACAAAACAAAACAAAAACACCATGAAACCAAACTGGTAATGAACATTTCCAAATTTAGCCAAGCTAGTACTCAGATAAACTTCAAAAGTAACCAATGATGTTTTCATCTTAAACTCAGTTTTCATTCTCCTTGTATCTCTGTAGCATTTGACACTATTGATCATCTCCTTATATTATCCATTCTGAACTAAAAGCCTATCCAGGTGAGTAGGAAATTTCAAACCTTATGCACCAGTGACATATTCTGCAAAAATCCAGGGTCATCACTGCACTATGATGAAGCAGCAAAGTAGGTCAGATCTATACCCTAAGGAAGATAAATTTGGCACAAATATGAAGTATTGATTTGGAATGGTGTTGGTTAAAGGTAGAATGATGTTCTAGGGTGGTCACTATGTGACTGGAAAGAAAGAAATAAATTTGAGGGACATCATTACAATAGAGTTGACAAATATGACAGAAAAGGAAAATGACAAATGGTGGAGGTGATGAGCTCCCAGATCCTTGTCCTCTGCAAACATCAGTTTCATCCAAGGGGAAGCCTTTTCTTCATTTTAACTCTGGGTGGTCACTCTGATTCCCTGGATCCTCTTCCCTGGTCCCAGCTCCCTCCTGAATCTGCCAATCACCTAGATTCAGGAGCTGAAAGCCGCCAGTCTCTCGTCCAGTTCTCAGAGATTAACAGTTCCCAGGTCCTTGTCCAGTCCTCAGGGCAATCTCCAGCACACACTGAAGTTCACAAGGTTCAGCACACCTCAAAACCTTCAGGACTTCTCTTGCCTGGAACTCAAGGATCAGCCAGGCCACCAACAAACAAAGTCCCATCCTGTTCATATCTTCAGTCAGCTTCACTGAGGAACCAACTCCAAAAT
>CM053600.1:9937541-9963481 GCA_028646575.1 Pseudocheirus occidentalis
GGACAGTGGGGTTTTTTGAGGATATATTTCACATTGCTTTCTATTTTTTCATTTGTTTGTAACTGTTTAATAGTATCTTGGTTTCTCATAAAGTCATTAGCTTCCACTTGCTCCACTCTAATTCTGGAGGAATTATTCTCTCCAGAATGCTTTTGAGATTCTTTTTTCCATCTGGGAAATTTGACTTTTTAAGGCATTCTTCTCCTCATTGGAATTTTTGGCCTCTTTTTCTATTTGAGTTAATTTGTTATTTAGGTTGTTGTTTTCTTTAGTCAGGTTGTTGACTCTCTTTTCATGATTTTCTCACATAATCCTCATTTCTTTTTCCAATTTTTCCTCCACTTCTCTTTTTTGGTTTTCAAAGTCTTTTTTAAGCTGATCTATGGCTTGTAGGCATCTTCATGTTTCTTGGAAGCATTTGGTGTGGGAGTTCTGTGTTGTCTTTCTTCTATTCCATCTTTTTATCCTTTTTGTCTCCAAAAAAGTATTCTAGAGTTTTATTACTGTTCTTACTTTGCTTCCTCTCCCTCATGTTGGCCAGTCAACTAATTGCTTGATTTTTCATCTCTGTTGAACTCTGCTTCCAGAGGGGAAAGCTCTGTCCCAAATGGCTGTGGTTTTCACATCTGCAGGAGTTATTAGGGGGGTGCTGCAGCCCCCACCATCTTTGGCTCATTGAAAGTGCACCCCAGAACCACCACCCAAGACCATGATCCAGATCCAGGAGGCTCAATGCAGCAGCCCTTAGCCCTGATCAGTCACCTTGGCCCCCCTGCTATCTGCAGGCCAGGAGTTCTGAAGCAGCCCAGTGGAGGCCGTTGCCACTTGCAGCTGTTCCTGTCACTTCCCCACTGCTTCCTTGCCCTGGGGGCAGTTTGGGTGGATACTTTTCTCCCCAAAATTAAACCAAATTTCACTGACCTTTCTCTTAGCCTTATTTCTTCTGGCTTGATAAATGTGGGAACTATCTGAAGTGTCACTGATCCACTCTGCTGTAGACTTCAGCTGTGGCTCCTCCTGACCACCCTGGGGCAAGGCTGCAGTTTTGGCCTCGTCTCCCAGCCTGCCACAAAGAGCCCCAACTGCTAAGCTGCCTTCAGTGAAAGATGTGTTTTCTATATTTTTGTGAGTTTTAGAGCCCTAAAATTTGTTAAGAGTAGTATTTTATGGGTATTTAAGGTGGCTGTGTGGGAGCTGCAAAACTTTGCTGCTTCTACACCACCATCTTGGCTCCATTGCCACCCCTACCCCCCAGTTCTTGGAAATCTTGTTGGACTTGTGTTCCAGCTACATTTTTTTTCCTTTGAGATATTTGTAGATGTTTTTGAGCATCCTCTTCTGTGTTTGCTTCTTGAATTTCTTTGTCACCATAATAACTTTTTATGGTTGAAATCTTTCTGTTGTTTATCTGTTCACTATTCCAGTCTACTTCTTCATTTTGTTTTTTATATTAAGGCTGATCTCTACAAATTTAGTTATTTTAACTTATCTTCATATAACTTAGTGTTCTGCTGTTGTCTCATCCTTACAGATATCCTTTGGCCATTACTTTAGCTTGTTCATGTTCGTTCAAAAATTTGATTACCAGAACTCAACCCAATATTCCAGGTGAACACAAGTTGTGTAAGCTCTATTGTGGAAGAAAAGGACATAAGAGCTGTAGAAACTACAAAGCTTTATAGAAGAGAACCGTCTCTAAAGCATTCAGGGAGCAGCAGGAAAGCTTTGGCCAATGTAAAACAAATTGAGGGTAATGAAGATAAACTTTATCTACTCCAAACATTTTGTGAAAATATACTCTGCCAACAACTTTAGACACCCAGGGTTTTGTTGTCCATGGAATTCATGGCTCTGGAAGGCCACTAATGTAGGATGAAAGAAAAAGAAGTAAATCTGAATAATTTATGTGATAATTATAATGACCAAGCCTGAACCTGCAGAGGAATTGAGAAAATATACTCCCTACCCTTCAGTACTATGGTGAAAGACTTTGAGTGTTGAGCATTTCATATACCAATAGATGTGGTTGATGGGTGTGATCAGTGTTGCTGACTAGTTTTTTTTCTATTGTTTTGAATCTTCATAACAAAGGATATCTTTCTTGAGCAAATGGGCTAACACCTTGTGCCTAGTAGATGAGAAAGTAAATATTTTGAAAGGAAAGTGGTAAAAGAACAAAATATAACAGTAAAAAAGCTTTACAAATTATTTTGACCCTCTTATTCTCTCAAGCTATTATCCTTCAACTTTCTTCCCTCTCAGAGCCAAAACTCTTAGAAAAATCTGTCAACATTAATTTCCCCCAGTCCTCCCATTCACTCCACAATCCCTTAAAATTTGGTGTCCTGGCCCATTAGTCATCATATAAGACTTTCTCTAATGTTGCTAATGACTTTTTAATTCCCAAATCCAATGGTATATTTCAGTTTTAATACATCTTGGCCTCTCTTTGCCAATTGACTATCTCCCTCTTCCTGGATATTCTCTCCTCTCTAGGCATTTATGACACTGTTCTTGCTGAATTCTCCTCCTTTCTACCTGACTACTCCTTCTCAGTCTTTTTTGAATAATTCATCTTCTACTCTCTAACCATAGGCAGACTCCAGTTCTCTCTCCTGGTCTCTTTTTCTCTTCTCTCCATACTCCTGAAAATGATATTAGTGCCACAGAGTTCAGTTCCCAGCTTTAAGCCAAAACTTCCTAATCTGTGTATTCAGCCCTAAGCTCCCATGTTGTTGGTATGCTGCCACTTCAGAAACATTTCAAGCTAGATGTTCCATAGGCATTTCAAACTCAACAAGTCCAAAAGAAAACTCATTATGTTTTCCTCTCTCCCAACCTACTCCTTTTCCTAATTTCCTTATTTTTCTTAAAGGCATTCTTTCAGTCAACCAGACTCATCACCTCAGAATCATCTTTGACTCATAATTCTCTCTCAGCCTATATATCTAACATTGGGTTGATGCATTAGACCTTGTCTCTGCCCCTTTCTGATGCCTTCCCCATGCTTGACACTCAATAAATATTTGTTGATGAATAGGCAGTGAAACATAGTGGATAAAGTGTCAACTTCACATTCAGGAAGAAATGAGTTAAATTCCACCTCTGACACATACCTGTCACCAAATAAATATTTGTATTCTATCTGTGAAAGTCATATAACCTCTCAGTAATTCAGTCGACAATCTAAGACTATATAAGTTATAGGTGATGCATGATGTGTATCAGTGGAAAGAGCTTTCATGCCAGAAGTTCTTCCATAACAATCAACTTACAGACACACATCAAGGAAATAAAAAAGATCAGATATATAACAAGAAGGATGTCATATCGTGACATGGCAAGTTGATGACTGCTATGTTTATTCTTTGGCGAGCTCTTTTTTATATTAAAAATCACATGAATAGCTTGGAAAAGGTCTCATAGCATTTGAGGAAGAGTTTGTAGGGAAATAGAAGCAGGTTATGACCTCATATGAAAGTGAATTCAAGAAAAATGGCAATAAGAGATTTTGTGACAGCACCTTCGAAAAATTAGAAAATGATGAGTCAAGCTCAAAGCTTCTATATCATTCAAGGACTCCAAGAAGGAAGCTTCAGAAGATGAGCTATGCAGCTATCTGGATCCAGGACTGACTAGAATAAGAGAAAATGGATAAGGAGCATGAACAAGGAGAGTTGAAGAAACTAATGCCCTTCTTAAACCTTACTTTAATATTCTTTGGAGATTAGAAAAAGAGACATCGTTAAGTAAGGTGAGGTACTAGAGAAAATAAAAACTATCAGGGTAACCTCAATGTGACAAAAGTTAGTACTTGGAGTGTTTGGTGAAGAAAAATTGTGGAACCATTTATTAGCCAAGTCTGATTAAAGAAATATTCAACCAGTGAAGCATTTTGAAGGATCAATAGATGGAATACCTTCAGGGTTTGGTATCACTCATTTAAGATATTATTATGGTAATTGATTTTTATTTTTCCTCTAGCTCTATTACCAGTTGAAAGCTTATGCTTGTTGGGGGACATAGCTACCATGGCAGTTTCATTGCAATTTAGCATTAAATAATGTATAGAACAAAAACATATTAAAATTGCAGTTGTTTTTAAATTATTTACTATTAGAGTTTTGGCATGATTATTACTCTTTGCCAGTAAGTTAATGTGGGAAGAACAATTTATAGTGCAATAAGGGAAAGAAAGCACTGGTTGGAGCTATTACCCATGCTCTCTTATACTAGCCACAAGACTGTGTGGACCAGTATCCCTAATTGAATGAGCCCTTTGTCAAAGACAACTAGAAATATCTACAAGCCAACTTATTTCTTTGCATTCAAGTCTGTTGATACTTCTAAGCACTTAGCAGTTTTTTCTTAACTTGTGCTATAGCAGAAATAATGGTGGATTTTGGAGTAATTTATTCTGGTTTCAAAAACCCTTTCTCTTCTCCTTACTACTTATATAACCCTGAGGAAGTCACTTACCTCATTTTCTCCATCTGTAAAATGGAGTTACATGATTGCTTGGGTGCCTTCCAACTCTAAATCTAGATTGTAATTTGTGATCAAGAGTTTCTACTGAGTACTTGCTGTTCCTAGCATTATTTGTACTACTTGCCACCCACATTAATTATCTGGTTTGGAGCTGTTGTCAGTGTGTCTAAGTGAATGAGAAGAAAGTCTAGATGGCATGCACAGAGTGAAGCACTGGAATGACCTTTGTGCTTAGAAATACAGGGCCTGGGTTTGAATCTCAATTCTGTTGTTAATTAGTTGTGTGATTTAATTAGTTTGGTCACTTAACTTGTTTGGACCTCAGTACCTTCGTGTTCAAAATGAAAATGTATGAACTAGATGATTTTACAATTCATTTCAGCTCAAAATCCTCTAAATTTACAATAAAATTGTGGAAATATCAAAAATTTTAGGGGAATACTAGCATTGTGGCTTGTCTATTATGATATTTTGTCTCTTTACTCAAACACTACCTCATCTGTGAAATTTTATGTGATTTCCTCCTTCACTTAAAAGTATCTTCTCTCACACATGCTTTCTCACACTACTTTCTTTTTCCTCTTCCTTCTCTCCTCTCCTTCTTCCTCCTTATCTCTTCTTTCTTCAGTTAAATTAAGCAGAAATTACTTCAGCACTGATGATGTGCAAAAATTGGAGACATCAAATTGAAAATGACATCATGCTTTTTTATAAGAAGTTTAAAATTTACAAAGGTGGGAAAAATAACAACTTGTAGACAAACATATGTCCTATCTAGTTAAGTTCAGTAGGGTCAAAAGGTAGATCACAAAATGATCTGATAAAAGTAGATAAGGCAGTGACTTCCAAGAGCCAAGATGGCAGAGTAAGCAGTAAGTTTCTCTCACTCTCTTTAACTGACCTTGAAAAACCCATAAGATATTGCCTCAAAACTGGAACAGTGGAGCCAGGAGAAAGATGAGGTACAACAGTCTTTTAGCTTGGGAGGTTAGGAGAATTAACAAGAAAATGTTCCTCTTGCTGTAACTGAATGAGACTAGGACAGGAAGTGTCCTGGCAAGCCAAATTCAAGCCCCACCTCAGCAAACCAGTAGGAGATGCTGAGAACCAGGATGGCGGAGTGGGCAAGCACCAACATTAGGACCCACAACATGCCTTTGCAGAAGCAGAGGAACAGGCAAAAACCAGTTGACCATAGGCAAGCTGCAGTCTCTACAGTCTTCAGCTGCCAGGACCTGAGGCCCCAGAACGCAAAGCCAATAAACAGATCCCTAGCCCCCAGAACAGGAAGTGTGGCTCAGTGGCCCCTGTGTCCCCAGCAGCAGAGATCAACTGTAAAAACCAGGGAAAAGGTAAACACAATGAGCAAGAAGCAACATAGGAAATCAAAGACCATGGATTCTTATTATAGGAACAGGGAAGTTCAAAACACAAATTCAGAAGAGGATACCATTGTCATTATACCCACACCTGAAACCTCAAAGGGGAATATGAACTGATCTCAATCCCAAAAGGCCTTCTTGGAAGAGTTCAAGAAGGATTTTAGAAGTCAAATTAGAGAAATGGAAGAAAAAATTATTAATTTCTTTAAAAATACAATTGAAAATATGGGGGAAATTATGCTGAAGAAAACAACTGCTTAAAAAGTATTGACAAAATGGAAAAGGAGGTAGAAAAGATATCTGAAGAAAACAATTTGTTAAAAATTAAAATTGGGCAAGAGGAAGCGAATGATTCTATGAAACATCAAGAATCAGTCAAACAAAATAAAAAGAATGAAAAAATACAAGAAAACATAAAATACCTCATTGGAAAAAAACAACTGAGCTGGAAAAAAGGTTCAGGAGAGATAATTTAAGAATTATTAGTCTTCTTGAAAGCCATGATAAAAAAAAAAATACTGGACAGTATTTTCCAGTAAGTCATCAAGGAAAACTGCTCTGAGGTCCTCAAACCAGAAGGCAAAATAGTCATCAAAAGAATCTAGAAATCACCTTCTGAAAGAGGTCCGAAACTGAAAACAACAAAGAATATTACAGGAATGTTGCAGAATTATCAGGTCAAGGAGAAACTGCTACAAGCAATCAGAAAGAAACAATTTAAATAGTGTGGAACTACAGTCAGGATCATACAGGACCTTGCAGCTTCTGCATTAAAAAATTGGAGGCTTGGGGCGGCTAGGTGGCACAGTGAATAAAGCACCAGCCCTGGAGTCAGGAGGACCTGAGTTCAAATCTGGCCTCAGACACTTAACACAAAAACTAGCCGTGTGACCTTGGGCAAGTCACTTAACCCCAACTGCCCTCCAAAAAGCAAAAAAAAAAAAAAAAAAAATTGGAGGCTTGTAATTCCATAAGGCAAAATAGATTGGATTACAACCAAAGATCAACAACCCAGCAAAACTGAGCATAATCTTTCAGGGGAGGAGATAGGGATTTAATGAAATAAGCAGCTTCCAGATCTTCTTGATGAAAAGACCAGAGCTCAATGGAAAATTTCATCTTCAAATACAAGACTCAAAAGGGACATAAAATGGTAAACAGAAAAGGAAAAACCAAACCAACCCCAAAATATGTTATTCAATAGAGGCAAACTGTTTACATTTGTATATGGGAAGATGGCCTTGTAAATCTCAAAAATTGTATCTTTATTACAACATTTAAAGGGGCAGAGGGTGTATGTATAAATCAACGGATATAATGATAAAAATGCAACTAAGGAGTTAAAAGGGATTATGATGGGAGTAAGGAAAGGAAGAGACAGAAAAGGGTAAATTACATAACATGAAGAGGCACAAAAATATGTTACAGTAGAGGGAAAGAAGGGAGGGAGATAAACATTATTTGAACTTTTATCGAATTTTGTTCAAGGAGGGAATATCATACTGTAATACTAACACAATTTGGAGATGCCCCTGTATTGGCTTGGTTTTTGGGTTGAGTGTTAAAACCCAGAGCTTGTGAATCCCACTTGTGGGATGGACTTGTTGACATGAAGAGAGAAGGCTGAACCGGAGGAGCCATGAATTGAGAGAGAGGCCCAAGTCGAGAGAAGGCCAGAAGGACTTTGGGGAGAGCAGTATCCAGTATCATGGAGCATGAGTTGCTGAAAGAAAGACTGCTGAGAACCCATTGGAGCTTCCCAGGATTTTTGAGAACTGCCACCTGGAGCTGCCAAGAACTGAGGAGGCATGGCTGTGATGCCAATATTTTGTCTGTCTGTTTTGATGCTGTTTTGCCAGATTCACCTAATGGTGAAAGACAGTGCTGCTATTGTAGAGGTCCTGGAGCCTGGCTGTTGGTTCAGAAGCCCTGAAGGAGGATTTTCTTGTGGCATGTTTACATAAATCCCGGAAGAGGGCCTTGCTGATGTTTTCAGGGATTCTGGGACTATTCTACAGGCAGAGAGTGACTTGATGAGGACACTGGCTATAGCTTTGTTCAGCCTTGTTTCCCCAGGAATTAAGATTGCTAAGGGCTTACCTTGAGTGAAGACAAAATAAGGGCTTTTCCTTGGGTTTTCAATGCTGAGATGATATCTTGACCTTGTTATAGCTTATGGGCCTTTTGTGCTCTCCTGCCCCTTTTGGGAAAGTGTTTGGTGTTAATGGATGGTATTGTAAATACTTTGTGTCCAGGGGTGGGAAACCTTTGGCCTTTTTTGTGCTCAGTGATTGACCAAATGAATGTACTTTGTTTATGATTAGAAACTGATCTCCATTTGAGAAGAGACTTTGTCTGACTAAATGAATGTACTCTCTAGGGGTGGAGTAATACCTGGATTGAATTGAGAACTTACTTGCTAAATGAATGAGTTACACTGTATTTTGACTATCTCTGTTCTGTGACTGTTTGCTGAATAAATGGAGTTTGCTATGCTGATAATCTGAAACTTGGATGTGTAACTGGCATCACACATATTCAGGTATGGAAATCTAACTTGTGCTACAGGCAGTCAGAGGGGAAAGAGGAAAGAAAAGGGAGAGTGTGATGAATGGAAGGGAAGAAATAGTATGGGAAAAGGGAAAGAAAAGGGAGAGGACTGAAAGAAGGGAGGGAAGACTAGGGGAGGTGGTGATCAAAAGCAAAACTTTTCAGAGAAGGGAAAGGCAGAAGAGAGAAATAAAAGCATAAACAGGGAGAAATAGGATTGAGCAAAAAAACACAGATAGCAATCAAAACTGTGAATGTGAATGGGATAAACTCTCCCATAAAATGGAAGCAAATCACAAAATGGATTAAAAACCATAATCCTACCATATGTTGTTTGCAAGAAACACATCTGAAACAGGGGGGATACCCACACGGTAAAGGTAAAAAGGTTTCAATAGAATATATTATGCTTTAACTGAAATAAAAAAAAAGCAGGGATGGCAATCCTAATCTCAGACAAAGCAAAAGAAAAAAATAGATCTAATTAAAAGAAATAAAGAAGGAAACTATATCTTGTTAAAAGGCACAATAGACAGTGAAGTAATATAATTACTAAACATGTAAGAATCAAGTGGTAAAGCATCTACTTTCTTGGAGGAGAAATTAAGTAAGTTATAGAAAGAAATAGATAGCAAATCTATGCTAGTGGGGAACATCGACCTCCCCCTCTGTGAACTGGATAAATCTAACCTCAAAATTAACAAGAAATAAATGAAAGAGGTGAATAGAATTTTAGAAAAGTTTGATAGGTTAGACCTCTGAAGAAAACTGAATGGGGATAGAAAGGAATATCCCTTTTTTCTCAGCAGTATATGACATCTACACAAAAATGACCATGTACTAGGGCATAAAATCCTCACAATCTAGTGTGGAAAGACTGAAATATTAAATGGATCCTTTTCAGATCATGGTGCAATTAAAATTACATGTAATAAAGGGCCATGGAAAGATAGACTGAAAATTAATTGGAAACTAAATAATCTAATCCTAATGAATGAGTGGGCCAAACAACAAATCACAGAAATAATAACTTCATCCAAGACAATGACAATAATAAGACAACATACCAAAACTTGGGATGTAGCAGGTCTTCTGGGAAATTTTATACCTCTGAATGCTTGCATTAATAAAATAGAGAAAGAAGAGATCAATAAACTGGTCATGCAACTAAGAAAGCTAGAAAAAAGAACAAATTAAAAATTAAATGCCAAATTAGAAATAATGAAAACCAAAGGAGTGATTAATAAAATTAAAACTTAGAAAACAATTAAACTAATAAATAACAAACAAAGATCCAGTTTTATTTAAAAAAAGAATAGATACACTTTTTGTTAATTTGATTTTTTTAAAGAGAAAAAAAAACCAAATTATTAGTAACAAAAATGAAAGAGGTGAATTCACCACTAATGAAGAGGAAATTAAAACAATAATTAGGAACTATTTTTCCCAACTCTATACCAAAATATTTGACAATATTAGTGAAATGGATAAATATTTCAAAAAAAAATAATTGCCCAGATTAACAGAACAAGAAGCAAAATACTTACATAGCCCCATCTCAGAAAAAGAAATTGAACAAGCCATGAACTCCCTAGGCAAAAATGTCCAGGGCTGGATGGATTTACAAGCAAATTCTATCAAACATCTAAAGAACATTTCATTCACTTACCATATAGGCTATTTGGAAAAATAGGTGAAAGAGTCCTACCAAATTCTTCTTATCATACAAATATGGCACTGATACATAAACCAGGAAGAGTCAAAAGAGAGGAAGAAAATGAGAGACCAATTTCCCTAAAGAATATAGATGCAAAAAATTTAGATAAAATAGTAGCAAAAATATTACAGCACATTATCACCCGGATAATACAATATGATCAGGTAGGATTTATACCAGGAATGCAGGACTGATTCAGTATTGGGAAAACTACCAGCACAATTGATCATATAAAGAACAAAACTATTAGAAACCATAGGACTATCTCAATAGATGCAGAAAAGGCTTTTGACAAAATACAACACCCATTCCTGTTAAAACACTAGAGAATATAGGAATAAATGTAATCATCCTTAAAATGATGAGTAGCATCTACCTAAAACCATCAGTAAGCATTTTATGTAATGGGGAGGTAAGTTAAAAGCATTACCAGTAAGATCAGGGGTGCAACAAAGGTGTCCATTATCACCACTGTTACTCAATATGGTATTAGAAATGTTAGCTTAAACAATAAGAGAAGAAGAAAAAAAGAAATAGAATTAGAATCCACAAAGCAGCAACTAAACTATCAATCTTTACAGATGATGTGTTGATATACTTAGAGAATCCTAGAGAATGAACTAAAAAAAACTATTTGAAACAATAAACAACTTTAGCAAAGTTGCAGGATATAAAATAAAACCATATAAGTCATCAGTATTTTTATATATTACTTACAAAATCCAACAGCAAGATACAGAAAGAGAAATTCCATTTAAATTTACTGTACACATTATGAAATATTTGGAAATCTTCCTGCCAAAACAAAGCCAGGAATTATATGAAAACAATTACAAAAATAATTTTCACACAAATAAAGTCAGATCTAAATAACTGGAAAAACTTCACTTGCTCATGGGTTGGGTGAGCTAATATAATAAAAATGACAATTCTGCCTAAATTAATTTACTTATTCAGTGCCATAGCAACCAAATTACCAAAAAATATTTTATAGAGCAAGAAAAAACAATTACAAAATTCATCTGCAAGGAAAATGCATCCAGAATTTCAAGGAAATTAATTAAAAGAAATTGTATTATAAAGAAGCAGTCATCAAAACTATGCAATGTTGGCTAAGAAATAGAGTGGTAGACCAGTAGATTAGGTTAGGTACACAAGATATAGAAGTCAATGACTAAAGTAATCTAGTGTTTGATAAGCCCAAAGACCCCAGGCTCTGGGGTAATAATTCAGTATCTGACAAAAACTGCCGGGAAAACTGGAAAATGTATGGCAGAAACTGGGCATAGACCAACACCTTACACTGTTTACCAAAATAAAGTACATGATTTAGATATAAAGACTGTTAACTGTAAGTCAGTTAGTAGGGTAAGGAATTGTTAGATTGATACCTGTTAGATTTATGGAGAATGGAGAAATTTAATATGAAAAAAGAGACAGAATGTTATGAAATGCCAAATGGACAATTTTGATTACATTAAATTGAAAAGTTTGTGTGTGGGGGGGTTGCATAATCAAAGCCAATTTAACAAAGATTAGGAGGGAAGCAGAAAACTGGGAAGGATTTTTTACAGCTAGTGTCTCTGAAAGAGGTCCCTTTTCTAAAACATATAGAGAACTGAGTCAAATATACAAGAATGCAAGTCATTCCCAAATTGATACATGATCAAAGGAAAATGAACAGGCAGTTTTCAGAGGAAGAAATTCAGAAATTTCAGAGGAAGAAAATTTAATTAAACTTAATTCTTAAAATTAAGAAATTTAAAATTCAAAATAAATTCTCTATAGGCATAAGAAAAAAAGATGCTCGAAATCACTATTGACTAGAGCATTGTGAATCAAAACATCTCTTAGGTACCACATCTCACCAGTCAGATTGGCTAACATGACAAAACAGAAAAATTATAACTGCTAGTGAAGATGTGGGGAAATTGGAACACTAATGCATTGTTTGTGGAGTTGTAAACTGATCCCATCATTCTGGAGAGCAATTTGGAGCTATGCTCAAAGGGCTATAAAAAATGTGTATTCTCTTTGAACTGCAATGCCATTTTTAAGGCTGTATCTGAAAGACATCATGAAAATGGCGAAAGGAGCCAAATGTACAAAAATATTTATAGCAGCTCTTTTTGTGGTGGTCAAGCACTGGAAATTGAGGGGATGCCCATCAATTGGGGAAAGACTGAACATGTTGTGGTATATGAATATGAGGAAATATTTTTGTGTTATAAGAAATGATGAACAGATAGACTTCAAAAAAATCTGAAAAGACTTATATGAACATTTACTGAATGAGGGAAACAGAACCAAGAGAACATTGTACACAGTTATAACCATATTGTGTGATGACTAACTTTGATAGACTTGGCTCTTCTTAGCAGTGCAATTTTCTAAGTAAGATAAACTCCAAAAGGCTCATAATGGAAAATACTATCCACATCCAGAGAAAGAATTACAGAATCTGAATGCATATCAAAGCATACTATTTGTTCTCTCCCTTTATTTGTTTTATTTTATATCCTTCTTTCTTTTGGTTCCATTGGTTATAATTCTTCTTTATAGCAAGACTAATGTATAAAAATGTTTAACATGAATGTATATGTAGAGCCTATATCAGATTGCATGCCATCTTCATGAGGGGAAAGGGCAGGGATAGGGAAAAATTTAAAACTCAAAAACTTCTGGAACTGAATGTTGTAAACTAAAAATAAATATATATTTTTAAAAGAGATAAAATACTTAGGGCAAAGGAGTGAGCAGGCATCATGGAAAGCATTGTGGAAAAGAGATTTGTCATAAACTTTGAGAGGCAGGTGGCATAGAACACTGGGATTTGAGTAAGGAAGATCTGAGTTCAAATATGCCTCAAACTTTAACTAGCTGAATAACACTTCTCACTTCTGAGAATCAATTTTTCCATTTTCAAAATGAGTATACCTACCTATCTATATAGCAATATCTATGCATATACTTAAATTCAAGCAGCTACATGTATCAGTGGATAGAACACTGTATCTGGAATTCAAATTTGGCCACAGATAGTTAGTAGCTGTGTGACCCTAGGCAAGTCACTAACCCAATTTGCCTTAGTTTCCTCATCTGTAAAATGAGCTGGAGAAGAAAATGGCAAACCACCCCAATATCTGTGCCAAGAAAACACCATGGATAGTATTTTGGTCCATGGGATCAATAAGAATTAGACATGAATGAATAATAATATTGATTTATATCTATAAATAGAGATACAAATATATAACTTTCCTATGGCCCATATTTGCCAGTACCTCTGCTTACCACTTCTTATTCCTTATCATTCCAGTAGTACCCTAAGGCTAAGAAATAAAAACAAAATTACCACTAACCTATAGAAAAGGCATTTTGGTTGTTCTATGAGATTAGATAGTGAATCTGGTGCTCTCAGGCTACAAGATGACAGATTTCCATATAACATATTATGATCAATTCAATAATTTTTTTCAGTGTCCACAAATTACTATGCCATGTGCGAATGGAAATACAAAGGTAAATAAGACATAGTTCCTGGTTTCTGATTGCTTACCATTTAATAGAATTAAAACAAGCAATATATCAAAAGAAATGTACTGCAAAACAAAATGGGAAAACCAAAAATGATGTAAGAATTCACAAGAATGTGGAAGTTCAGAAAAGTTAAGTTATGGCTGTTAAGATCAGCATCAGGGAGTCTAGCTATACGAGGGAGGTGACATCAGAACTGACCCCAGAGAGAAGACATGTTTTCCACCAGTACAAATAAGGGATTAGTTGGTGGGAGGCACCATCTAGGCACTGGGAAAATGGTATTCTGGTTAACTGAGTCCCTGAAAAAAAAAATGAATGCAAAAGACACTTTTAAGTTTAATCTACAATATTAATATTTTCTTCATTACTTTCTTAAGTCAATTAAAAGAGAAAAAAAATAATTCAAGTTCTCCTCTGTAGTTTGCCAGTTTATGAGGTATAAATGCCCATGCTGTTTTATTTTTCCATTTTGAATAGTATTTTATTTTTTCCAATTACATGTAAAGACAATTTTTAATGTTCATTTCTAACAAATTTTGAGTTCTAAATTGTCTCCCTCTTTCCCTCCCTTGTTGTCTACCTATAAAGGTAAGAATTTTAAATAGGTTTTGTATGCGCAATTGTACAAAACATGTCCATATTAGTCATGTTGTGAAAGAAGAAATAGACTACGACGAAAAAAAATATGTAAAAGATAAAGAAAGTGTAATGATTTTCTTTGATCTGCATTAAGACTCCCTAAGTTCTTTCTGTGGGTGTGGTTAGCAATTTCCATCATGAGTCCTTTGGAATTTTTTTACATCATTTTAATGATGAGAAGAGCTAAGGTCTCACTGAGAATTTAACAATTTACTCCTGGGAGCCTATTTGAGCTGTATACAGAACACATCTGCTTTGAGGACAGTGTAGACCAAAGCAAAGAGGTCATATAATTCTAAATTTAGAGCTGGAAAGGGCTTTCAAGGTCAACAAATACAGTCTCCTCATTCTTTAGGTAAGACTAGACAAAGCGAAAATGAGCACTTATTAATAAAGTTAGAAGTAAAAAATATATAGTCCCTGCCTTCAAGGGACTTACATTCTAAGGCTACTCTAGATGAAAATGGGTTTGTGAAAAGGAAATGTGTGAGATGAGTCCAGAGATGTTAATGAAGAACTTTGAATGCCCAGATAAGGAATGTAAACACCCTTTGACATCAAGTATTTTGAGATATTAAAATGGTTTCAAACATCACATCAAACATTTTCTAATCCAGTGTTTGTATCATTTTGATACAATTTTCCAACAAGCATAGGCTTTCATGAAGAGAGAACTTAAATGCCCTTCACTGTCATTCCCTGAATTACTCTATGGGGAGAAAGAAGGGCTGATTCCATACATAAAGACATAGTCCACATATCTTTGTAACAAATCTTTATATTTGGACTTACATGCTTTCCTATGGCAGTATCTACCATAATGTACTTAAAGACTATATCTGCTTGCATTCTTAGAAAAAATGAAACAACATTTTTCTTCGCATCATCTTCTAGTGAAAGAGAATTAATAGGGGTAAAGACAGTGGTTTTAGCATAAAAACTAAAATAAAATTGCAAGCTTTCTTTGGTCATCTATATCTCCACATATAAATTATACCCTGTAAATAATGTAAATACACTGCAAAACAATTTCATGGCTGTTCTTATACATAGAACAAAATGTTCTAATGCCTGTGTCTTATTAATGTCTCAGGCTATAGTCTCACATAAAGCTACCATGTCAGTCACTTATTATTTTTTCTATGAAAGGAGAAATGGTGAATATATACTGTGCCAAAGCTTTTTTTTTCTCTCTCTGGTTGTGGCTAACAAAAATCACTTGCCAAATTATGTGATTAATTTTCAAAGGGTGTATGAATTAGTTGCAACAACAAAGAGCTTGTCAATAGAGCTAAGAAAAGAAAAATTCCCAGTGGAACTCATTGACAGAGTAAGTCATATTCTATGTTAAGCATCTCTAGCTGTTCTCTTTTTTGTAAACCTCACTCAGTTCCTGAAGCTCTTCTAAGATATGTATATGTCTGTTCTAACAGGGAAAGGAGACAAGCAGATGGTTGGTGTGGAATAAGCGGGGGAGGGGGGGAAACTAGGCAGGACAAGGAGCATGGCAAGAAGTCAGGACACATGGGTTGAGGGAGATATCAGTGGTTGGTTTTGGTGGACTGTGTTTATCATCTAAGTCTTTAGGACCCATCAAGATCCGTTGTGGACAGTGGAGAGAACAACCTGAGAGAAGAGACCATATCGTCTACCTCAGCGAATTAAGTGTTTAAACTGCACATCGGCCAGTATGGAATCCAGATGTTTCTGCATCATAGCAGACTTGAATGTTTCAAAGGACTGACACAATTTAGTATCACTGTGCCACCTAGCCACCCCTGTTTTTACTACTTTCAATTTAATGCTTCCTACATCCCATTTCTTTTAATCAGCTGTTAAACTTCTCCTTAGGTTTATAAATTCTTAGTTTTTTTTTCCTCCCAAGATTCCACCATTCTTTTTAACTCCACACACAGCCCTGCCTACTCTACACCCAGAAACATAGGGACCCTACCTCCAAAGAACTTTTATCCATAATCCATTGTTTCTCCTTCCCAGACTTAACCTATGCCCATCCCCCAAGCAAATCCAAAGCCATCATTAAAATAATGAATGTTAGGAACCGTTTTCAAATGACACCAGTAGCATAAAAGCAATATGTTTGCTTAAATTTAACATTCAATTATTCACTACCTGATATCTTGAAAAGAGAAAAGGGAGTGATTTCTCATTCCTCACATGCAAAATACCCTCTCTAGGTACAGTTGTCATGGATACTGCTTTAAAGATCCGACTGAGGCAAGGACCTTGAGTCCTCAGTAGTTTCTGAGAAATCTATATGAATGTTAGGCAGGGGAGCTTTCTAAAGAAGTAGCAGGGTAGGCATAATGGAAAATCTTCCCATCCCCTTCAGTCTTACGTTCTGAAAAGATAAAAAAATAAAATCTCTTACTGATCCAGATAGGTTTATAACTGAGAAAAAAAGACTCATGGGGGCAATAAATTTAGATAGGAAATATACCCCTCCTCCAAGCAAATGCATAAAATGAGAATCCCTGTTTTGTGAGACTGGATGTTCTAGCCTGAATACTAAATGCTTGATTGTTTAAAGCTTGTTCTTCCAAGGTGGTTTATTCCCTGAACCAATGGGATCATTAATAATGTAAAATCAATAATAACAATAACTATATTTATAATATATGACATATGTTATAATATATTATATACTATATATAACAATGTATAGTATTTAACATGGGACAGGCACTGTGATAAACACTCTCAAATTATTACCTCATTTGATCCTCACAATAATCCTGAAAAACAGGGGCTATTATTATCCCCATTTTACAGGTGAGGAAACTGAAGAGCTCAGGTTAAGAAACTCGTTTTGAGGCAAATGGGTTAAAAAACTTGCTCAGGGTCACACAGACAGTAAGTATCTGAGGCCAGATCTAAACATGAGTCTTTCTGATTCCAGGCCTGGCACAATATTCACTGAGCCCCATTTACAGAGTCCATTTACAATGCTAAAGAATTTCAGTTCAACAAACATTAATACTTAGAAGAATTAGAAGCTTTTCCTAGGATCGATTAGTGAAAATGCATTCATATTTCTAAGAAATATATCTGGCCAGATTCTTCCAGTTTTCTAAGTCATTTCTTGGTAGTGTTAAGCACTCAGGGAAACCAAGGCAGCATGGTATATAGGAAAAACACCTGGATTTGGAGTCAAAGGAACTGAATTCAGATTGTGAAATCATTATTTATTATCTGTGTAACTGGGGGTAAATCACTTCATCTCTCTGGGTCTTAGTGAATGAAAGAATTGGACTAAGTCATGTCTATATCCCCTTTATATTTTATATCCTGTGAGGTCCCTTTATGAACCAATGAAGTAGTGTATTACTTATTTTGTTCCCTTTCTGTACATATGATCTATAGTTCCTTTAAATGGTTAATTTTCATCCTAAATTTATTATCAAGAGTAACTTGTGAAATGGAAGAATCCAGTTCTATAGTGGTTATAGCTATTTAAGCACTATATGTGTATAGTTATATGAGCCCTTGTTAATAAGTAGTTACAGTAGATTATACTGTATCCTACATCTATTGTAATAATAATTAGCATGTGTATCGTGCTTTAAGGCTTGAAAAGAACTTTATGTATGTGATTTAAACGAATTTTCGCAATAACTCTATGAAGTAGGCACTACTGGCATCTCCATTTTATAGATAAAGAGACTGAAACTAAAAAAGGTTAAGTATTTTGCCAACATGTCATAGCCAGAAGTTCAGATTCATGTCTTTCTGACTCCAAGTTCAGTACCTTACATATCAGATTAACTTCATTTTAAGCTCCATTTGGAACATAAGGGATTCCTATTCCATGGGAAGTGAGGTACCTGAGAATCATGAATAGAAGTCCCCAGGGATGTGCCAGGTATGCCTGTAGTTTGGGGCATCAGAATACAACTGTCATGCTCTTTTTTTCTCAAGGTTGCTATGGTAACCAGCCATGGTATGCTGGTAAATGTTTAACAAGTAGCTGTCCAAGAAAAAATAAATACTTTTACACACCTTTAAGTTTAATATGCATTATTAACGTCTTTTCCATCATCTTAAATCTAGACATCAACCAAACAATAAATGAAGCAGTGATTTACAGTGTTTGCTCTTTTTCAAAGTGTAGTAAATGCACTGGAAATTTAACAATTTACTCTAGTGAGAAGGTGAGAGTGGCTCCAGCATGCTGTTAGTCAGAGAGAACAAGAGCTAAAGATGGAATCTTGGACTGCCATCTAAGACACAGGGAGGCATAAAGGGATACCACATCATAAGAAATTAGTCTGAACTTGCTAAAAATCTACCTCTTTTAATGCCTTCAAAGAAGAATCAAATCAGCCTTCGAGAAAATTGTTTAATCTTTGGAAGGGGGGGAGGGACACAGGTAGAAGAGAGTTTTTCCTTGCTCCCTGGTGTCTCTAAATACCTTTCATTTTCTTATACTTTCAGTATAAGCAAGAGATTCATTCCCTAGGCTGCCTCAGTCCTCCACTGCTAAGGTATTACTCTGTTTGCTTATTGATTGTTGAGGCCCCATCACCAACAGGTTCACCATTTCTTGAGTAGCCCTAAACATGTTTCTCACTTTATTCCCAGTTCAGTTCACTTTCTGAATTGTTCTAATATCTACCTTGCCTGGTAGGATTACCTTTCTACAAGGAATGTGCTGACATCAGCAAAAGCTAATCATTAGCTTTTCATTGTAAGCATTTATACCTTAGAAAGAGGCAAATGCTATATAACTCAGGGCTTTGGTTTATTGTTTTGTTGACTGGTTACTGTGAGTGGGGAACCTGTGGCCTTGAAGCCACATGCAGCTTTCTAAGTCCTCAAGTGAGGCCCTTTGCATCCAGACTTCACAGAACAAATTTGTTTGGATACAAAGAGCCACACTTGAGGACTTAGCTGGCCACATGGGGCCTCAAGGCAGCAGGTTACCACACCCCTTTAAGAAAATGATGGAGAAAATATAAATAATGCATATTAAACTTACACATACTTTTTCATGTGTGTGCCTATGTATGTTAAATATGTTTTATATAACATATAATATGTACGCATGTATTTATGTATGTATAACATGATATGAAAAAATGCCTGCATACTCCTGCCTCTTATCCACTTTCACCTCCCTTTATGTCTTCCAATGTTCAAATACAAACTTCTTCACAGTAGGATCTACCCTGTTGGAACTTTTTTTCATTTTTTACATCTCCACTGTATAGTACAGTGTCGGGCATATAGAAAGCTTAATACATGTGTTTTTTTCCTCCCTGTGTATCTAGACCAAAGAGCAAAATCAATATTAAAAAACATTAACAATAGGAGCAGCTAAGTGGTGTAGCAAATACAGGAAGAATGCAGAGTCAGATGGACCTGATTTCAAATCCAGCCTCAGATATTTACTAGTTGTGTGGTCCTAGGCAAGTCACTTAACATCTCACCTCCAAAAAATTAAAATAAAAATAGTGAACTACAACAATCTTTTTATTAAACTGCCTTCAGCTTTTAGAATTATCTATTGTGCTGAGGTCTTTCACAGCTGTCATTATAAAAGAGACAGGCTTATTTTAAATGGGATAGTGGGATGATGATATTTCAGAGATGTATGTTTGAAAGACTGAGAGGGTGTATACTGGGTGAGGAGGATTTCTTACTTCCAGAACCTGAGTATATTCTGCCAAGGGAAACCAGGTGCTGTTTCTCTTTAATGAGGTTTCTATTTTTATGAATGCACATTCAGCCATAACCAGACAGGGATGCAGGGAATTGGGGAAAGAAAGGCTGATGTCTGTCTCTGAAAAGGAAGTGCCAAAGGACAAGTGTGTAGTGTGGAAAAAAAGCAGTAAAAGGGGAAACCTGGTAAAGCTGAAGGTATATCTCTCCAACTCTGGGTACAGTAACAGTGAACATCATCCAGAATACCTAGAGCTATGGCAGAGATATTAACATTTTATGAGGCTAACAGAAGGGTTGTCAGTCGTACAGGGTCTGACAGAGGCAGATGCTGAAATTTTGCCATGCAGATGGTATTTACTTCTCAAGAGTAGGAAATTGTGCTTTTATTCATGTAAATGCAGGGGACTTTTAAGGTACTGGTCTTAGTTCATGATACTAGTATGGTGATGAGATTGATGGAGGAAAGGTTCTGGAGAGAGAGAAGAAAAATTTGGAGGAAAAGAAGAAAGCTTTCAATTCTGCATGTGAGAATGGAAAATGGAAAATGTAACCTTGGAGCCAAGAGAGAGACCAGGTCTTAAACCCTAACTCTAATGCTTTATAGCTTTGATCCTGAATAAGATAATTGATCTCTTTGAGTCTCTGTTTCCTCATCTTTAAAAGGAAATAATGTATATATAATGTTTCACATACTTTAAACACTAAGTGAATATCAAAAACTCTCAATCTCTTTTGTTGGAACTTCATCTATATAACATCAACTAATCATGGATGTCCCAAAGAGTTCTGTCCCCTCTCCATCTATATTATTTCTTTATTTAAACATTTTTATTCTTTTTTCTTTTTGATTTTTGGAGGGGGGAAGGCAGGGAAATTGGGTTTAAACAACTTGTCCAAGGTCTTACAGCAAGTAAGTGTTAAGTGTCTGAGTTTGGATTTGAAATCAGGTCCTTCCGACTCCACAGTTGGTGCTCTATTCCCTGTGCCATTTAGTCATGATCCTTTATTTAACTTTAAAAAATTTATTTAGTATTTTTTTCATCAGTTACATGTAAAAACGACTTTACCATTCATTTTAAAATCTTTGAGCTCCAATTCTCTCCCTTCCTCCCTCCCGATCGCTGTCATTGAGAAGGCAAGGAATTTGATATAGGTTATACATGTATAGTCATGCAAAACACTTCCATAATAGTCATGTTGTGAAAGAAAACAAAAAAAATCCTCAAGAAAAATGAAGAAAGTAAAAAAAAGTATGCTTCAATCTGCATTTAGACACCATCAGTTCTTTGGGTATGGACAGCATTTTTCGTCATAAGAATTCAGAGTCGTCTTGGATCTATGTATTACTGAGAATAACTATGTCATTTACAGCTGATCATCCTACAATATTACTGTTACTTTCTGCATGGTACATTTCAGTTTTCATCAGCTCATATAAGTCTTTTAAGTTTTCTCTGAAAGCATCCTACTCATCATTTCCTATAGTACAATAATATTCCATCATAATGACATACTGCAATTTGTTTAACTATTCCTCTAATTGACTGGCATCTCCTCAGTTTCTAATTCTTTCCCCCCAGAAAAGCTTCTATAAATATTTTTGTACATTTAAATCCTTTTCCAGTTTTTTTTTATCACTTTTGGGATATTGACCTAGTAGTGTTATTGCTAGGTCAAACCATCTGTACTATTTCACTTGATATTCTCTTCAGTTCCCATGGATTCAATTATCATCTCCATGCTGATGATACCCAGATCTATTTAGCTAGTCCTAACCTCTTTGCTGAACTGCAGTCTTGAATCTCCAACTTTCCATCAGACATTTTAAACTGGATATCCCACAGCCATACTGAACTCAACATATCCTAAACTCACTATATTTGCTCCAAACTATGTCGCCTTTCAAACTTCTCTATATAGTTGAGTGTACTATCCGTCCTCCAGGCTTATAACCTAGGTATTGCTCTGGACTCTTCATTGTCTCTCCTGCCCCATATCCAGTCTCTTATGAAGGTCTATCAATTTGACCTTCGTAATATCTTTCACATATGCCCCCTTCTCTCCTCTGACACTGTCACCACCTTGGTGAAGGCCTTTTTTTACCTCTCACATGTACTGTTGCAAAGCCTGAGGGTTGGTCAACCTGCCACAAGTCACTCTCCATTTCAATCCATTCTGCACTCAGCTATCAAAATGATCTGCCTGAAGCACAGGTCTGACCATATCAAACACATCCCCTACTCAGAAAACTCCAGTGGTTCCCGATCACCTCCAGAATCAAATATAAAATGGTCTGGTATTCGGAGCCCTTCATAACCTGCTGCTCTTCCTGCCTTTCCAGTCTTGCACCTTACCTCCTACTCATCACTCACTCTGAAAGATAGTGATGCTGACTTCCTTGCCATTACTAAAAAATATCAATTTTCACTGACTGTCCTCCTTCCTGGAATGCTCTCAATCAATCAATAATAATTTTCAAGTGCCTACTTCATTTCAGGAACTGTGCTAAGTACTGGGGCTATGAAAGAGGCAAAAGACAGTCCTTACTTTCAAGTAGTATACAAATGAATAGCCAAGACAATAAGCAAATAAATATCTATAAAACAAGCTATATACAGGATGGCCCAGAATATCAAGGGAATTAATGAAAAGAAATGCTAGGGAAGATGGCCTGGCCATACTGGATTTTAATTTGTATTATACATCAGCAGTCATCAAAACTACTTGATAATGCTTAAGGAATGGAGTGGTTGGGGCAGCTAGGTGGCACAGTGAGTAGAGCACTGGCCCCTGAGTCAGGAGGACCTGAATCCGGCCTCAGACACTTAACACAAAACTAGCCCCATGACCTTGGGCAAGTCAATGAACCTCCAATTGCCCTTCCAAAAAAAAGGAATCAAGTGGTAGATCAGTGGAATAGAATAGGTACTCAGGACACAGTGGTTAATGACTATAGTAATCTACTGTTTGATAAATTCAAAGACTCCAGCTTCTGGGATAAGAAATCACTATTTGACAAAAACTGCTGGGGAAACTGGAAAATAGTATGGCAGAAACTGGGCATATATGAACATCTTACACTATATGCCAAAATAAAGTCTAAATGGGTTCACAATTTAGATATAAAGGATGATACTATAAGCAATCTGGGAGAACAAGGAATAGTTTACCTGTCAAATTTATGGAGAAGGAAAGAATGTATGGCCAAATAAGAGATGGACAGCATTACTAAATGCAAAATGGATTATTTTGATTATGTTAAACTGAAAAGGTTTTGTACAAACAAAGCCAATGTAGCCAAGATTAGGAGGAAAGCAGAAAATTGGGAAAGAATTTTTACAACCAGTATCTCTGATAAAGGACTCATTTCTAAAACATACAGAGAACTGAGTCAAAGTAATAAGAATATAAGTCATTCCTGAATTGATAAATGGCCAAAGATATCAACAGGCAGTTTCAGAGGAAGAAATTAAGCATATCTATAAGCATATGAAAAATGCTCTAAGTCACTGTTGATCAGAGAAATGCAAATGAAAATAACTCTTAGGTACCACATCTCACCTGTCAGATGGGCTAACATTACAAAACAGGAAAATGACAAATACTGGAGAAGATCTGGAAAAATTGGAACACTAAGGCATCGTGGGTAGAATTGTCAACTCATTAAACCATTCTGGAGAGCAATTTGGAACTATGACCAGAGGGTTATAAAAGTGTACCTATCTTTTGACCCAGAGATATCATTTCTAGGGCTGTATCACAAAGAGATCATACAAAAGGGAGGAGGACCAGTATGTACAAATATATTTATAGCAGCTCTTTTTGTGGTGGCAAAGAAATGGAAATCAAGGGGATAGCCATCAATTGGGGAATGTCTAAATAAGTTTTGGTATATGAATGTAATGGAATATCACTGTACTATAAGAAATGAGGAGCAGACAGACTTCATAATAACCTGGAGAGACTTAGATAAAATGATGCTCAGTGAGGGGAGCAAAACAAGGAGAATATTGTACATGATTATAGACACCTTGTATCTGTGATAACTAACTTTGATAAACTGGACTCATCTCAGCAAGGCAAGGTTATAAGACAGCTGCAAAGGACTCATGATAGAAAAGGTTATCCACATCCAGAAAAAGAATTATGGAGTCTGAATGCATATTTAAGTAAACTACTTGCTCTTTCTCTTTTTCATTTTGTTTTATTTCTTCTGCCTCATTATTTCTTCCATTGGCTATAATTCTTCTTTACAACTTGACTAGCATATAATGTGAAGGTATATGTAGAACCTATATCAGATTGCATGCCACCATTGGCAGGAGGGAATGGGGGAAAGAAAATTTGGGACTCAAAATCTTGTGGAATTGAATGTTGTAAATTAAGAGTAAATAAAGACAAAACAGAAGTAGGAAAATTCTAACAAGGTGACACATATAGCATTAAAAAAGGGAGGCTAGAGATATCTGCAGGAAGAACTGAAAGAAAGCATTTCAGGTATGAGGGATATTTTCCCCTCTAATATATCTTATATACAACTTGTTTGTACATAGATGTTTTCATGTTGTTTCCTCCATCATTCTTTGACATCTTTGTGAGCAGGGGACTGTTGGGTTTTTGTTTGTTTATTTGTTTTTTAGCACTTAGCATAGTCCAAGATATGCAGTAGACATTTAATAAATAAATGTTTATTTGCTGACTGACCGATTAACTAAAGAATTTTAAATGCTATTTTGGTTGAAATCTAATGCTATTTCCAATTTTCCAGGAAAAAAGAGGCCCAGTGTAATATGAGGATGGCCTGGCCAACCAATGGGATGTGCACAAAAGCTTTGGTGTTCTACAAGTGTTTTTAGAAGTTCTGTATAAGACATTGCTATCAAATGGTAAACAAAACAACCAACCAAAAGAAGAAATAGTGACTTAAATAACTTTTGGATGTATCAGATACTATTCAGCTCAGTAATTCTGTGCTTCTAAGTGAGGTTAAACCTGGAGAGCACCTACATAGACATGATGGGTGACACATATGATAGATCCCATAGTGGGTAGGGAAAGCTGTTTGCCATATGCTTTGGTTTCCATTATTTTTATACTCATTTCTTCACTTCCAGTCCTAACAGGACATAAAATGGAAACTTAGAATTCTTGAAAATGAAAGACTATTGGGCCAAGGTCTAAGGCACTGTGATATGATAGAGAGAACTTTGAATTTGGAATCAAGAGAGATTTTGATTCAAATCTCAGCCCTGACAACATCTCTGAGAACTTGGACCTGTCACAACCATTTTGGGTCTGTTTTCTCATCAGTAAAAATAGGATGATTATACTGGATGAGATCTAAAGTCCCATGTAGTTATATAGATTTCATAAAAACATGGGAATGAATGAAATTGATGACTTAAAGAGATAATGGTAAATAAAGAAAGAAATGGTTCAAGCCAGAATCTTGGGGAATCTACTTTATGTGTCAGGAAATGAATGAGGAGACCATGAAGAAGAAAAAGAAGTAGTTAAAAGATAAAGAAGAGAACCAGAAGAGTATCCTGTTTCTTAAAACAATGGGAAGAGAGAGTAACCAGTAGAATAAATAGATCAACAATGTCAAAATGCTTCAGGGAAGTCGAGGAAGATGAGGACTCAAAGAGATCCACCATATATTACAAATAGTAGGTTATTTTGAAAAAAAAACTTTTTTAGAGTGACATCATAAACTAAATTGTAAAAAATTGAGAAGTCAATGTTGTATTAAACAAAATCAAAGAAACAAATAGAGAATTTTTTTTTAATTTTAAGACAAAATGGGATTAATCATTCCATAGAGAAGAGGCAAGGGATAGCTATCACAATTTTACTTTCAGCTACTCTCATTGAATTTGGCTTAGGGAAGAAATGGCATACACTCTAAACTGGGAATCATGCCACACAGGAGAGTAGGG
>CM053600.1:9963981-9981650 GCA_028646575.1 Pseudocheirus occidentalis
TGAACTCATGAAGATGAGTTTTCCTGACTTCAAGCCCAGAATTCTATCCACTGAGCCCCCAAGTTGCCCTATTCAAAACAGATTTTACTTAACTCTTTTTTCCTTGAGAGTAAAACTGGACCAAATGGTTGTATGTTAGAGGACAGTGGATTTTTTTTGTAAGTATAAGAATAAGCCCCCTGCACTCCACCCCCCTCCCCAAATGATTAAATAAGAATAGGGCTAAGGACTGGAGTTGACATTCAATCAAGGAAAGTTGACACCTTTTCTGCAATTTAGTCTTAATTAGGGCCACGCAGTCATTATGTATCAGAGGCAAGTAATTGAATCCAGATCTTTCCATCTCCAAGGCCACTATATAATACTGACTTTTAAATAATTAAAACATCCTAGAAATGAAATGATCTAATATGTTTTAATTCATTCCCTGTCATAAGAAGGCTTCACAAATTGGCTTGATTTCTAAGATTATATAGATTAGATTCATCCTTAAAGCAGGACAGTGGTTGGCATTAAATGACCTCTAAAAATCCTTTCCTAAGCTGTGAAGATAAGGCTTTAATTATTATGCAAGACACAAATGAGTTAAGGAGTAAGAAATCACTTGGAAGGCAATATTTGCCTGATTGCTATAATAGGAGAGCTATCAGTTTTCCTACCACATAAACACATACCAGCTATTTTGCATGGAAGGATCATTGGATCATAGATTCCACGTTATAAGGCATCTCAGAAGTCATCTTGTACAGCTTCATCATATTACAAATGAGGAAGGATGTTGAGACTTAGGGAAATTAAATGACTTATCCAAGGTCACACAACGAGTTGGTACAAGAAGTGGGATCCCATAGCAAGTTTTCTGACAATAGAGCCATGGTTCTTACCCCTGTATCATGTGACCTTCCTGCATGACTGTTCAGGAGCCTCAAAAACTGCATAGTCTACCCACAATAGTGCGTGACCCACAGCTAAGAGGTAGATTGAGGAACCAGATTACCTGAACCACTACACATGCCATATCTTCCCTGTCTATTAATTAGGAGATTTCTAAGGGAGTTTGATATTGGGCCCTTGGAGATTAATATTTCTAGACAACTCAGTGACCTGGTTGTAGTTTCTCTAGGAAATATGTCAGTAAATTTAGGCCCAGGACAAATGAATGAGTTTCTAAACATGCATTTCAGTGGCATAGTGGTGGTAGTTGGAGTTGTGTACCAATGAAGGAATGTCAAGGTATTTGAGATTCCACCAACACAAAGTAAACTAAATATATTGTAAAAGGCATGTTGAGTTTAAAAGCCTCTATCTAGGTTGTCACTGACTTGAAAGGTGGCACTTGAATCACTACTTTGAGTATTTGCAGATCCTCAACATGATCTGGAAAGTAGTTCAACCACTGCCCAAACTGGGGCTCATTCTGTATTTTGATTCTCTAGCTAAAAATGAACTCAGTTTTCCAAATAGATTTGTATTCGATAGCCCACACCCAAAGTCCGTTTAGAAATGTACAGCCAATACACAGGTTAAATTAAGTCTCATGCATTTGTCTGTACAGTAGGTAAGGGAGGCATCTAAACTCTAGGAAGACACTTTTCTCCTCAAAAAAGGCAGAAGCTGCTTTTCCAATGTAGAACAAAAGAACAAAGTGGAGAGAAAACTACAAGGCTTTAAATAACCTATCATGAATGAAATAGATAAGTATTTAAGGATACCTCTGAAAGAAACTGATAAATATTAGAAATTTGGTTTCCATTTTCTAATAGTGTGTTTTTTGTGTTCTTATTGTAGAATTTCAATTTGAATATGTTCTCTTATTTATTTTCATACATAAGAATTTTTTTTTAATCAAGGAAGATAGATGTCCAAGCCACAGTTAAAATTCTGGAAAAGATGTTTCCCAGTAAAATGCAGAATGGATGTGACAGATATGCAATTTCTCATGATATGCCTAGAATCAAACAAATTAATAGCCTGCCCTATGTTTGAAATATGAAAATTAAATTTCTCGGCACTTGAGTTGTCTGATGATGTGATATCTCCTCCAATTAGGTGGACGCTCATGGAAACATTCTGTTAACGTCACTTGAAATTCACAACGAAGTGAATGAGGTCACAGGAGGTGTTGGAGATTCCAGGAATTCAGCAATATCCTTCGACAACTCAGGAATCCAGTACAGGAAACAAAGTATGCCTCGAGAAGCGCATGGGCGACACATGGGGGACAGAAACATCCCGCACAAGAAGACCCATTTACGGAGGAGGTCTTCACAGCTCAAAATCAAAATCCCCGACTTAACGGATGTGAATGCCATAGACAGATGGTCAAGGATCGTATTTCCATTTACTTTTTCCCTCTTCAACCTGATTTACTGGCTGTACTATGTTAACTGAGTGACTATACTTGGTTTTTCACAGACTTCATTTAACACTGAGTGAAATACTACTCTGCTTGTCATTTTTATACCTATATATAAATACACAAACACACACACACACGCACACACATATATATACATACGCAATTGTATATATATGTGAACTTTCTCAACATATATATATAAATACACATGTATATGAGAATGTATGTGCATATGTTTACATACACAGGTCTATGTAACCATGTGTATGTCATACAAATGTACATACATGCATACATTCAGCAGCTATGGACAATTTAACACAGAATGCATATCAAAGGAAGTGGGTGCATTTTTTTTAATTGAAAGGGACAGATACCATCTCAATATTTCACCTTAAGAATGAGGGAGTGTTACATAACATCACCCCGAAATATGTCTTAAGTTATCATAAATTAGACATTTTCAGTACAGGTTTTCAAATCCTTGATTACTTAAAGCTAATGTACTCTTCAAAAATCCATCCAGTGATACTGCTAGTTTAAAATGAGTCACTTCTCTTTCATTTCATATTCTTTGTTTTACCGAGCTAAGTTTTCTTTGCTCATTTGGTTTATAAGGTTTTTTTTCATCTTCCATGCCTTTCATTTTTCCATGATCATTGACTTGGATTAAATAGTCACAAAAAGAAAGCTGTTCTGTTATTTAAGATGCTCAAATTAATACGTTCAAACACTCATCTTTTGAAAAATACATCCATGGTGAAAGGAATCTCATTTGTAAGTATTGTAATACCCAGTTTGGGGTTAAATTTTGTTTGGTTTTATTTTGTTTGTTTTCGTACATTTGGATGAATTCCAGCTTAGCTATACTAAGAGGAAAATTCTAGCACATTTCGATATCATTTTAGTTGACATTTTAATGACTGAAAATGTGTTCTGCATCTCATAGATTTCTAAGACTGATATCTAACAGAAAGTATAGACGTCTCAGGTTATTTGTTATTCTAACATGAAAGCATCTATACTTTTTTTGAAATTTGTGTTCACATTATCCAACATTCTTAAAACATTGTATGTTACTATAAAATATATTTGCATAATATGCATACATATGTATATTTTATGAAGCCTTTCTTTCTTATGCTTGCTACTGTGGCAGCATGCTTTGTCATATATTTTCTTCATGTGATGTGACTACTTTTTTATTATCTGGAATTAAGACTTAAGCTAAAATGCTTCTACTGTTGAAACACAAAAATCAAGACATATACTCATGGCCTTTATTTTCATGTTTGACATATGCCACAAGGAGCACATCTAAACACTCCTGGTACAACTGGGATGCTGCAATCAGCAATCAGTTCACTAAGTAACGCATGGCATCTTGTCATCAAATACATGCAGCCACTTTTTTTTTTAGGCAAACATTATCGACAAAACAGCACGCTCATTTTTTTGAGTTTCTTTCTGAATCCATTTCTTCATCCTATCGACTTTTTAAAGCTAGTAGATGCAAGTCAAGGTGCACTGGTTTCATAGATGCGACCTTCACTTGCTATTTAGACAACTAGATCTTTCTAAAGAAAAAACAAAGATGATATATTTTTTTGTAAACAATATTTCTATCACAGACATCCATAAATGGACATGACTACGGTCCTATAAATAGGTGTCAAAGTGGAATTAATCATTTGGAGAAAAAAAAAAGCAAAATGTGCAGGAAAGAATTGCTAAATTTCCTTTTGAGATGAAACCTATCCATAAATTTTCTGGCTGCTATTGTCTCGAAATGTTGCATACACCTAGCTGCCTCTGTTCCATCCAACACATAGGAGCAGTCAGCCAGATTCGTGTCCAGCTCTCTGACCCCTGGATTTCATTTCAATATCGATAGGACCTATACCACCTGGGATGTTACAAGGATGTACAAGTTGCCCAGTATTACTTCTCTGGGAGTTCCCTTCAGTGGTCATTACAACCTTTGATTTGAAGGAGTAGGTAACAGCTGCTAGATTCATTCTGGGATTAAAGTGAACACACAAAGTCTAATGCTGGAAGAAATTCCTAATTCTCTTTTTCTTTCCCCTTCATCTCCTTTGTCCCCAGCTTTCTACACTCTTCTTCCTCCTCCCTCCCTCAAAAAAAAAAACAATCAGATTTTTCTCTAGTTTTAATTTATATGGAGGCTACATAAATTATTACAGATATGTGCTCATTAAGGTTTTTCTTTGGCACTCTCAGGATAACAATATGAATTTATAACATATGAACAGATTGGGAAAATCTTGTGAGTGGCCTTATCCATTGTAAACATTTTCAAGAAAAGAGATGTTGCTGAAGATCATACATTTTCAACACTTCCGCTATTTTTCTGTGTCCAGTGATTCGAGGTTGGAGCTCCACAACGAGGGACTCGGGATGCAAACGAATGTGAAGAAAGCAGTTCATTGTGGACATTTGGAATCTTTAAATGCACAATGTACACTGTTCAGAACTGTGCCATTAATTCTTTCCTGAGGATGGGAGGAGGGAGAAGAGAGGGTGGGGAAAAGTGAAAAATATATACATATGTGAACTTCAAGTTCACGAACAGCAATGGCAGAGAACCTTTAGACCTCAAAAGAGCTCCTGCAATCCACTTTACAAGTTTTCCTTGGTATAAATTTGCATGGTAGGTAATAATAGCTTTTGAGCTTTTTATATGCATTTGGCAATGAGATTGGGATTCACAACTTTGTAGACATTGCAATGAAGTAAATATAATGGCTATACTACATATTGTATTTGTAACTATATATATATACATGCATACATGCATACATACATATATTCGATAAAAACCTTTTTCAGATCCATGGGCATGTGTTTGCTTTACCTATTTCAGGGGCAAACAATGTTTTTCTTCTGATAAAAAGAATTGTAGAGTCTGCCTAAACTTGTTTTTAAAGCAGCAGAAAATTTGGGAATGAGCATTTTTTTCTTACCATCATGACCCAGACTAGTTGAATTTGTTTCCCAACTCTTTTCTTTAGGTCTCCAGGACAACATGGCCTCTCATGAACCCACAGCAGCTGTTCTAGTCATTGAAGGAGCTGTATGGGTGAGGTCCAAAATCAGTATTCTAGAGTGAAAACTTGATTGTTGTAAGGCCTCATCAAGGGTTGTAAAGAAAAGGTTGGTGAAGGGACTTGAATGATTACTTTTCTGACACTTTGAAAGGAATTTTGAAAAAGAATGTTCCGATTTCTAGGTAGGCTAATATATGTGTCCTCAAAATATACAATAGAGCTCTTGTGAAGTATGTCCTATAATTCCCCAGACTCATCTGTTCTTGAGTCAATTTATAATCACTCATTTGTACTACATTACTTCCATGGGTGTGGGTATTCCATTTGATGGTGCAGATCATAAACCACCTATGACTTCTTAGCCTATGTGATTCTTACCCATGTCATTCCTTAAATCTGCCATCCATGATCCATAGCATGGTTAGCCTCTTCAGTAGGTTTTATTCTTGTTGCTCCTAACCAGCATCTTACTGGGGTTTCATTGACTGGACCCTATGTCACTTATGTAAATCTCTTTACTAAAATTCCAGGAAATGTCAACGTTTAAAAGTCCTGAAGTTCCAGTCAGTTATATATGAAAAGTCACACCTACAATACCCTTTACTTTTAGGCCACTGCCTTACCCTTATGCTGGATCATCTCTCTGTAATGACCCTTCCTAGACCCTATTTTGTCAAACTTTGCTTATCAGTGTTTTCACCTAGAACATTACAGAGGTGATTCCAGACTGGCCAGGCACCAGTTTGATAGGAATGAGCATGCTACAGCTCTAGGTGTGCTTTTTTTGGCCATCCTGCAGTTTTTCCTATTTGTTTTTTTCTGGGGAATCTGGCCTTGTGACATTTTTGTTCTGTGGTTTTTTGGGGTTTTTTTTTGCTTCTTTGGAGGGGGGAAGGCAGAGGCAATTAGGGTTAAATGACTTACCCAAGGTCATATGGCTAGTAAGTGTTAAATGTCTGAGGTCAGATTTGAACTCAGGTCATCCTGATTCCAGGGCCAGTGCCCTATTCACTGTGCCACCTAGCTGCCCCGTGACAATGTTTTAAGCTGAGGAAATGCCTGACTTGGAATATCTTGCTTGAAAATATAAACTGTGCCATAAGTATTATTTGAATCTGAAGCCTGATTTATAACACTTTTAATGAAAGCAAATTGGGTCATAAATCCAGTTTTTAAACTCACTCTTGTTATTCCATCAGACTGGAAAATGTTATCTTTAGAAGTGATTCCTCACTCCCACCCCCTAACCCCAGGACACTAGGATGCCCACTGAATAATTACCTCTTCTACTGCACTTAAAAGGCAACATGATGTCCTTAAAAAAATCATTTTAACTTGCCTGAACGAGTGGTTTATTCTCAGAGACTAGTGTGCATATCATGCCTCACCCAGTACTAGCCCCATAAGTGTGCTCTCATTCTCATTTCATATTTTCACTTTACAAGTCCATGAGGGCATTCAAGGCAACTACAGGACTATCCTGAGTTACAGCCCGAAGAGTCTGAAGTAGAAATAGGTAACTGTGTTGTGATAGCTAACTCCTATGTTAATGACATCCCATTGTAAAGAGAAATTAAAGCCCAGTTTTGCTTAAGCACATTTATGTACATATTCTTTTGTATTATTTGACATGAAAAAACAAACAGCAAAACTGAGTGATAGACAAAATATGAGCAATGTCGATGAATGAATACTAATTTATTAAAAAAAAAGAACCAAATTATGACTTGTAATGATTCATTTGGGGGTGTCACTAATTTTTAATTTAGTTGTTTCTATTCCATTTTACTTTCATATTTTGATTTTTGGTTTCATTAAAAGCCAGGGGAAATATATACAAACTTGGCCGGGTAAGAAAACAAATCACATGCAAATACTGTCTTTTCACTACATGGGAAATATACACATACTGGTCATCTAGTCCTCTTCATGTCTTGAAACAGGTTTTAGTGGAAATGATAATTCTTTTATTATTTATTATTTTAAAATCATTTAAATTTTTATTATTAAATTACTATTTTACAAAGGTTTATAAGAAAGGCAATGGACAAAACTACTCATAAAACCAGGAGCATGCTGGTAAATGTTTAGCCAACTCTCTGGGAAAAAAAAACAGTATGCAATTAAGCTTAATCTACATTATTAAAATTGTCTCCATCACTTTCCGAAATCTAGAGAATCAATAAAACAATAAATCAAGCCCTGATTTGTAGCATTTGCCAATTCAAATTTCTGAGGTGTAAATACCTTGTAAGGTTAGTGTTGGGTTAGTGTTGGCTCCAACATACCCCTGCTTAAGACCACCTTCTGAATTTTAATGACTGTCAGAGTCCTGAAGATGCCCAGTATAAATCGGTAAGGATGCAATAAACACATTTGCTCTTTTTTTACCTCTGTGGTAAGCAATAATAGGTGAATATAATATGTATTAAATAAAACACAAACTTATCTTAATATTACAAACCTACCTATGTCCCTGCACTTCTAAGAAATAAAGAACTGACAAATTATGATATCACTCCACTCTAACATAATCTTACTCCACTTTTTATTAGCTTTAAAGGAATAGATTTCCACAGTAGCTAGTGTCCCAGATATATAGAGAGCTAGACAGAAAGATGCCATATGGACACAGATGAACAAATATAGGCAATAGGTCAATAAAGATTAGAAAATTAAAAGATGGGGAGAATTTTTTTTAAGAAAATTCAGATTCTTGAGGACTTTAAGAAACTTATACTTTAAATTCCTCTTTTGTGAACTAAAAAACAGAAATTTCTAAATTTTTCTTCACAGCTAAGATTTTTAGTTATTTGGGGTGTGTGTGTGTGTGTGTGTGTGTGTAGATGTTGTAAATTTTGCACATCCATAAATTCTGGAGGCCTAAAATGTACATAGTTTTTCTGTCTAGGATTAAGAAGGTGAAAATTCTCTTCCCTGTCCCACTATTCTATAATAACATTATACTAATTGACCTGTAGAATTTTATCATCTACCTTTATCTAGGTATGTATGGTAAGTATCAAAGCCAGTATAGTTAGAAGTAAGAGAGAGAACTTTCTGATTTTCTTGAATCTTTTGAAGCTTCTTAAGAACTCATGATTTTGATGTTAGGGGAAAAAAATCACAACGGCATATATCCAATTCAATTTTACAAAAATACTTCTTCAGAATAGCATCTAAATTACACATTGAATGGCAGTTAAAAGTTTTTCTCTTCCACCACTCTTATTTCCCATAACTTTTTGAAGGATCATGTGACAATTTGGCAATTATTTATCCAACTGCTTTATCCCAAATTTCTGGTGGAGAAGACTTTTAAGAGTCCCTTGGACAGCAAGGAACCCAAATCAGTAAATACTTTAATTCAGGCTGTTCACTGTAAGGTCTAATACTCAATCTGAAGCTTATAAAACTGTGACGACATAATAAGAAGACAGAATTCATTGGACAAGACCATGATGTTGGGAAAGAAGACAGAAGGAAAAATGGACAGCAGAGGATGAGATGGATAGATAGTGTCATGGAAACAACATGAATGTGGACAGATTTTGAGAAATAGTGGAGGATAGAAGGGGCTACTGTGCTATGATACATGGGGTCACAAAGAATCAGAAATGACTAAACAACTGACCAACAAATTATTCAAAACTTCTAGAAGATGGACATTCTCTTTAATAAAAAATAAATAATCTTTCAACTTTCTTTTCACTCCTTCCAAAAGAGAAAATGGCTGGTTTATTTTTAGTTTGGAAAAAGATTGAATTGACCTAAGGTAACTAATAGTCTGAATCTCTCTGTCTCTCTCTCTCTGTGTCTGTGTCTCTTTCTCTCTCCATATATACATATATGTGTGTATGTGTATGTATATGTGTGTATACACACACATACATATTCATATGTGTGGATAGAAAGTCTGAGTTTCCTTATTTCAGCCAGCCTGAAGTTCAGTAGGTACTCATAGGCCCAAACCCACTGTCAATGGAAATAGTTTGACCTCCATCTCAGAGATTTCTCCCTCCTTAGGCAATCTGGTTTCTACTTGTTTGTCTCCCAGGAGTTCACCACCTCAATGCCAGACAGGTGGAGAACTGATTAACTCAATTCACTGAGGCTCAAAACTCATAAACTCAAGTGTTCTACTGGCCTTGGTCTCCCTAGTTGTGAGGAATAAAGACATGTGCCACCATGTCCAGCTGACAATTAGTATATATTCTAGAGACACCGAACATTTTTTTATTGCATAAACAAATGTTGGTTCTTTTTTTTTTTGCATCAACAGGGCAAAAGGAAGCATGTTCTGAGATAAGAATGTCATATTAAAGGACAAAGAAGATGGCACAGGGTCTTCAGACCATGCCATATGAGAACTAATTTAAGAATGGTATGTTTAATCTGAATAATAGAAGATAAGGGAAAGAATGATAGTTGTCTGCAAATATTTGAGACATTTTGATAATTTGAATATTATCCTATAGAAGAACAATTGGACTTAGTCTGCTAGGCCCCAGCACAATTAGAAGAAAGGCAATAGAAGTGGCAAAAAGGCTAATTTGGATTTAATATCAGAAAATATTTACTAATATTTAGTCCCATCCAAAAAGTGATTGGACTTCTCAGAATGTCATGAGTTCCCTCACACTAGACATCTCTGATCTTATTGAAGGAAGCATTCTTTTTCAGGAATGGATTGGACTACATGGCTTGTGAATTACCCTTTAACTATGTGTTTCTTGGATTTTGTGATGTGCAGGAAGATTTAAAATGTATTTGTTTTTCTGAAGATAGACTAGAAAAACCAGTGAAGTCATAGTAGAATGGACTACATGCACACATATTGGGGACCTGAGCTGCAAGGAGCAATAGCTGCTCCCATTAGTGCCATGCTTGAGCTTTTTGAAACTTTCAGAAAAGAGGACTATGTTATTAATTATGCATAATTGTGCATAGTGTATGAATAATATATAGTACATAAGATATTGTGCATCATTATATATAATTACTTATAATAACACATAATTTAGCCACCAAGTAATTCTATCCTCAAGCTTCTAATACCACATCAAATGGTATTTACTACGTATGTACCAACTTTACCAAAAGAAGGAGTATCACCACTGCTCACCTAAGGATGGTGAGTGTACAAATGCTTAAAACGTGCTTCCCTCAACCATTTTCAGTTGTGTTTGACTCTTTGTGACTGTTGAGTTTTTCTTGGTCAAGATACTGGAATGATTTGCCCTTTCCTTCTCCAGTTTGTTTCACAGATAAGGAAACTAAGGCAAACAGGGTGAAGTGACTTGCCCAGGGTCACACAGCTAGTGTCTGAAGTCAGAATTGAACTCAGGAAGATGATTCTTCCTGTCTCCAAGCCTGGTGCTCTATCCTCTCCACCACCTAATTGCCCAGTCTATATCACCTTAAATAGTTCTTCAAGGGTGAGAAATACTGAACTGACTCAATATTGATTTCAAGACAGGGGTATTGATCCAAAGGTCTTTGAGTCTGAAATATATATTATAATATTAAAATGTTGCTTTGTTTCTCAATCCCTACCCTTCATTTGACATATCACCATCTCTTGGTTAAATAAATTCATTCATAATGCTTTTTGGTGGCCATCTGAATTGAGGAAATTGTAAAAGAACTGTTCCATAGAAAAATTAGAAAGAAACGATTTTGTATAATTGTCTGAACTACAATTTTTTCCTGGTCAGTATACTATAGGAAAATAAGAGAAGGAAAGCATGTTTGGAATTCCATGGGACTAGCTCTCCAAATCATCAGAAAATAAGGGTGATATGCTCTAATTTGGGATTAACCTCTTGATATAATGAATTGAAAGTTAGTTTTTTACTTGGAAGAATGCAAACCCACCTGTGCAATGGGTGGATTTGTATCATCTCATATCTATCATTTATAAAACAAAAACCTAATTAGATTATCTTTAAAATGTCTACTATCTCTAAACCCTAAAGCTTAATCTTGTTAATTATAGGAGACCTCTAACATTATTAATATAATGTTAGATATTAACATATCTATTATGTTACTATTAGATATTAATATACTGGAATTATATTTCAGTATATTATATGGAATATGTATATTCCTTATAATATGGAATGGGCAATTAATAGAAGATACTGTTTGAAAGCAGTTGGGGACAATCTGAATACAATTTCATGCCCTTTGATCTGTGTAATGTCTCCATGGTTTATTAAAAATTTATAACCATGATATTTCATGACCTGGCATTTTGGAAAGCATATTTCAATACTATTTTGACTTACTCAGAGTAGCCCAGTCATTATTAGTTACATTGGTGTAAATAATTATTTCAGAACTAATTATTTCAGAATTATTTCAGAAAAATTATTTCAATATGAAAAGATACATCCATTCATGAATCTAGATGTGAATATAAAGAGGATTCCCTATTTCTATACTATATGATTTGCATGGAGGAGTGATGGACCCAGGAATTAGCGCCACAAAAATCTTTCATGAACCTATAATGACTCAGTAAGTTTGTTAATTATTACTCTCCTCCCTTAAGTTGGCACAAATTCTGGTGTGCAAAGGTCATCACTAGCATTTTTTTTTAATGCAGGATATGTGGAAACTAATTAAGGCACCATTTAGATCTTTAAAATACCATCATTTAGAAGGGGCCCCAAAACTTATTACATTTCATTTGGATAAATAAAATCCTAAAGTAACCATAGCATTCCAAAAAATGATATTAAACTGTTCGAAATAATATATTCCTCACACACTCAACTCCCAGCCAACTTAACTTTTTCACCATATATATCCTTGGCTTCCATAGTCATCAAGAAAGTACCTGACTTCAGAAGTTAATGAGCATTCCCCAGCATCTAGTAACTTAAGAAAGCACTTTTTAGCCCAGGAGACTTAAGAGTACTTTATTTGCAATTAGATTCTATTAGAGATACAATATTGCATGATGATCAGAGAGCTGTGATCTGAGTGAATCATTTAATTTCTCAAAGCTACTCCTAAAAAGACTCTAAGTTGCAGAAAAGGTGTTGATCTGCCTTGTAAAGTGAATCTCCTGATCTGGGAGATTCCTACATTATGGAAATCACAGGTATAGCTACTTTTCCTACATCTATAGACCTCGTTAAAATAATCAGACATAGAAGTGATGCAAAATGAAATACATGAACAGGTTCAAATATCTACCATCAATGAAGAACTAACCTCATTAGTGGAAGGTGGGTCTTGATGTTCTTCTCCTCATTCATCGATTCATTTATCTAATCATTCAATACATTCAAGTACTATATTGTGTCTTCCTCCAGCTCTGCTCACCAGCATTTGAGTGGGAGCAAAAGACACAGATAGTGGGAGCAGTCAAGTGGTCGCTTGACAAGGTGTGAGTAGTACAACAAGGGTACAATGGATTGAAGAATGGTGGACAGTGTAGAGGTGAATTAGTTCACCCATGGAACAAAACTGGGAAAAAATGATAGTAGAGGAAGCAGGGCTAAGTTCCTGGGAAAATACTGAGGGGCAAGGAAATTAGAGGTCACTATGAGCATTAAGAATAAGTTTAGAAGTAATACGACATAGGGACCAATGCAATGAAAAAAGATTATGGTCAAATGATCAATGGTCAAAGAATATGTAGTGTTAAGATTCAAAGACATACAAAATTGAAAACGTGAGAAGATAGAGCATCTCAGGCCAGGAGCTGGTATGGAAGGGGAGATTATGAAACAGGAAATGAAATTACTGAAAAGAGAAGGAGAATATCCAAGAGGTTGGTATATCACAACTACTAGGATGTGGATTGGGCAATAAATTTGGATAGTGCAAATCTACAATGAGCTGAGATTGCCAAGTGGGGTCAGGGTGTGGGGGGGTTGAGGAAGGGTCTGGAAGCAAGGAGTATTATGACTCAAAGATCAAGAACTCGTGTGTGTGTATGTGTGTGTGTGTGTGTGTGTGTGTGTGTGTGTGTGTGTGTGTGTAGAAGGGAGGATGCTGCTATGAGAAAGAGAAGAAGCAATTTTGACCAGGAATTTTGACCAGGAAGGCAGAGTTATCAATAGAGAGCCATATGTGAGTGCCACAAGGTAGAAGGATCATGAGAAGAAGAGGTTTAAATTGAAAAGGAGGTTGTTTATAGAGTAGGAGTTCCAGGGAGCACAATAAAAGAGGGTAGAAAGATCTAGAGTGAGAGAATGAGGTGGTAGGGTTGAGGTGAGTTGAGAATAAGGTCACTGACATCAGGGGCTAAACGCTGGGCACCTGTTCTTTGTTAGCTTGGGGCTCAACATTTCTGGAAGAGGGAAAGTAAGAGAAATATTCTTCCTATGCTGCCACATGCCTCTAAGTCTAAACCTTTGTTAGGCCCTTACAGTTGAGTGCCTTCATTCTTTCCTGATCCCAACATCTTCCCTTCTAGATCCTCCCACTTTCCTGACTTCCTTTTGTGTGTTGTCTTCTCCCATTAGACTGAGTGTAAGTTCCTTGAGGACAAGGACTGTCTTCTTTCTCCGTATTTGTATTCCCAGATCTTAGAACAATAGCTGACATATAGCAGCCACTTAATAAATAAATACTTACTGACTAACATGGGGGAGCCAATCTAGATGGGTCAGTCCATAAATATTTATTAGGCACTAGGCACTGCTCTAAGCTCTGGTGATTCAAAGGTTTAAGGTTTCCATGTGCTTCTGGTCCTTGAGCTAGGTAATCATTTTGTGTTTCTGTTTCTCAGAATGTCCAGAAGCCCAACAAGTGAAAATACCAACAGGGCCTGGCATGGTTGTTTCCTGAGTGCCTGTTGTTCCTAGGGTCAGGGATCAATCAATCAATCAATCGATCAATGACAATTTTTTTTAAGGCCTACTTCAATTTCTCTGCTAAGGGTTGGGGAAGTCAAACATGTAACACCTCTAATCCTAAAGAATGCTGTATTCTGTCGGAGATGACTTATTCACATACAAATGTTGTATGGTTCAAAGTGTGTCAGAATAGATATCTCTAGCCTCTTTTTTTCCCAACAGTCCTCTTAGGGAGACAATTTCCTAGCAGTAAGGAAGAAGGAGAGTAGGACCAGAAGTTGGGTCACTCTGCTGTCCTCAGAGAGATGGTATACAGGGTCAGAATTGTATCTATCCACTCATTACAGAGTATTTGTCTAGAGGATGTGGTTTTCAGATTCAAGCTAAACTTCTAAGCACTATTTATTATTGGGGGAAAGATGATCCCAAGCTTTTTCTCCAAATCTTGGTTCCATTCTCACCAAATACACAGGAAAACATATATCAGACAATACAGAATAAAGGAACTTTCTCATTGGGAATGAGGTAACTCCATTCAACTGAGTCCTAGATCTCACCAAAAGGGACAACACCCAAGAGTCTCTAGTGTAACAAACTGGGGATACAGAGATGATAGAAACTGTTGGCTACTCTTATGTCACGTCAGATTTCCTCAGATTCTTCTCCCTTCAGCACCCTAAAGTGGGGCTGCCTGAAGAGAATGAAGAGCTTTAATGAAATTTAAGAGAGTAGAACTGTTTTCTCTTTTGCTCTGGCTAATTCTATCTTGCCCCTCACATGGGCATTGATCCTTATCATCAAGGAGACCATAATCTCAGTGAGAAGAGTCCCCTAATGAACTTTGGGACTCAGATTACATATAAATAAGCTATATACAGAATGAATACCTGAGAAAAAGATTCAGGGAAGAAATGAAACTAGCATTTATTAACTACCTACTGCTTTCCAAGCACCAGGCTAAATGCTTTTTGCCAATATGTCATTTGATCCTCACAACAATTTCCTCAATCTACAGCTGAGGAAACAAAGTCAAACAGGAGTTAAATGACATGTTCAGAGTCACAGAGTAAACGAGAACATATTTGAACTGGGCTCTTTCTGACTAGAACTCCAGTGCTCTGTTTGCAGTACCTCAGGGCCCTCTAGCTGCATTTGGGAGGCAACTGGAGTGATAAAGACCATTGTCTCATAAAGAACTGGCTTTTCATCTGATATTAAACAACAACAAAATGTTCTAAGATGGAGAATTGAAAAAAGAACACATTCCAGCCATGGATGAGCATGTAAGAGCATATGCAATCAGCAAAATGATATATGTATGAGAAACAGTAAGAAGGCCCTTCCTACTCAAAATTAAGATGGTTTGCTTAGCAGTGTAGCAAGTGGTGCTCAAGCATATTCTGGTACCACAAGAAGGCGAGGTATATGAGAGAAAATTAGAAATACCAATACCCAACATGTTAAAAATGTGTACAGAAAGAGGTCTGCTAGTGGCTGAGTGGATGGAGAACAGGACCTGGAATCAGGAAGATCTGAGTTCAAATCCATTCTCCTAACCAGTTACCTAATCCTGTTTGCCTCAGTTTCCTCATTTGTAAAATGAGCTGGAGAAGGAAAGGGCAAACCACTCCAGTATCTTTGCCAAGAAAGTCCCAAATGGAGTCACAAAGAGGAGGTATAAATAGTACTGATTGCTAAAGCTGGCAAACCCAGACGATACTGGAAATGGATCTGAGATAGGAATCCTTTTGTTTGCTTCAGCATTGCATCATAGTAGAAAACTCCCAGGTATAGGCACAAATTTCCTGCTGCTTCTTGTCAACACATCCCTACCTCTAAGCAACCTACCATATCATAAATCAATGATGAAAACGTGAAAGAAATAACTACATTCTTACTCACCAATGAGATGAAATTGGGGAGTTGCTTAAATCTGAAGAGGAAAGACTGATTTTTTGCAACAAACCCTAGAAGTGCTGCCAAATATTGAAATATGACAAAAATAATGCCAGTGTCTCACATGATTTTCAAGAGGCAGATGTACTTAGAATGGAATTTTGAAAATAAATAAACTATAATAAAAATTTTACTATCAAAGTTTGGCAAAGAATTTTAACACTTAAGACTATGGAAACACTCATACGATAAAAGGAAGGTGTGGAAAATTTCTGGTTGTCTATATAGTATCAAAAAGTACATCATAACATTAATGTACATCATGACAATTAAATTTGGCAAAGCTAGATAGTGGCAAGTCTGGATAAGAGTTAGGCCAAATACTTCAACATAGTGCATGAATACATACTTTGTCAGTCTCTTCTTTGAGACAAACTTCATTTCATTAGTCTATAAAGGCATCACACATTTTGTTTGGTTTTTTCTTACCAAGACATGAAATCACCAGTGACTCCTTGAAATATTGACCAATTATGTGTTTATGTTCATGATGTGTAGTATTCACAGTTACTATCACTCAAACATCTCTAAACTCTCTGTGTCTGTCTTTGTCTCTGTCTCTCTGTCTCTGTCTCTCTGTCTCTGTCTCTGTCTCTGTCTCTGTTTCTCTCTCTCTCTCTCTCTCTTCCTCTCTGTCTCTGTCTCTCTCTTTCTCCATCTCTCTGTCTTTCAGTCTTCTTCTGTTTCTGTCTCTTTCTCCCTCACTCTCTCCTTCCTTCTCTCTGTCTCTTTCTGTATATATTAAATCCCTTTGTTCCAATGCACATTAGATGATAAACTTTTTGAGACCACATTGAATTTCATCTGAACTTGATATCTTCACCTCAGTAACTCCCACTTGCAGGGTGCTCTTCACACAGTAGATACATAATGTTTACTATATTTTATTGCATTGTGTTGTATTATATTGCATTGCATTGTATTGCATTCAATTGCATTACTGAGGAAGAACAGACCTGTAGTTCATTCGACTAGTTTAAGTGATTTTGAAGCCAAATATTTTTGTCACTCTACCACTGACTTACTTGAAAGGAGAAGTTTAGCATGACATTTTACTTTGAAATGGTTCTTTACTAATTTATCATCTTTAAATTATGATAATACTAACTAACCATGTATGACTAATATGCATTTCTGACAATCAATTAGCAGTTGTGCAGTCAACTCTTATTTATCACAGGCAGGTCATCTGAATTTGAAATTCAGAAATTCTTGCTTTTATACTATTCTTAACATTGTCAACATTATTCCTGAATTAAGTACTATATTGAAATGATCATGATTTTTTTGCCCTATTTCTTTTTTAATTTTATTTTTAAAATTTATTTTCTTGTTTACATCATTCATTTCCATGAAATTTTGAGTTACAAATTTTCTCCCCATCTTTCCCCCATCCACCATCCTAAAACAGATATCCCACTATATAACCCTTCCCCCAATCTGTTCTCTCCTATGTCCTCCCCCATC
>CM053600.1:9982150-9999485 GCA_028646575.1 Pseudocheirus occidentalis
ATCTTGATGTTCCTTGATAGTTATAGTTCCTATGTAGGTAGTTCCCTCCCAGGATGTTTCCTAGGCTGATGAAATCACTTCTCCTTTCCATATTTCCAAGTAGTGAACATATATTCATTCTTATCCCAGGCTGTCCCACAAGCAATGCCAACTGTCAACAAACCTTCAATGTTCAGTGTTCAACCAACTAGCAGTGTTTGCTCTTACTGAAGCTATACTTGATTTTTATGCTAATTTTGATTTTGTGGACAGAGATTTTATGTATATCTTTGGAAACAAACTGATTCTGAAAGAATGAGCCAGTTTCTGCCTTTGACAAGACTGAAAATAATAACTCATCAATAATTTGTTCACAATGTCCTATGATTCAAAATCAATAAAAGTACACAAACAGAACTTGGGTTGTTGTTGCTGCTGCTGCTTATTCTTGCTTTTTATGGAAAGAAGGGAAAAAGGAATCTCATCTTCAGGGAAACTAAAAGAGTTTTCAGTTTATTTTGAATTGATAATAAGGTTTCAGTTGGCTTCCTGTTTTCCCTCAAGTCAGTGGGGACAGATTTTGCCTATGTTCTGCTCTAAGCCTAGGGCAGATACTCACACAATTCTTATAAACTGCTTATCTACACAGAATCCTGGACTCCATTGAGGTTTGCTGAGCTAAGTAACTATGGCTGTGTATTGAATCTTGCTGCAGGGTTTCCTATCCCCCTGACACTTACAGAAGCCATTATTTCAACCGTGAGGGGTTTGATTGATATGCACAAGTGTTTCTGGAGCTCCTAGTTCAACAGGCTGATCAAACCAATTCTGCATCTGAAGTTTTTTGGCTTTGCGTTTTGGGGTGATTTTTTGTTCTCTGTCTCTGTCTCTCTCTGTCTCTCTCTGTCTTTGTCTCTCTCTCTCTGTCTCTCTCTCTCTCTGTCTCTTTCTCTCTCTCTGTCTCTGTCTGTCTGTCTGTCTCTGTCTCTGTCTCTCCCTCTCTCTCTCCCTCTCTCTATCTCTCTCTTTCTCTTTCTCCCTCTCTGTCTCTGTCTGTCTGTCTGTCTCTGTCTCTGTCTCTCCCTCTCTCTCTCCCTCTCTCTATCTCTCTCTTTCTCTTTCTCCCTCTCTTTCTTTCTCTCTGTCTTCTCTTCGTCTCTCTGTCTCTCTCTTCTTAGGTAAGCAAGATGCCAATATTGTAAGGAGATGGAACATCTCAGTCAGAGAAGGCAATGACCTGAGAGATGGTTAACTGAACTTCTGCCACATACTTTGTTGCAAATGTCAAGATGGTTATCATGTGGTCAGAAGTATTTCATGCCTGACACAGTAAAAGAATACTGAACTTGGATTCTCTCAAGACTTGAATTCAGATCCAAACTTTGCCAGTCTTCCTACCTGTGTAAACTTAGGCATTTTACCTCTCCTGGGGCTCAGATGCCTAATTAGTAAGATAATGGAGCTGGCCTAGATAAACTTTAAGGTTCCTTCCAGCTCTATATCCATGATTCTATTTCATTAAGAGAAAGTGTTGTCAGTTCTCAACTACATTGGTTTTGAAGTGAGAGAAGTGGAGTAATAGGATAGTGTGAAAAAAGAAATATGAATGCACATACACTTGCATATACAGGCACACATGCGTATATACATGTATGTATTTTTGCCCTCCCTGATTTCTCTTGTCTATATTAGCAACAGTAATAGATCTCAAACCTGTAGAGTTATAAATTAACATCTCATCTACAGTCAACAGAAGAGAGAACACTAAATAAGTCAAGATGCTCCCTCTCTTTCACAGTAAAGAGCCTATCTGTAGTTCATTAATTCAACTATCCATTTTCTTCCTCTCTTGATGTTTCACAGATAACACATAGGAGGCACTGGAGATTCTGGACTCCAGCCTCCAACAGGTCCACTCTTGATCTGGTCAGACAGGAAGAACAGGAAGACAGCTTTGGAAGGGTTAATAATCTTACTTTATTCTTGTTTAGTCTTTTCAAGAGGGAGTTGCTGATAATGGGGACACCACCTTCTACAACATTCCCTAATGACCCTTCTCACAGGGCCAGTGAGAATTTAGTAAGAGCTACATTTCCTATGGAATTCCCATAGCCTCATTGGGTGTCAGTTGAGACCAACACAGATGTCTCCCAAGCCTTGATGGGGGCCAATAAAAGCATATACGACATTACAATGTCATATTCCCCTAAGGGTTCCCCACTCACTGATTAATGCCTACTTGCTCATACGGCAGCAGACAAAGAAGGCATATTGCCAGCATCAAGGTCACAGGCTGACTTCTGCTCAAATGTAGTAAAAGCCAATTACGTCACCACTATATCTAACTGTACTATCTTGGTGGGACTGTCTATCACTATGATTCTAGGAATTACTACCTAAGATCTTTGAGGATATTCTTGCAGTTCATACCTAACACCAGGAAACTAGACATTGCCATGGCCATGGATCCTGACAAACTAAACTCTAAAAAGGATAACAAAATCCTTCTTATGTACACTTGAGTACCTTGCCTCTTTATAAGTCCATTAAAGCCCTACCAATCTTCATCAAGAAATGTTGCCATTATCTACCTTCTCTGTTCCTACCCCAAACTGATTCCTGGAGGAACTCATGCCAACATATTGACTGTGTTTGGTATCTTCCTAATACCTAAGCTTTACTGGTTCTTCACTGCTGCTCATCAGTCCTTTTATTATCCCTGATTGGTCTCTATCACTCTTGCACAAAATAGCTGTTACAACCTTTTTCTGTCTCCTGAAGACCCCTGTACTTCCTCAACCTTCCTATCTCTTGGCTGATGACCTGGCCTTTCATATACTGCTGAAGAAACTGAGATCATCCATGTGGAGCTCTTTCATCTCTCTAAGCTGTTACTTAAATCAGCTACTGATGGTCATCTTTTCTTCCTCTGAATTTTTGAGAAAGAGGTGGCCCTTCTCAATTTCAAGGTTATATGGACCTCTACTTAAGTCACTGATTCAACTCTCCATTATCTCCTCTGGGACCTTGGTGCTTTGATCATTCCCACCCTCTTCTTTCTTGAATTTCTCCATATCATCTGGTTCCTTCCCCATTACCTACAAATATCCTTTTAAAAATCTTTCATTTGAGAGCGGTTAGGTGGCAGAGTGAATAGAGCACCAGCCCTGGAGTCAGGAGGACCTGAGTTAAAATCCAGCCTCAAACACTTGACACATTTCCTAGCCAAGTGACTTTGGGCAAGTCACTTCACCCCAATTGCGCTACAAAAAATTTTAAAAAAAAGAATATTGATTCCTGGAGTGGCTAGGTGGTGCAGTGAATAGAGTACCAGCCCTGAAGTCAGGAGGACTTGAGTTCAAATCCAGCCTCAAACACTTGACACATTTCCTAGCCATGTGACCTTGGACAAGTCACTTAACCCCAATTGCCCTTCAAAAAGCAAAAAAAAAAATTCATTTGACCCTGGCCTTCTTACTTTTCCAAATTTCTCCTGGTTCTCCTACCTATCTGATCCCCTGTTCAGTCTCCTTCCTCTGTTTCACTCTCCCTAAAAGTGGAATAGTGGAATACTTTAAAGTTCTGTCCTTGGCCCACTTCTATTCTTTCTCTCTACATTTTTCTCTGGTGGTCTTATCTGTTTCTATGGGTTAAATCATCATCTCTACTCAGGTGGCATTAAAATCCAGTCTGATTTTTCTGTCAGAGCATAAGTCCCATATCACCAGCTACCTGCTGGACAACTCCATCTAGGCTTTTCCATCAGCATCTTTGACTCAGCATATCTCAAATGCAACTCATGATTTTTCCTTCTTTGACTTTCCTCCCCTCCAACTTCTTTATTTCTCTAGAAGGCACTACCACTATTCTCTCGTCATCATTGTTGACTAGACATATAGCCTTTGATTGTAGATTCTTTGCTCTCTCTCACTTCAACAATCATTTTTCTGAGCCTTGTTGAACCTATCCCTACTATACTGCTTCTCCTGTGGCCACCACCCAAATTTAAGTCTCCCTTACCTTTTGCCTGTACTACTGCAATAACTTTCTAATGTTCTACTTGCTTTTGGGCTATCACCTATCCCAGTTAAACTTCCATACATCTATAAAAGTAATCTTCCCAAGGCTCAAATCTAACTATACAATTACTCTACTTAAAAACTAATAAACAACAACAACAAAATATCAGTGTCTCTCTATTCCCTGTAAAATAAAATGCAAGCTTATCACTCAATCTGGCATTTATGGCCCACAACAATTTGAATCTATCTTACCTTTTTAATCTGATCTCCATGGATGCCCTTTATGCACTCCATCTTGTAACCAAACTTAACTACTATCTGTTCCCCAAAGGCAACATTCCATCTCTTATCTGCACATTTGTACAAAGTTTCTTTCTCCATGCATAAAATGCAATTCCCCTTGGATTCAGACTATTTGAATCTCTATTTTCCTAAATGTTCAGCTCAGATATCTTTAGTCTATGTCTGTTGTGAGCATTCCACCTTTCTTCCCCTTGTCCTATACTCCAATATTTTAAGGTTGCCCATTTCCTTCAGGATCCAACTCAGATGCTTTCTCCTTGAGGAAGAATTCCCTAATCCACACTTTCTTCTACAACCCCCCAGGTATTAGTGTTCTCTCCCTTCTCAAATTATTTCATATTTTCTTATTCAAGCATACTTTGCATTCTCCCAATAGATGAAAGCTCCATAGGAACACTTACTGGTGTTTTTTTCTTTCCTGTTTTAATATTTTCCCTCAGTGTTTTAGCAGCCTTACATACAATAGCATTAAAATGCTCAGGCACATGTAGTAGGTAGTCAAGAGCCTTCTAGTGTTCAAATCCTCCAAGTTTTCCTTAGGGCTTTGGCCACAGAAGGTACTTAAAAAATTTTGTTGAACATTTTATTTATGAAGAAATGTTTTATTGGACAAGAACAATGCTCTACTGAACCATTTCTTGATGTACACATAGGTTACACTGTATAAACTGTTACTTATTGAAGAGTGATCAAGTTGTTGTTGGATTGTTTTGTTTTGTTTTGGTTTTTTTTTTTGCTAGCCTGTCTATAAATTATTGCTTTTTGAAGGGTAATCAAGTTTCTTTGTTCCTTTTACAACCCCTCCATGACACTTAAGTGAAAGTTCAAGGGAGGTTCCCTGCCTAGTGTTTAGTAAGATTGCCAGTGATAAAAGAACATTTGAGACCACTGCTGTATTCATTCATTCATTTAATCAATAAACAATATATGAGTCATGGTGAAGATCACTTTCAATGGGAGCAGGAGCAGTCCATGAAAGTTACATGGAGGAGGCAACATTTGAGTTGGATCTTAAAGGAAATAAGGAACTTTGGCAGAGAGAGGAGCATGTATAAAAGAGTGGAGGTGGAAGAAGGAGAGCGTAGTTCATTCCAAGCATAAATTTTAACATTAAACACCCTAGGGGACTTAAACATTTTTAAAATCACTATAGTAACAACAAATAAGAACCCGAGAGATAAATTAATTATAAGGTGTGCATTACAACAAAAAGCGAAAAAGGCTAGGCATTTCTAGGTTGTATGATTTCTTTCCTGAGCTGGGCACGCTTAGGAGAGAGGCAGTAAGTATAGAGATGAAATATAATCATGAGAAAAATCTGCAATGCAGTATTTGGAAGGTTTTAGCTTTCTATATACAGTGCAACCACTCTCAGGTACTCAGAATCTCCATCATCGCAACACAATGGTAAAATCAACAAATATATATTAGTTAAACTAGTTATTTGGAATTATCTTGCAGAAAACAAAAAAATTGTTTTCTGCAAGATAATTCTAAACAACTAGTTTAACTAATATATATATATATGTATATGTATATATAGGTGGGGGAATATAGGGTGGTAATAAAGATTAGATACAAAAGAAACTTCATTTTTACATGTGAGGACCTAAAATGAGTATTCATGTTTGAGATAGAAGTTAGACTGTATGCCCTCTAAGGTCCATTCCAGTTTTATAATTATGTGGTAATTTACTACCCAGTTTTGTTTTGGTTTATTTTGGGGGGGGGGTTGAGATTTACCTGTTAGTAACAAAGAGAAGGATTTTAAAATTTACATTCACTCATTGAAATGATATATCAATCATCAATCAACCACTATCTGAGAAGCTAATATCCAAAGTACTCAACTAGGTGCTGATGGTGATAAAGACCAACAATACATGGTTTCTGCTTATAAGAAAATTATAGTCCAGTAAGGGTGATGGGATATCCAAAAGCTATAAAAATTCAAAATAGAAGACAATGAGCACAAGACCTATGACACTTTAGTTCTAGAGATCACTCTCATATCCTAAATCAGGTGTTTCTCTTATGACTTAGAGAGCATTTATTCATCAAATATTGCACATGACATGAAGCCACACAAACTGAGAATACGATTGCTTCAATCTGACTTAAACAGTGTCCTGTGATTGAAGGCTTACTTTGACAACACTGCTTCTAACATGTGAATCTGCCAGGGGCCAAAATACTGAATAGGGACTCTTTTATGTGGTCCATTCTATGATGCCAAGGGAGCTCTATCAGCCTCTGGTGTTAACTCCTCTGTGCTATCAGGGCTGATCAAGCCCAGCATCACAATCACAGTGACTAGATAAAGATGTTTCAAAATTGTTGGAGCCGAGCAGCATTGGTTTTATCTGCAATGCTACAGCATTTTTTTAACTGTACTGACATGCTTCAAGCTTAATGGGTACAAACTGACATGCTGGAAACCAAGGAGAAGTGCAGACACTAGACACAGATGAATAAAGTCAGGCTGCATGACCTTATATCTCGAAATATTTTGCTGTGTTCTTTTCCCTTTCATTTGAACAATGAAAACCACTTGCAATGATTCATCCTGTGCTGCTTTCCTTCAGAGAGCATTCAAATATATGATTCACAGAAAAAGGCTTTAAAGTGAAGATTTCCCACGTATTCTAGCTTAATTTATTTTAGTACATGTAACACCCAGCTTGGTCTTTAGTGGAGCTTTTAACCAAGTCATTTTAGTTAGCAGCTGCCCATGATTCCTTGGGCTAGAAGAGATTACAGAGATTCTCAAGAAATAGGCTTTTATAGCCAGAAGAAGTACTCATCTAGTCCAACCCACTCATTTTTGTAGAAAAAGAAGACGAGACTCATAGAGGTTAATAACTTGCCAAAGGCCACAATTAGGTCAAGAACCTGCGTTTCATGACTCTCAGGCCAATGCATATTCCAACTGGGTTCCAGTCCAAGTAGTAAAAAGTGATGCCTTCTGCTTAGAGTGAGAGGGGTTAAGGACAAGGCTGGAGGTGTGAGCACAAAAGAAAAAATCTGAAATAATCACTGTAGGGAATTTGATAGGGAGGTGGTAAGAAGTAAATGCAAAGATTGTGAGCTGCAATGAGATATAACTAATGGGCTAGGTGTGTTACACCTCTTTATTTCATACTTATTGGTAGCTAGGTAGAGCAACGGATTAAACATTTGTTAAGTACCAACTGTAATATTCCATTCATTGTGCTAAGCAATAGAGATATAAAGAAAAAGAAAAACAGTCCCTGCTCTCAAGGAACTCATAGTCTAATAGGAGACAAGTCATGAAAATAACTGTATTTAGATAAGATATTGAATGACGGGCCTGGAGTGCCCTGGGACAAGTCACTTTGTCTGTATCAGTTTTCTCATCTATAAAAAGTGGATCATTATAGCACCTAACTCCCAGAATAGTCGTGGTGTTAAACTGAGAGTATTTGTAAAGCATTTTGTAAGTATCAAAGTGTCATATGCATGCCAGCTTATTTCCATTACAGAAATATAAAAATGAAAGAACAGATAGTATTCAAAAGAAGCAGATTTCATGAAACATGTGTTGGAGTAACAATATAGATGTGAATATATAGTATCCATAGTATTAGGTATTATAGAGAGAAAGTGATTCATATCTTTATTGATAGATATAGATAAATACATATACATATTACTCTGTGGAAATCCACAAACTAGGGCAAAGAAATGTTATATACAACATTTGGGAGAAAATAAACAATAGGGGTTAGGGGAAGTACTACACTTTGGTAAGGGAATATTATAGACAGTCCAGGGAGAATGTGAATAATGAATTCTAGAAGCCAATGACAAAATTGCATAATCAGAATGTAGTTATGATGGGAGATCTCAACTATCTGTAGTCAAAATGTCCAAAGTTCTTCCTTACAAATGCTAACGCTTGGGGGTGGCTAGGTGGTGCAGTGAGTAGAGCACCGGCCCTGGAGTCAGAAGTACCTGAGTTCAAATCCGGCCTCAGACACTTAACACATAAAAAAGCTAGCTGTGTGACCTTGGGCAAGTCACTTAACCCCAACTGCCCTCCAAAAAAAAAAAAAGCAAAAAAAACCCAAATGCTAATGCTTTCAAAATTCCATGTTACTCCAAATGATATATCCATCCTTCCAGTCACCTAGGTGCATAACTTTGGCGTCCTCCTTTAAAACTCTCACTCACACCACATATGTCTATGAAATGTCTCTTGTATGTGTCCTTCTCTCTCCACTCACAGCCACCAAGTTCAGGCTATTATCACTTCTTATAGAGACTATTGTGGCAATGTCCTATGTGATCTTCCCACTTCAAGCCATCCTTCATGAAGCTTTCAAAGTGATTTTGATAAAGAACAAATTGGACTCTTGCCTTCTTTCCCTCTCAGTAAATTCCAGTGAAGCCTTATTAGGGTTCTAGGATCAACTAGAAATTTCTCTTACATTTAAATGGTATTTAAATCTTCACAGCCTGATTTGTATCCTGACTTTCTAGTTTTTTCATATTATTCTTTCCTATACATTTCAGAGTTCAGAGAATTGGTCAGCAGGTTTCCCCTGGCTTAAGTTTCTACTTTAGATGTATCAGAAGAGGGATGGGAGATGATTATGAACAAAATCCTAATAAATACCATGGCAAGTGATTCTAATGGGGGATGAAAGACTGAGTCATCTAGAAAGACTGATGTGCCTGGATGGGGAACTTGTTCGCTAAATAAGACTTTTAGAAGGATTATAGGGAAGAGGAAAGACAGGACAAGTATCTAACATATACAAAGAAGTGGCATGGTTTAATCAATTATCAGAAAGAGTAAAAGCAAGAATGATCAAATGCTTGGGATAAATATGAACAACAACAACAACAGATCTTCTCAAAAGCTATTTTGGTTGAAATGGGTTGGATGATTATAAAGGATGAGAAATGAAACCATACAACTCGTTTTCTCATTTTTTTTTCTAACAAGAAGAATGATCTTCTGATTGGGAAAGCAAATAAATTGAAATGAACTAGGAAAAAAAATGGTACCCAGTTGCTATCCGATAGGACTGAAAGAATTTGTAAATGATTGGGAAAAATCACAGACAATGACATAGGTACCATCGGAATATAGGTAAGAAAATGTTTCAAACTTTGAAAGGATAAAGCAAGCAGGTTCTTGACACTGAATCCTGACCACATTCTAAAATATATAATTAAAGTGATAGCTTGCAGCATCTAATAATGGTAGTGGTAATTTCTAAGAGGCAGCACGGGTTTATCAAGAACAAACTATATTAGGATAATTTAATTTCTTTTTTGCCAGTGTTTACATACATACACACACACACATTAAGAAGCCCTGAGAAAGAGAGATGTAGACTAGATAATCATACATTAAGATGACATCAAACTATTTCTATGACATTACTCAAGGGGTAGTGATCAGTAACACTTGTGATCAAGTCTCTAGTATAATACCATAAGCCCCTGTGTCCTTGGCACTCATCAACAGGGGATAAGATGTCAGGCAGTGGGATAGTTAATTTAATGAGTATTTTATTTAATTTAATGATTTTTGACTTTATGATTTAATGATGATCAAGTCATTTGGTCAGTGAGTTGATGGAAGTACCAATGGCAGGCATGCTTATGAAAACTATGGCTGACATGAAGCTAATAGAGCTAGCTAATATTCTGGATGGCAAAATTGGGATCAAAAGAGTTTTTGACAGACTAAGAGAAATTTTATAAGAAAGCATTTAAACTTCAATATTCCAGTAGGGAATTCCAGCTTGATCCATGTGATTGTATCACATATTCATTTGTCTAGTGATTTTTGCAACATTCCCTTTTCCTCAGGGATTCTTCATACCCACCATGTGCCTTTCCATTCTATACTGGATAATATTCCAATTCAAACTTCTGGAGACTTGAGTATTTTATTGCATAATTTTAATCAATGCAATAACCCTCTGTCTGGTAATAGAATGAAGAAGACAGAAGTGATTGGTTTACCATTGAACACCCAGGAAATACAACAGAACAAATCACAGTCATATTCCTCTGCCAAAGCACACATACTTCCCACCCCCACTGACATAGGTGTATCTGTTTTGGAGGAATCCAAAAGTCACTCTGCAGGAATTTTTTTTAGCCGCTCTTCTACTTCCCCAATGCTGCTACAAAATGAAGTACTGAGGAATGTACACCTGTGCATAAACCCTGTGTAGGAAGTCACTAAAGAAAGCTATTTTTCCTTTTCAGATGCAAGTAACAAATGGAAACAAATGATCCACTTTGCCAGAATTGGATTCCTAATTAAAGAGGGAGGAGGGGAGAGCTGATCAATTAACAAATATTTCAGATATTTCATGCAGATTCAATTTCTCCTTCACTCACCACCAGGATAGACATTAATTTATGCCAGTGGTGAGAAATATGAATTAATGGCCTTTCTTTTACATTACCATTTAAAGCATTTTCTTCCTCCTTAAATCTTGCCTTGTGTTTCTCACCATCATTTACTAAGACAGTGATATTGGGACTTGCAGTTAACCTCTCGTCTATGTCAAAACATATCAGGAAACCATCAAGGATTTATTTTTTGTGTGTACCATGCAAGGTGAGAAGCAGTGTGGCAAAGTTCTGCATGAGAGACACCTGGCTTCACATTAGGACTCTGATCCACATAAGCGTGTAGGCAGCTAGGGGCTCAGTGGATAGAGTACTGGACCTAAAGCCAGGGAGACTTGGTGTCAAATGGTGCTTCAGATACTTTCTGTATGATCCTGAGCAAGTCACTTAGCTTCTATCTGCCTCAGTTTCCTCATCTGTGAAATGGAGAGAATAATAGCTCCTACGTCACTGGGTTGTTGTGAGGACTGAATGAGACAATAAGGGCTTCACAAAACCATGTAAATATTCTCATTACTATGATTATAATACATAATATATGACTGAGGATAAGTTATTTCACTCTTAAAAAGAACAGTCATTGATCAGCATTAGAAGTGAGTTTCCTAATAGCTTCCTATACCAATGAAATCATAAGTACCATCATTTCCCACTTTCTCTCCCCCAAATATGCTAGACCCTGCAGAGGATGCTGAGGATGAGGTGCAGTTCTCTTGAAAGTGACTCCAATCTTATTTGTGCAAACTCAGAGATTATAAAATATCATCAATCAATGGAATCTTTTATTGTGATTAAGTGGGGAGGACAGTAGAATGTGGGCTTGCTCCCTTTCTATGTGGAGTCCACACACCTGGGCAGAGAAAGATAAGACAGAATTGCTCTTTTCCGAAGCTTTGTCCATAGCAACCAGGAAACCCAACGGGTAAGAAATACTTCCGAGAAGACAGAAAACACAATGGCAATAGCTATTGTTTGTGGTTGGCATTTCAGGGAGCCCTCTGAGGCCATTCAGCCACACAAACCAACACTGTGAGGCTGATACTGCATTAAAGCGAGAGTGGATTGAGTTTCTAGCCTTTTGTAATGCTGGCTTGATCATCATTAAATTAACTATCCCAACCGCCTACTATCTCAACCCCTGTCAGCAGCCAAGCCCCAGGCTTGCCAAGAGATTCATGAGAAGTGATTGCCTGAAACAGCATTTAAACTTGCTAACTTGCTCTTTTAGGGGATCAAAGCCCTTCCTTAGAGTCATTGGCCGTTCTCAGAAAGAGAGAAATGAAAGAATGCTGAGGATTACTGACCACTGAAAACCACCTTACCATTCTCAACCCTTCCCATAATGCCAGGCCCAGAGTAAGAGGAGAAGCCTCTAAGTGCCCAGGATGTCATTCAACTGCTATCTCAATCTTCCCTTCAGACCAGCAGCAAGGGATCTGAAGGTAGTGTTGATCTTAATCCTGGATATGCTGGTTAATATTTAATAACTAGTTGTTCTCTTGGAAAAAAGAAAATGTATACACACTTTAAATTTAATCTGAATTAACAGTTTATTAGGTCTAGACAGCCAACAAAACAATAAATCAAGCCTTTATTAGTTTTTGGACATGGAGGTATAGTTGCTCACACCAAAAATTTAACCATCAGCTAACCAATATAACTATGGCCTCCTCTATCTCATGGGGATTTGCTTACTAAGAAGACTGGGCTAACTCCCAAACTGGGAAAACCTCAACTAGCCTCCAATTCTAATTGACTTCAAAGGCTTCTTTTCCCATTCATTGCCCTCCCATTTTCTGAATTATTGTTGTCCTCTGAGCCCCAGGACAATGACAGTTATTCAAAGAGGGGTAGAGATAGGGATTAGGCATCTGCTTTCATGATTATTTTGCACAGCTCTACCTCACTTAAATTCAAATCATTTGCAAGTCAAGATATCACCCTACTGACATCATTAATGCTTTTTGAGAATGAAGGACAAACCACAACACCAACAGGAAACATCTACCAAAGAAGATTGGCATCTTCAGAGTTACCTGGGTCACATAGAGGTTAAATGATTTGCCCACGTTCCCCCAAGTCAGTGTCATGTATATCAGAACTGAAAACTGAACCCAGATCTTCCTGGCTAGCTAATTATTATATCATTGCTAGTGAAGAATGATGGGTTCCTAATAATAAAGTCCAAGAGGGAGAATAAGTTCACAATGGGCAAGACTGAGCCATAATAGGATATGGTTAGTGAGATCTGGATGCTGACAGTGAAATTTATCTACTTACCCTTTCTTTCCATATAATTTGGGATTTGAACTTCCTGGATGCCTGATGACATCAGCTATGATTGAACTGAGATGGAAATAGGTGGTATAAACTTGAAAATTCAAACAGCCAGTGATAAAAAATTTGTAGAAATGAATGTTGCAGAGGGAATATGGATACTGAAAAGAAGCAGAGATGAGTGCATAAAAGCACTTTTATGATGAACAGCTGTTAGGGATCACATAGACTGGTAATTAAGGATGGAAAGATACGTCTCTACCATGTATAGTCTGGGACCTTGAGATGAGCTCTAAGGCATCTTACTCCCAAGTGATCTCCTAGCTTCTCTGTGAAGACAACAATATACAGAAACACGTTGCCTGTTCAGTGAACTTTTTTGGCTTTTGGACATTTTTCATACTTGGGAAAGTTTTCCTAAAATTAAGTCTGAATTTTTCTTTTTTCATTGAACAAAGAGTAGCTTGGCCTTGGACAAGTCATTCTGACTCTACAGGCTTCAGTTTCTTCATCTATAACATCAGGAAGTTGAATTAGATATATAACTGGTAAGGTCCCTTTAGTTCTGTGAAGCTATGACTGATCATTGGTTCTGAGACTTATCTTCTGATATTATCTTCCACTTCTTTTTATGAATGGTTTTCCTTTTCAATTTTGTTCTTGTGATAATGTATGTTTAGCATTTATAAAGTATGACTGAAAAAGAAAAAAAATGGAGTTTAACTATTGATTCCATTTCATTACTTTTGAAAAATGATTCTAAAACATCTGTAACACCATAATTCAGTGTTTCCAAACACTTTTGAAAGACACTGTTGCATTTTGTAAATTCTTCACATTAATTTAGCATAGCATGCTTGGTGACATTAGATATTTTATGATTGAGAGTAGAATGTATATATTTTTAGACAATCTTCTTGGTGACTTTTTTGACCAAGATATTCTTCAAACTTTACCCATATTTAAAAGGCAAACCAACTAGCTTCTGATAAGTCTGTTGTAATAGTGAGTCCCATGAGTACAATATTCCTTTCTTCTGACTCCTATTAACATTCCTTTGTTAACGTGATGCTTAATGAGTAGAATTTTGTTGTGTTGGTTTTCAAAGATGGGCTGTTTGCATGCCAGAAATAATCAACTACTACAATAGGTCAAAAATGATTAAGTGATCTCAAATTTTGATTACTAAGGTTTAATCCAAAAGATCATTAAAAATGGAGAAAATGGGGCCAAGATACTCAAGGAAGGCATTCTACCTTGTTTCAAGCTCATCATACTTACTGTAATTTCTTGTCCAAAATCTCCCAACTTCTGGCTTCACCAAGATCAATTCTTATATTTGGTGACTGAATTCAGTGAATGATTAAAAACTCTTCAGCTTATTATGTCCTCCAGGCTATTTCCTGAAACATACTCAGGCTCTGTATGTGATGGATGTTTTAGGACTCTGGTCTAGGGGTATGAGTTTGACTTTAAAAGTAAAGTTGTTTCCCTTATTACTCTTAAAGTAGAAGGTGTTCCTTGTCTTACGCTTATAACCAACTAGTAATAGCAGGACAAACCATCACAATAGTAACAGTATGTAAACTCATGTATCTAAGCTCACAGCAAATAGAAATTAGAAGAGTTCTATAGAATGTACTAAAAAATGAATAAGAGTACATGAATTCTTCAGTTGAGAGTGAGATAAGATCTCAGTTAAAACTAGGAAAAAGAGAACATCTTACAAATCATAGAATGGTCTCTAAAATTGTGGTCTCTGGAATATGAAAGAATCATCTCTGGTAATTTCCACATCTTAGAAGGCTACAGTGAGTCATGTAAAGTCTTTCTCTCTGCACTTTCTCCCAGGAAGTTCTTTCTACAAGAATATCTCTTAACAGTCCCTGGAAGGAGTAGAACTAAGGTCTTTTTAGCACAAATAAGCAGTGCCCTGTTCATGATTCTTTCAGGCCTTCAAGAGGCATGTAGACTGCCATCTACTCAGGAGCACACAAAATTCCTATAGGCTTTGGTGGAAGCTGGGTTACAGTAATTTTAAAATTCTCTAACTTGTATTCATGCAGTCAGTTAGTCAGCGAGTCAATAAATATTTTTCAAGTGCCAGTTATGTATGCACTGTGCTAGGTGGTACAGGAGGCTTTTTGTTCTATTGATTTTGTTTTGGTCTGTACCCATGATTCCACTGATTTAGGGAATTCCCTCCAATGTAGTTGCAAATCTGTAGCAGATGACACAAGGATAAATAAAATAAATTTTAAAAATAACCCCTGGACATCAGGGAGCTTAATAGCCTGGCTTGGAGGAGAGTGTGACATCTATACAAATATTAATCCAAATAATAAAGTATACATAAGAGAAGCATAATAATCAAAGTGCTAGCAGTTCAGACAAAGAACAGATACTTTTTTGCTGTATAAGGGATCAGAGAAAGCTTTCTTGAAGGGATAGTACTTCAACAGGACTTTGAAATGGATAGGCTTTCAAAAGGAGAGCATGGGGAGAGAGGGCATTCTCAGCATATAACATACAGTAAAGAAAGGCATGGAGGTGTTAAATTAAAGAGTCTATCAGAATTCATGCCAAGCCATTGAGTTACACATCAAAATTCATGAAGATGAGTGATGACAAATACAATAAGAAAGGTGACAAGGTACTAACTGGTTTTGGAGGGCCAGGCTAAGGAGTAGGTAATTTATTTCCACAATGGACACCAAATTTCTTTTGGATGAGATCCAAGTTATTTGGATTCTAAGAAGCAGAGAACTTTGCACTATATTTTTAACTAGTCATTTAGCTTCACCACCCTGATGTTTGGATAGTCTTTGCACTTCAAACACTCATGACATTCAAGGCCTAGGTACCTTTCAGAAAAAAGATGATTTTTTTGGAAAAAACGAGAAAATCTCTTCATGATATTATCTCAGCACAGAGACTGACTCTCCCACATGAATACCCATTATTCACAATACTACAGAAGAAAGTTTTCTTGAAAGGCCAAAACTACACAGAACCATGTGAATGCACACCTATCAGCCCCAAGAATACATCCCATGATGCAAAAGCACATATCTGCTCAGTGTCAGACAGATATCTTCCCCTGGGTAAGCCCCCACCACTAGTCATGCCTTTGACTGTTGCTCCCAGCAGGTTACTCTTTCTGACTCTCTACTCCTCTCTTGTCATTGCTTTCTCTAGTTTCAGCACAAATGTCATATTGGTACTGAGACTGAAAAATGCAATCTTCACCCACAAGATGAAAGAAAAAATAAATTTTATAAGTTTACCTGGTCAGGGTGGCGCCAAGATGGCAGCATAGAAGCAACAAGGTTCTGCAGCTCTCACATAGCCACCTCAAATACCCATAAAATATGACTTTAAACAAATTTTAGGGCTCCGAAGTTCACACAAAAATACAGAAAAACACATCTACCTCTGAAGGCAGCTCAGCAGCAAGGGCTCATCTCAGCACATAAGAAACAATGACTAAGTGAAAGATCAGTGGAACTCAGCTAAATTTGGGAGAGAAAAGCAGTCTGGTCAAACTCCCTCCAGGGCAAGAAAGCAGCAAAAGCAATGGCCCTGAAGCTGCCTCCACATGGCTGCTTCAGAGCTCTCAGCCTGAAGACTGCAGAGGGGCCAAGCAATCATGCAGAGGCTAAGTGATCTTGTGTTGAGCGGCCTGGATTCAGATCATGGTCTTGGGTGATGGTCCTGGGGTACATTTTCAGTGAGCCAAAGCTGGTGGGGGCAGGAAAAAAAGGTGCCCTCCCAACAGCTCCAGCAGCTGTGAAAACCTCAGCAATTTGGGACAGATCTTTTCCCTCTGGAAGGAGAGTTCCACAGAGCTAAAATATCAAGTAATTCACTGGCAAGATGAGCAGGCAAAGGAAGCAAAGTAAGAACTGCAATCCAACTTTAGATTCCTTCTTTGGGAACAAAAAAGATCAAAGCATGGAACAGGAAGAAGACAACACAGTCAGAACTGTCACACTAAAAGCTTCCAAGAGACATGAAGACTGCCTACAAGCCATAGATCAGCTTAAGAATAATTTTGAAAGTCAAATAAGAAAAGTAGAGGAAAAATTGGGAAAAGAAATGAGAATGATGCAAGAAAATCAGGAAAAGAGAGTCAACAACCTGACTAAAGAGAGTAACACCTTAAAAAACAGATTAAGTCAAATGGCAAAAGAGTCCCAAAAAGCCAATGAGTAGAAAAATGCTTTAAAAAGTCAAATTTTCCAGATGGAAAAAGAATCTCAAAAGCTCTCTGAAGACAATAATTCCTTCAGAATTAGAGTGGAGAAAATGGAAGCAAATTATTTTATGAGAAATCAAGATACTATTAAACA
>CM053600.1:9999985-10022970 GCA_028646575.1 Pseudocheirus occidentalis
GAATGTAGTGGAATACTATTGTGCTATAAGAAATGGGAAGGAGATGGACTTCATATTTACTTGGAGAGGCTTATACAAATTGATGCTAGGTGAGAAGTACAGAACCAGGAGAAATTTGTACACAATCAGACACATCATATGTGTGGCAACCAACTTTGATAAACTGGATTCTTCTGAGCAATGCACAATTATAAGACATCTTTAAAATCATAGGGTGGAAGGAAATATCTACGTTCAGAGAAAGATCTAGAAAAAACAGAGTTTAAATGGAGACTGAAGCAAACTACATGCTCTCGCTCTTTTCCGTATTTGGTTTTGTTTCTTCTTTCCCATTGTTCACTCCGTTGGTTACAACCCTTCTTTATAACTAGACTAATGTCCAATGTGAAAGTATTTGCAGATCCTATACTTGATTGCATGCCGCCATGGAGGGGGATATAAGGGAGGTGAGAAAATTTGAAACTCAAGGGATTTTGGAATTGAATCTTGTAAACTAAAAGTAAATAAACAAATTGATTAAAAAATAAAATAAAATTCAAATATACATGAAGTACATATATAGTAAATGAAAACATATATAATATATGCATGTGTATGTAAATATTTATATGAATACATATATGTATGCATGTAAATTATCCAATTTATATTTCTAGATTAATGTTAAAGTACAGGAATAAAGTGCCAATAATGACATATTTGTTCAAATACTTGCAGAACAGATCAAAAGGATTTTATATGAAAAAGGATGAGAGAAAGAGAGAAAATTACTCCCATTTATCCATTAAACTAGGTACAATAGACAATAGCAGATAGAACTTTAGAAGTTCAATAATTCACAGGATACACTGTCTAAAAAGAAAGGACAATAACTCATGTCCTCAGGTAGTTATATACAAATTTAAACAATATGAGTAATAAAATGATAGAGAAATTTTAAGGTAAGGAAATATATGTCACCTTATTATTCCCACTGAAATGATAATATGTTGATGTGACTCATGACTTAGAATATGGCAATAAGAGACTTTTTCCCCCAAAGGGAATAAAACCATCAAGAAGATAAGTTTATATGAAAAAAGTCAATGAAATGATGAGCATAGAGTAGGGATACCTGGCAGTGAACACCAGGGTGATATTCAATAAAGGTAGATATTTATTATTTTGCTAACACAGAATACTTGGCCCAAAGGAGGAATGCATATTTGTGGTTTATATAACAATGATGATGATGATGATGATGATGATGATGATGATGATGATGATGATGATGATGAGGATAACTATCATTTAGATAGCACTTTAAAATTTAAAATATAGCAAGAAATATACATATATTAATTTTATTTTATCCTCAAAACAACACTGAAGGTAGGTGCTATTATTATCCTGATTTTATAGTTAAGAAAATTGTAACACACAGAGGTTAAATGACTAGCACAGAGTCACACAGCTAGTAAGTGCCTGGGCTAGATATGAACTCAGGTCTCCCTTACTCCAGGACTAGTATTGTATCTACTCTGCCACCTAGCTGCCTCTGATATACACACATATGCCTATACACACATACATGTATACATATAAACACACAGATACATGTATAGTCACATATATGACTTGTAAGTATATAAGTACATGTATCTGTGTGTGTTTATATATATATGTGTGTGTGTGTATATATATGCGTATATACATATATGTATATATATTATATAGACTTCCATTAATTGGACATTTAGAAACATAAGAATTTTAAAATAACAATCTTAAAGGTAAATTAGCTCAACATTTTAATTTTATAAATGAGGAAATTGAGAAGTGGTGATTTTATATAATTTATCCAAGGTTATACAATGAGTTTATAGCAGATAAAGGATTCAAGCTCAGTGTTCACTCCATTATGCAAAGCTGCTCCTTTTTAACTTTGTCTAGGCTAAAGGAAGAGCAACTAAAAACATTAAAGACTAATAAATATTAACATAGCATTCTTTCCCTCATCAACTCTCTTTTCTTTATTCTATGTAAGGTATCACCATCCTTCTAATCACTCATGCTCACAACCTACGTCTTATCCTTGACTTTTCATATCAGAGCTTTTCCCAACACCTGTCAATTTTACTTTCATAACATCTCTTGTCTACCTCTTTTCTCTCCTCTAATACTACTACCACCCTAGTGCAGATCCTCATCACCTTGTGCCTGGACTATTGCAATTGCCAGCTTCTTTTTCAAGTCTCTTTCCCACTCTATTACATCCTCCACTTAACTGTCAAAGTTATCTTCCTAAAGCACAGGCTGGACCAGGGTACCAATAAACTCCAGGTAAATAAATTTTTACTCAATAAACTCCAGTGCCTTCCTCACACCACCACAATCAACTATGAAATCCTCTTTTTGGTATTCAAAGTCCTTCATAATTTGCCGTCACCTCACCTTTACATTTTTTTTTTTACATCTTATATTCTTTCCCCCATGCCCTACCCCTGTCCTATATATACATACTGTGTAATTCAGTGACACTGTTCTTCTTATTGTTCCTAGAACAAGACACTTCATTTCCCAACTCTGGACATTTTCAATGGTTATTCTCTATGCCTGGAAACTCTTCCCTATTCATCTGTACCTCCTGATTTTGTTGGCTTCCTTCAAGTCCCATTTCAAATACTACACAAAAAGGATACTTTTCCACATCCCTCTTAAAACTGATGTCTTCCCTCTGTTGATCATTCATAATTTATTCTGTTTCTATCTCTTTAATATGCAGTTATACTACAGAAGGAGAAAGGGGAAAAATAAGACAGAGGGAAGAATGTGATGTGCCTTTATGTATAGGGCTAACAATGAGGGGAAGGTGATTCCTGTCCTCTATCAGGAAAAGGAGAGCCCGAAAGGCAGTGAGTGAGGAGGTGAGGTAAGAGACTGGAAAAGAGGAAGGCAAAGCTTTGTTTGGGTGGTAGGAGAGGGTTTCATTGACGAATGGCCTCATGGTTGAAGAAAGATATTCTGTGAAGGAAAATGGGGACCTTGTATCAGGTATTTGCAGGGATTTGTTGCCAGAAAATGCTACTTCAGAAAGGAGAAGGAAGTCAAAGCTTCTGAAAGTAACTGGCACTTGGGAGAGTGGTTGGGAATGGACCTGGGGTGATTTTGAGGCAAACAGCAAGGGACAAATGGCCATAAAGAATACAAAAGTGAGGGGGGGCATTGCTACATAACTGCCACAGATGCTAGAAAGCTGTAGAATTCAAAATGATATAATTGTAGGGTCCCTTTTGGTCTGTAATTTCTCCACTACATTCACAAATGATTGGAGGTTGGAGGCACATCATTGCTCCCTGTTGGAGTCAGAGCCACATACCTATGATTTTCTTCTGTACTTGCTCCTTTCTTAGTACACAGCCTAGGGCTCATGATCATTCCTCATTCTGGAATACCACCCTTTGTTGCAGTTCTCTTTCTCAATCTATCCCAGATCTATGAGTCAGAATGAGAGAGATGGCAGCTGGCATATGTTCCTACACCTTTACAGTCAGGTCCTTCTATATGGGTCTAGGATCTCTCCTCACTCTGGTGTGTAGCCTCAACCTTCTTTCAGTTCATCTATTATAAGGCTGGTCCTTTTAATGTTTCAGGCTAGCCCTAGTAGCTTCTGTCTCCATCTCTCTGCTGGTCTCCATACGTTTTCCTATCATGGAAGAATTACTATTGTTTTTTTCTTGGATTTCTTGATCAGGACTTAATCTAAAATTTTTTCAAGATATGTGAGGAAGAATTACATATTTCAGGGGCTGCAAGAAGAGCTTTGCTATACTTTTACCTGTTAATCTACTAGCTTGGTTCCCAACTCACTACTGCTTGAAACAAGTTATACAAAGTCTTGACAGGTCTAATTATTAGGATTTTTAAAAAATTACTTTCACTGAGCAGAAATCTATGCCTCTGAAATTTCTATTACTCATTGATTTTATTTTAGACCTAGTCAAACAAGTCTAACCATGTTTTCCTGAGTTAGTTTTTCAAATAAAACAGCTACCCTCCCCATGATTCGTCATTCTCACTTCCAATAAACCTTTTTTCCCAAGATAATTACTCATTCCTTGTTTTTATATATTGTTTTTATATATTACAGTTGAATCCCTTCATCACCAACTTTTGATATATTTAATCTTGTCAAAGTCCTACATGAAATATGATGCTCAGATCTGAATATAGTATCTCAGGTATGGCCTGAACATAACAGAATATAATTTCCAAGTCTTTGGCCACAAAACATTTTTTTAACCAAAGATAACATTAGCTTTTAATGATTGTTATATCACTGTTGATTCAGTCTGATTTTATAAAGCACTAATAATTTAAAAATCATATCCACACAAAGTAGACTAGAATACTTGACACATTTTGTAAATATGGAATAGATTTTTTGATCCAAAGTTCACGTTTTTTTGAACCAAAATGCATGGTGCATGTATGCCTCATAAATGTAACCCCCTTAGATGCAGAAAAAATAGAGGTCTTTAACATATTTTTGTATCTCAATACTTTTATCCATCATGGGAGTTATCCCTGCTAGCTTTGAATATTTTTCAGTTTTATAAGTAAATTATATATGCCTTCATCCATTAAGTTGAAAAAAGTGTAAAAGTAAAGAATAAAGGTCAGATTTATGGGATACTTGACCAAATCCTTTCTCCCAGATTGACTTTTATCTATCAGTTACTTTTCTTTAGGTCTAACTATTCAGGAAGTTACAAATCCTTCTTATTGTGCAACCTTCGAGCTCATATCTTTCACTCTGGTCTATGGGAATACTGTCAGGGTCTTCATCAAATGGCTTTTTAAAAATCCAGTATTTTATTCTTTTTTAGTATTTTATTGCATTTTCCCCAATTACAAGTAAAAACACTTTTTAACATTCATTTTTAAAACTTTTAGTTCCAATTTTTCTTCCTTCTTTCCCACCCCCATCAATGGAAAGCAAGCAGTTTGATATAGATTCTACATGTGTAGTCATGCAAAACATATTCATAGTAGCAAAGTTCAGAAAGAAAAAAGTGAAAAAACTCAAGAAAAATAATTTTTTAAAGTCTGTTTCAAGCTCTATTCAGACAATATCAGTTCTTTCTCTGGGGATGGATAGCATTTTTCTTTGTAAGTCTTTCAGAGTTGGCTTGGATTGCTGGGGATAGCTTAGTCATATATTGCTGGACATCTTACCATATTGCTATTACCTTATACACAATATATTTTGCTTTGCATCACCACTCATGCAAGTCTTTCCAGGTTTTCTGAGAATATTCTGTTCATCATTTCTTATAGTACAATACTAAACATCATAATCACATACCACAACTTGTTAAGTCATTCCTCAATTGATTGACATCTCCTCAATTTCTGATTATTTGACCCAAGAATTGAGTTGTTATAAATATTTTTGTATGTATGGGCACTTTTCCTTTATTTTTAATCCCTTTTGGAATATTGACCTAGTAGTGGTATTGCTAGATAAAAGGATATGAACGGTTTTATAGTTGTTTGGGTATAGTTCAAATTGTTCTACAGAATGTTAAAATCAATTCACAGCTCTACCAGCAGTGTATTAATGTCTCATTTTCCCCATGACCCCTGCAACATTTGTCATTTGCCTTTCCTGTCATGTTAGCCAATGTAATAGGCATGAAGGAATGCCTCAGAATTGTTTTAATTTGCATTTCTTCAATCAAGAGTGAGCTATAATATTTTTTTTGGTATGGTTATAGTTAGCTTTGATTACTTCATCTGAAAACTTATCATTATCCTTCTATCTTTTATAAATTGAGGAATGGCTCTTACTTTTTAAAATTTGACTCAGTTTGAGAAATGAGGCATTTATCAGAGAAACTTGCTTCAAATCTTTTTTTACGCTTACGATTGCTAACTCTCCATCCTATTCTCTCTCCCTCATTTATTTTATTTCTCTCTCCTTTCACCCTGTCCCTCCTGAAAAGTGTTTTCCTTCTGACTAATCCCTCCCTCAACAAGCACTTCCTTCTATCACCCTCCAGCCCCTTCCTTTCCTACTTTTCCATAGAGTAAGATAGATTTCTATATCCAATTGAGTGTGTACATTATTTCTTCTTTGAGCATATCTGACAAAAGTAAGGTTCACCTCCCCTTCTTCCTCTTCACTGTAAAAGTTTTTTCTGGCCACATTTATGTGAGATAATTTACCCCCATTCTACCTCTCCCTTTATCTTTCTCTCAGTATATTCTTCTCTTACCCCTAATTATATTTTTTTAGATATAATTCCTTCATATTTAAGTCACATCTGTATCCTTTGTGTATACATACTCTTTCTAACTATCTTAATAATAAGAAAAGTCTTATGAGTTGCAATTACCATTTTCCCATGTAGGAATGTAAACAGTTTAAACTTATTAAGTCCCTTATAATTTACCCTTCTTGACCTTTTTATGCTTCTTTTGAGTCTTGTACTTAAAAGTCAAATTATCTGTTCAGTTCTGGTCTTTTCGTCAAGAATGCTTAGAAGTTCTCTATCTCAATGAATATCCATTTTTTCCTCCTAAAGGATTACACTAAGTTTTTCTGGGTAGGTTATTCTTCTTTTAGTTCCTTTGCCCTCTAGAATATCATATTCTAAGCCCTCGGACTCTTTAATGTAGAAGCTGCTAAATCTCATATTATTCTGACTGTGGTTCCACCAAATTTGAATTATTTCTTTCTGGCTGCTTACAATTTTTTCTCCTTGATCTGGTAACTCTGGAATTTGGATATGAGATTCCCAGCAGTTTTCATTCTGGGATTTCTTTCAAGGTGTGATCAATGGATTCTGTCAATATCTATTTTACTCTGTGGTTATAGAATATCAGGGACAATTTCCTTGATAATTTCTTGAAATATGATGTCTAAGGACCTTTTTTTGATCACAGCCTTCAAGCAGTCCAATAATTTATAAATTATCTCACCTAGATCTACTTTCCAGGTCAGTTATTTTTCCAATGAGATATTTCATATTGTTTTCTATTTTTTCATTCTTTGGGTTTTGTTTTTTATTGTTTCATGGGTTTTAATAAAGTCATTAGGTTCCATATGTTCCATTCTAATTTTTAAAGGAATTTTTTTTCTTCCCTTAGTTTTGGACCTCCTTTTCCATTTGTTGAATTCTTTTTTTTTTCAGATATTCTTCTGCTCCTTGATTTTTTGGATCTCTTTCACCATTTGGCCTAGTATGTAGCTTAAGGTGTTATTTTCCTCAGTATTTTTTTTTCATCTCCTTTAGCCAGCAGTTGACTTATTTTTCATGATTTTCTTGTACCCCTCTTATTTTTCTTCCCAATTTTTCCTTTATCTCTCTTACTTGATTTTTAAAATCTTTTTTGAGCTCTTCCATAGCATAAGATCAATTCATATTTTTCTTGGATGCTTTGGATGTAGGAGTTTTGACTTTGTTGTGTTCTTCTGAATGTGTATTTTGATCTTTCTTGTCACCATAGTAACTTTGAAAGTCAGAGGTTTTCTTCCCCTATTGTTTGCCCATTTTGCCAGTCTATTACTCGATTTTTAACTCTGTTAAAATAGGGCTCTGCTTCCAGGGTTGAGGGTTACAGTTCCAAGCTTCCAGGGGTTTGTGCAGCTATTTAAACAAATTTCCTATTAGTTTACAATAACCAGTTCCACAAGTTTTTGAATCCCAAATTTCTCCTCCATCCTCTCCTGCCCTCCTGTGCCCCACCCCATGGAGGCATGCAGTCCTACATAGGTGGTACATATACCTTCACATTAAACAGCAGTGAAGTTGTAAAGAAGAATTATAACAAATGGAATAAATAATGAGGAAAAATAAACAAAACAAAATGAAAGAGAGAGAGAGTAAGTAGTTTTCTTCAATCTGCATTCAAACTCTGTAATTCTTCTCTGGAGGTGAATAGCCTTTTCCTTCATGAGTCCTCTGGAGTTGTCTTATAACCTTGCATTGCTGAGGGGAGTTCAGTCTATCAAAGTAAGTAATCACAGATACAATGTGTCTGTAATTGTGTTCAGTATTTGCCTAGTTCTGCTCCCCTCACTTGGCAACAGTTTGTATAAGTCTCTCTAGGTTATTATAAAATTTGTCTCCTCCTCATTTAATATAGCACAATAGTATTCCATTACATTCATATACCACAACTTGTTCAGCCATTCCTCAATTGATGGTCATACCCTTGATTTCCAATTCTTTGCCACCACAAAAAGAGCTGCTATAAATATGTTTGTACACACAGGTCCTTTTGCCACTTGTATGATTTCTTTTGTATACAGACCTAGAAGTGGTATTGCTGGGTCAAAGGGTATATACATTTTTATAGGACTTTGGGCATAGTTACAAATTGCTCTCCAGAATGGTTGCATCAGTTGACAACTCCACCAACAATGCCTTAGTGTTTCAATTTTCCCACAGCTTCTCCAGCATTTATCATTTGTTTCATCATGTTAACTGATCTGACTGGTGAGATGTGTTACCTAAGAGTTGTTTTGATTCGCATTTCTCTAATAAATAATGATTTAGAGCATTTTTATATGCTTATGGGTATCTTTAATTTCTTCCTCTGCAAACTGCCTCTTCATATCTTTTGATCATTTGTCAATTGAGGAATGACTTGTACTCTTATGAATTTGACTCAGTTCTCTGGATATTTTGGAAATGAAGTCTTCAACATCTATGCTGGTTTAAAAATTCTTTCCCAATTTTCTTCTTCCATCCTAATCTTGGTTACATTGACTTTGTTTCCACAAAACCTTTTCAATTTAATGTAATCAAAATGATCCATTTTGCATTTTGTAATGTCTTCTATCTCTTCTTTGGTCATAAATTCTTCCCTTCTTTATAAATCTGATAGGTAAACTATTCCTTGCTCTCCCAGATTGCTCACAGTATCAGCCTGTATTTCTAAATCATCAACCCATTTAGACTTTATTTTGAAATACAGTGCAAGATATTGTTCTTTGCCCAATTTATGTCATACTATTTTCCCAGTAGTTTTTGTCAAATAGTGAGTTGTTATCTCAGAACTTAGAGTCTTTGGGTTTATCAAACAGTTGATTACTATGGTCATTGACTACTGTATCTTAAGTACCTATTCTATTCCACTGATCTACCATTGTATTTCTCAACCAGTGCCAAGTAGTTTTGATGACTGCTGCTCCATAAAACAGTTTAAAATCTGGTATGTGTAGGCCAACTTTCCTAGAATTTATTTTCATTAACTCCCTTAATATTCTGCACCTTTTGTTTTTCCAGATGTATTTTATTATTATTTTTTCTAACTATAAAATAATGTTTGGTACTTAGATAAGTAGAGTGATAAATAGGTAAATTAATTTATGTAAAATTGTCATTTTTATTTTATTAAGTTGGCCTACCCACCAGCAACTGATGTTCCTCCAATTATTTAGATCTGACTTAATTTGTGTGAAAAATGTTTTGTAATGGTTTTCATATAGTTCTTGAGTTTGTTTTGGCAAGTAGACTTCCAAATATTTTAAAATGTCTATAGTAACTTTAAATAGAATTTCTCTTTCTATTTCTTGCTGTTGGGCTTCTTTAGACATATAGAGGATTGCTGAGGATTTACAGGATTTATTATACATATAATATATTTATATATTTATTATTTTATTATTATTATTAAATATGTTTATATATTTACTTGATTTTCTATGCTTTTCTAGGTATATCATCCTATCATTTGCAAAGAGTGATAACTTGGTTTCTTCTTTACCTATTCTAATTCCTTCAATTTCTTTCGTTTTCTCTTACAATGAACATTTCTTTCTTTCTTCCTTTTTTTGTTGCTTTTTGAAGTGGAGAAGGCAGAGCAATCGGGGTTAAGTGACTTGCCCAGGGTCACATTGCTAGTGTGTTAAGTGTCTGATGCCAGATTTGAATTCAGGTCTTTCTGACTCCAAGGCTGGTGCTCTATTCTGTGCATCACCTAGCCACCCTATACAGCTAACATTTCTAGTACCAAATTGAATAACAGGAGTGATAATGGACATCTTTGTTTCACTCCAGATCTTACTGGAAATGCTTCTAGCTTATCCCCATTGCATATAATACTGGCTGATGGTTTTAGATAGATGCTACTTATTATTTTAAGGAAGACTCCATCTATCTAGTGTTTTGAATAGGAATGGGTTTTGAATTTTGTGAAAAGCTTTTTCTGCATCCCTTACCTAACCTCTTCACCCACTGCCCTTCAGGCTCTCCTTTTCCTGACAGAGAACAGGAGTCACCTTTCCCTCATTGCTAGCCTTATACATAAAGGCACATCACATTCTAATACTGAACCAGCCTTGCATTCCTGGAACAAACCGTACCTTGTCAAAGTGTATTATTTTCATGATAATTTCCTATAATCTTTTTGCTAATATTTTGTTTAAAAATTTTGCATCTATATTCATGAGGGAAATTGGTCTACAATTTTCCTTCTCTGTTTTGGCTCTTCCTGATTTTGGTATCAGTTCCATATTTGCATCATAAAAGGAATTTGGTACAGTTCCTTCTCCAATTTTCCCAAATAGTCAATAAAGTATTGAAATCGATTGTTCTTTAAATGTTTTATAGAATTCACTTATAAATCAATCTGGCCCTGGAGATTTTTTTCCTAGGAATTTCATTGATGGTTTGCTCAATTTCTTTTTCTGAGAAGTTTTTTTTTTACTTCTTCTATTAATCTGGGCAATTTATATTATTTGTAAATATTCTTCCATTTCACTAAGATTGTCAAATTTATGGGCATACAATTAGGTAAAATCATTCCCATGCAGTTTTAATTTCCTCTTCATTGGAAGTGAATTATCCCTTTTAATTTTTGACACTGGCAATTTGGTTTTCTCCTTTCTCTCTTTTAATCAAATTGACTGAATGTTTATCAATTTTATTTTATTTTTCATAAAACCAGCTCTTAGTTTTATTTACTAGTTCAATAGTTTTTTTATTTCAATTTTATTAATCATGATTTGAAAAAGAAACATTTAGTATTTCTGCCTTTCTGCACTGGATTGTGAGATTTTATGCCCTAGTATATGATCAATTATTGTGTATGTGCCATATACCACTGAGATATATCCCTTTTTATCACCACTCAATTTTCTCTACAGGTCTGTCAACACACCCTGTTTACCCATTTCCCCTTTATTGTAGGGCAAGATGTATTTTTATGTCCCATTGCCTGTATATCTTATTTCTCAGTTGCATGTAGAAATGATTTTTTAAAATTTATTTTTAAAACTTTTAATTCCAGATTCTTTCACTTCTTCCCTCCTTACCCTTCTTTCATTGAGAAGACAAGCAATTCAATATAGGTTATACATGTGCAGTTATGCAAAACATTTCCATAGTAGTCATATTGTGAAAGACTAACTATATTTCCATCCATCCTATCCTGTATCCCATTTATTCTATTTTCTCCTTTGACCCTGTTCCTTTTCAAGAGTGTTTGCTTCTGACTATCCCCTCCCCTAATCTGCCTTCCCTTCTATCATCTCTCCCTCTTATTCCCTTCCCCCATATTCTCCTGTAGGGTAAGATGCCCAAATGAGTGAATATATCATTACCTCTTAAAAAGAAAATGCTTTTGAAAAGGGATATGGTCAAAGGATAAAACAGAATAAGTGTGTGGGGAGGGGGGATAGAATGGAGGGAAATACAGTTAATCTTTCACAACATGACTTTTATGGAAGTATTTTGCATAACTACACATGTATAACCTATATTGAATTGCTTGCCTTCTCAGTAAGGGTTTGTAGGAAGGGATGAAGGGAGAGAATTTATAACTTAGAGTTTTAAAAACTAATGTTAAAAATTGTTTTTACATGCAACTGGGAAATAAGAAAAACAGGCAATGGAGTATAGGACTCTATCTTGCCCTACAAGAAAATAAGAGGGAAAGGGATAAGAGTCAGGGTATAATAGAAAGTAGGGCAGATTGGGGGAAGGGGTAGTTATAATGCATTCATACTATCTTGGCATTGGGGGGAAGGGAGAGATGGGAAGAAAATTTGGAATTCAAACTCTTGTGGAAATAAATGCTGAAACCAAAAAAATAAATAAATTAATAATAGATAAAACAAACTTAAAAATGATAAACATGAAATAACATTTCACTAAAAAAGACCATAAAATGAATTAATATCAATACTAAACCTACATTTGGCAATTACCATCATATATAAATACTTATAAGAAAGTTAAATAAGTCAGTGGCAGAAACAGACAAAATTATAATAGTATAGAACTTCAATTCACCCCTTTCAGACCTAGAGAAATATAACAATAACCGTAACAACCACCATCACAACAACTAAACTAATAAAAAATAATATATCTGAATAGAATTTTATTTAGGTTAGATATGATAAACATATTGAGATGACTGATCTGTGATGTGGAAGGGGAGGGTTAAATATTTTCTATTTGGTACAAGAAGGCAGAATTAGCATCACTAAATCAAAGAAGAATAAATAAATTTAAGCTTGAAATCTGGAATGGAATGGCCTGCTTGTGGAGGTAGAGAGTCTACACCCATGTTAGAGATTCTCATGGAAGGCTGGGTTACTATGTTTCAGGTATATTGAAAATGGGATTCTCTTTCAATTAAAGGATGAAATAGATGGCCTCTCAGCTCCCTTTTAGCTCTGAAATGTATTCAACATATTACTAGTGATAAACAAAGCACTATTGAGGCACAAGCTGTTATTATTGTACACCATGCTTCATATTCCCTTTAGCCTTTCACTGTAACTATTTTGTCATCCCCATTTCTTTTTCAGAATTCTCCCCACCTGGAAGGACATCTCTGGCATTCATAGTCCCAGAAAAGTAGGATGGCATCCCCACCCCACCCCACCCCACTATACCCAGTCTGACTGATTGATGAAAAAGTGCAAATTCAACCAGCCTACTATAGCTATACAGCCCAAGAGCAACAGATCACATGATGCTTAAATCCCATTCAGCTGTTCATTATAGCTATCTGCCCATCTCCTCTGCTGTTACATTTCTTTTTATTCTCCCTTTCCCAATCCTTGCCTTCTCCCATACCTGCAAACATCATCTTTCCTCTTCTTGCTCTAGGCTAAGTAATCAAATTATATTATCTTTGTTTCTGGAAAGAGCATGCCAATTGACTGCTCCATGTACCACCATCTTTGTACATCTCCTAGATGCTTTCTTTTTTTTTTCTGGGACCAACTCTAATGAAATAAAATTTAATTTAAATAAATGTAAAGTCCTACATTTCATTATCAAATATATAAATATAAAATTAAAAGAGATGCTAAGACAATAATTCACATGAAAAATACTAGGGGTTTGGTGGATTGCAAACAATATGAGTTAACAAAGTGATATGGAACCCTGATGCTTCCTTTTTTAGTCATCATTTCCACATACATATTGCCTCCTACCTTGGAACATGAAGTTCTTTAGTCCAGGGGCTTTCTCCCCTTTGCATTCTTTCCCCCAGCATTTAGTATAATGTTATGAGTATTTTATAATGCTTATTTATTTAGATTATTCTTTATTTTCCTTTAAATGTCATAAACAATTCAAACTATAGAACTGGTGACAGCTGGGTAACCACTTGGTATAACAGATACGGAGACCTAGTTGAAGCAGACATGATGCAAGCAAAATATAAGAAATTGATCAAAACTACAATTGAGTTTAAAATTACCTTACTCTCATCAATTTCCTGTCTTTCTTGGAAGTCTCAGCAGCATCATTAGAAAACTAGTTTTATTTCCAACTTAAGCCCATGTGGAATTTCCACTTTGTTCTAATCAATATCTTCTACGAGCATCACAAGAACCTTTGAGGGAACATCAAAGTATCTCTGCTCATCCTGTTGGAAGGAATTCCACCCCACTCCTCCAAGATTTGTAATGATCACTGATATTTTCTGCATTGATTCTATGTTCACTCAGGCACAACACTGAGATAGAAATTCTGCTCCACCCTGTCTTAAGCTTTCAAGGTTTCATTTTCTCTCTTTTTGCAAAAGATTAGATATAATTCAAAATTAATGCAGCAGAAACCTGATAACCTGACTGTGCCAAGATACTATTCTATGCACAGGTCTGTTCCTTTATGAAAGCTATTGTGATGTAAAAATGTGTTCATCCTACCAATCTATTTTTATCAAGTCAATTTTTTATTCCTTTTTACAACCTGATGTACTGGAGGAATATTTTCTTTTTTTTTCCTCTTAAAAATACTATAAAATATTCTTGGGACATGGTCTTTAAGGTTGCACTGTATATCAGTAAACATTTCCATTATCTCATTTACAAGAAAATAGTTTTTTTTTAATTGGGTTCAATTGCTTTGTGTATGGATAACCACAGAGCAGAATGCTAGGCATAACTTGTGAAGATGCTTGCAAAAATCAAAACAATCTAATACAATATGATAAACCTCAGAATTTAGGTCAGAGGTATGAACATTGTTAAATTCTTGGTGTTACTGGAATAGCAACTGGGTACATCTTCATTGTTGGTCCTAATAATGAACATACACTCACATTTGCCCTTCTCTTCAATCTCCTGTTTTATGCATTATTACTACAAAGTCAAGCATCTCCCTGTCTCACCCATGGGAGTTAGTATCAATTAGTTTTCCAGGGAAGTATATTTAAATTCATTCAAAGAACCCAGGATCTCATTATTGGCATTTATTATCATTCACTTGGAATATTCCAACGACCTCTTAATCTCTCTGCCTCCAGTGTGATTCCTTCAATCCATACTTTATAAAAGTGGTTCTTAACATTGGGTATATGAACTTATTTTTCTTGTTTTCTTAAAAAAATTATTATTTTCTCTTTAAATTTTAATTCCATATTTTTCCTGTCCTTTTTTTTGCTTTCTTTGTTTTGGTTTTTGGTTTATTTACTTTTAGTTTATAACATCCAGTTCCACAATCCCTTGAGTTCCAGATATTCTCCTCCCTCTCCCACCTCACTACATCATGGCAACATGTACTCGGATACAGGATCTACAAATATCTTCCCATTAATTATTAGTCAGGTTGTAAAGAGGGATTGTAACTGATGAAATGATCAGTAGGAAAGAGGAAACAAAACAAAACAAGAAAAAGAAACAGAGCAAGTAGTTTGTTTCAATCTACACTGAGACTCCACATCGCCTTCTCTCGATGTGGATATCTCCTTGAATCATGAATCTTTAGGAGTTGTTTTATAACCTTTGATTGCTGAGAGGAGCCCAGTCTATTGAAGTTAGTCATCACACATATGTTGTGTCTGTGATTGTGTACAAATTTCTCCTGGTTCTGTTCTTCTCATTCAGTATCAGTTTATATAAGTTTCTCCAAGTTATTATGAAGTTTGTCTGCTCCTCATTTCTTATAGCACAGTAGTATTCCATTACATTCACATACCACAACTTGTTCAGCCACTCCCCAGTTGATGGGCATCCCCTTAATTCCAATTTTTTGCCACCACGAAAAGAGCTGCTATAAATATTTTTGTACATATGAGTCCTCTTCCCACTTCTCTGATTTCTTTGGGATGTAACACTGAAAGTAGTATTGCTGGGTCAAAGGGTATGCACTTATTTTTAGCCCTTTTGGCATAATTCCAGATTGCTCTCTAGAATGACTGGATCAGTTCACAGCTCCACCAACAGTACATTAGTGTTTGAATTTTTCCACATACCCTCCAGCATTTATCATTTTGCTGTTTGGCCACCTTACTGCATCTGGCAGATGAGATGAGATACCTTAGAGTTGTTTTAATTTGCATTTCTCTAATCACTAGTGAATTGGAACATTTTTTCATATGCTTATAGTCTTTAATTTCATCTTCTGAGAACTGCCTGCTTTGATCATTTATCAATTTTGGAGTGGCTTGTATTCTTATAAATTTAGCTCAGTTCTTTGTATGATTTAGAAATAAAGCCGTTATGAGAGACACTGGTTGTAAAAATTCCCAGTTTTTGATTTCCTTTTTACTCTTTGTAACATTGGCTTTGTTTGTAGAGAAGCTTTACAATTTAATAAAATCAAAATTATACATTTTGTATTTTGTAATGCTCTCTAACTCTTGATTTGTCATGAAGTCTTCTCTGCTCCATAGATCTGACAGGTAAACTATCCCTTGCTTTACCAGATTGCTTATAGTATCAACCATTATACCTAGATCATGCACCTATTTTGACTTTATTTTGGTGTATGGTGTTAGATATTGGTTTGTGCCCAATGTTCCAGTTTTCCCAGCAGTTTTTGTTAAATAGTGAGTTCTTATCCCCAAAACTGGGATCTTTGGGTTCGTCAAACAGTGGATTACTATAGTCATTGACTACTGAGTCTTGTGTACCCAATCTATTCCACTGATCCACTGCTCTCTTCCTCAGCCAGTACCAAGTAGTTTTGAAAACTGCTGCTTTGTAGTACAGATTAAAACCTGGTATGGCTAGGCCACCTTCCCTAGCATTTCTTTTCATTAGCTGCCTTGATATTCTGGACCTTTTGTTCTTCCAGATGAATTTTGCTACTATTTATTCTAGCTCTACAAAGTAATTTTTTGGTAGCTTGATTGGTATGGCACTAAATATATAATTTAATTTAGGTAAGATTGTCATTTTTATTATATTAGCTCAACCGAGCCAGGAGCAATTGATGTTTTTCCAATTAGCTAGATCTGACTTTATTTGTGTGAAAAGTGTTTTGTAATTATGTTCATGTAAGTCCAGGGTTTGTTTTGGCAGGAAGATTCCTAGATGTTTTATAATGTCTATGTAACTTTAAATGGAATTTCTCTTTTTATCTCTTGTTGTTGGATTTTGTTAGAGATATATAGGAAGGCCAAGGATTTATGTAGGTTTGTTTAATATCCTGCAACTTTTCAAAATTTGTTTATCTCAAGTAGGTTTTTACTTGATTCTCTAGTATTCTCTAAGTATATCATCATATCATATACAAAGAGTGATAGCTTAGTCTCTTCTTTGCCTAATTTGGTTCCTTCAACTTCTTTTTCTTCACTTATTGCTACTGCTAACATTTCTAGTACCAAATTGTATAAGATGGGTGATAGTGGACATCCTTGTTTCACCCCTGATGTTATTGGAAATGCTTCTAGCTTATCTCCATAACATATAATACTTGATGATGATTTTAGATAGATACTACTTATCATTTTAAGGAAGACTCCATTTATTCCTATACCTTCTAGTGTTTTTTTTAATAGAAATGGGTGTTCTATTTTGTCAAAGGCCTTTTTTGCATCTATTGAGGTAATCATATGGTTTCTGCTAGTTTTTTTTTGTTGTTGTTGTTGATGTGATCAATTATACTGATAGTTTCCCTGATGTTGAGCCACCCTTGCATTACTGGAATAAATCCTACCTGATCATAGTGTATTATTCTCATGATGATTTGCTGTAGTTTTCTTTGCTAATATTTTATTTAGAATTTTTGCATCTATATTCAAAAGAGAAATTGGTCTGGAATTTTCTTTCTGTTTTGTCTCTTCCTGATTTAGTTATCAGTGCCATATTTGTCTTATAAAAAGAACTTGGTAGGACTCCCAGTTTGGGAAACAATTGACTCCAATACTTTACAGACTATTTGGGAAAATTGGAGAAGAAAGAGTCCTACCAAATTCTTTTTATGTTTTCATTGATCTCCATTTTCTCTAATTTATTCATGTATGCATTCAGGGATATAAAACTTCCCCTAAGAACTGCCTTTGCTGCATCCCACAAGTTTTAATATGCTGTCTCATTATTGTCATTGTTTGGAACAAAGTTGCTGATTGTTTCTATAATTTCTTGTTTGACCCATTCATTCTTTAGGATTAAGTTATTTAGTTTCCAATTAGTTTTTTTGCCTGTCCTTCCATGGCCCTTTGTTACATATAATTTTTATTACATCATGATCTGAGGAGGATGCATTTAATTTTTCTGTCTTTCTGTGCTGAGTTGTGAAGTTTTTATGCCCTAGTACATGGTCAGTTTTTTTGTGTATATGCTGAGAAGAAGGTATATTCCTTTTTATCCCTGACCAGTTTTCTCCAGGGGTCTACCATATCTATCTTCTCTAAGATTCTATTTACCTCCTTAACTTCTTTCTTGTTTATTTTGAGGTTAGATTCATCAATCTCAGAGAGGGGGAGATTGAAGTCCCCCTACTAGTATAGTTTTGCCATTTATTTCTTCCTCTAACATCCTTAATTTCTCCTGTAGGAATGTAGATGCTGTACCACTTGGTGCATAAATGTTTAGTAATGATATTGCCTCATTTTCAATGGTGCCTTTTAGCAGGATATATTTTCCTCTCTTATCTCTTTTAATTAGATCTATTTTTGCTTTTGCTTTGTCTGAGATAAGCATTGCTATCCCTGCTTTTTTTTTTACTTTAGCTGTGGCATGATATATTTTATTCCAGCCTTTTACCCTTATCCTGTGTTTATTCCCCTGTTTCAGATGTATTTCTTGTAAACAGCATAATGTATGATTATGGTTTTTAATCCATTCTGCTGTCCACCTCTGTTTTGTGGGAGAGTTCACCCCATTCACATTCGTAGTTATGATTACTATCTGTGTCTTTCTCTCCATCCTATTCCCTCCCCTGTTTATGCTTTTATTTTTCCCTTTCACCCTTCCCCTTCTTAAGAGTTTTCCTTTTGACTGCCACCTCTCTCAGTATTCCCTTCTTATTCACCCCCTCCCTTGTCCTACCCTTCTCCCTTAGTATTTCTTCCCTCCCTTCTAAACCCCTCCCCTTGTGTTCCTTCCGCCCTCATACTGCCTGTAGGATATGATCAATTTTTATATCAATGTTGTATGTTATTTCTTAGTTGAACCAAGATTGATGAGAATAGATCTTATGCAGTGTTCCTCTCCCTCTCTTCTTTTCCACTACTATAAGTTTTATATCTCTTCTCGATAAAGTCCTATATTTAAATGGTTTTGTTTTTCCCTCATTGCACCAGAACCAGTGAGGGAAAAGCTCATATAATGGTCATCTCCCTCCCTTCTTTCCCTCTACTATATTGTTTTTATGCCTCTTTGTACATCATAATTTATCCTTTTCTACTTTATTCTTTCCTCTTCTTCCATTGCAGTCCCTTAATAAGGATTTTTTTCATCATTTTGCATAGTGTATACTCACACCCTCTATTTATCTATATCCCTTTTAGATGTTGTTCTAGGTATAGAATTCATTATATTAACAGGTATCGCATATAGGGATGCAAACAGTTTGCTCTTGTTAAATAGCAAGGTGTGTGTGTGTGTGTGTGTGTGTGTGTGTGTGTGTGTGTGTGTGCATTTTTCCCCTCTTATTGATCTTTCTATATCTCTCTTGGGTCCTGTAATTGGAGGTTGAAATTTCTGTTGAGCTCTGGCTTTTTCATCAGGAAGGTTTGGTATTCTGTTATGTCACTGAATATCCATCTCTTTGCCTGGTAGATTATGCTCAGCCTTGCTGGATAGGTGATCCTTGGTTGTAATCTGTGCTCTTTTGCCTTGTGAAAAATCATATTCCAGTTCCTCCAGTTCTTTTAATGTTGAGGCTGCCAGATTCTATGCTATCCTCACTGTGGTTCCACAATATCTGAATTGTTTCTTTCTGGCCACTTGTAGTATTTTCTCCTTTACCTGATAGTTCTGGATTTTGGCCACCATGTTTTGTGGACTTTTCAATTTGGAATCTCTTTCAGAAGGTGTCTAGTGGATGCTCTCTATTTCTATTTTACCCTCTTGTTCTCCAATTGCACAGCAGTTTTACTTGATGAGCTCTTGGAAGATATTGTCCAGCCTCTTTTCTTTCTTCAAGATTTTCTGGTAGAATGATGGTTCTCAGATTGTTTCTCCTGGATCTGTTTTTCAGGTAAGTTATTTTCCCATTGAGATATTTTACCTCTTTTTCTAGTTTTTCAGTCTTGATGTTTTGTTTGATTGATATTTGGTTGGTTCCTTGTAGAGTCATTAGCTTCAATTTGTTTGATTCTAATCTTTAGTGAATTGTTTTCCTCAGATAGTTTTTGAAACTACTTTACCATATGTTCAGATTTCATTTTTAGTTCACGCATTTTGCTTTTTAAGGAGATGTTTTCTTCATTGTAATGTTTTTCTAATTTCGCAATTCTGTTTTTATAAGAGGTGTTAATGTTATCTTCTCCCTCTCGAATCAGGATTTCAAAATTCTTTTCAAACTCATCTAGGAATTCTTTCTGTGCCAGAGACCAGGTCATAATCCCTGTTGAGGCTTCAGCTGTGGGTGTGGAGTCAATACTCTCTCCTTCTGAGTTTGATTCTTCCCTCTCACCTAATAGTATTCTAGAGTCTTTGTTTTTGTCTTTGTATCCTGCTTTCTTCACATTATGAGGCAGGACCTTAGTCATACCCTTCCCCAGGGGTTACTAAGTTTTTATTGCTTAAAATTTTTCTCTGGGGCAATATTTACTGTGTTTTCAGGGTCAGAGGTGGGGATTAGAGAAGCTGGGGTTCCCTCTGCCATCTTGGTGCTTGGAAGTTCAGATAGGGATTTTTTTAAATTTCCAGGCTTTGGATGGGTAGTCCCAGGAGTAGCTGCTGCCCCTGCAGCAGATCCTGCCTTTGTCTCTTACCCAGTTCCATCCATTCCCCATCCTGTGGTGATAGGCCTGGGAATGGCCCTTGTGGTTGATGGATGAGTAGGCCTCATCTGGGGACCCTCTCTCTGTGTGCACTTTTTTCCTTTCCTTCTACCTCTCCTTTACCCATTGAATAGGCAAATAATATATTAATCACAGGTGTGAAATCATTCAAAAATATTTCCAAATTAGCCATAATACAAAAAAAGCAAGAAAAACAAAGTGAGAAAATCAACCATCAATGTGCACTCAGACTATCAGTTCTTTTTCTGGAGGTAGATAGCATTTTTCATCATGAGACCTTTGGAATTGTCTTGGAAGTTTGTATTGATCAGAGTAGCCAATTTTTCACATTTGATCATCATTACAACTTTGTTGTTACTATGCACTCACTTGGCAGCACTTCATATGATGAGTTACAGGCTCGGGGACCCCCCTTGAACTTTAATTGAATCTTTCTATCTGATGAAGTATTTGCATGAAGCCATAAGCCTTTTATTGTGGCTGGGCCCAAACCTCTGTTAATAGCCTAGCCCTCAATTATCCAGCTAGTCCCTACCCTTGATCTTCCTAAAATATCTATACCCAAATCAACTGTTACACCCTTGAACTGGCCTAGCCCACCACTGTCTGTCATCTCCAGGTAGCGTCCAGCAACTTCACTCATTTACTGGAGTCTGACCTCATCTGAGTCCTCCTGAAGATCATCCCAAACACCTCCTCTAGACTACCCCCAGATTCTTCCCACAATCTTTCTATATATAAGACTTGATCTTGCCTCCAGGTGGTGTGAAAGTACCATAACATTTTCTACCAAAGACTTCCTCTTTGTCAGATGATTCTGGCCCACTTGCTCAATCCAAGCATCACAGACACCAAGGCTCCTTAAGAGTCTACTCAATATGGTGAGCTTTTAATAAACTTTGCTTTTCTTGGGCTGAGAGAAGATTTGAGTTGAATTCATTTGGTAGGACCCTGTGTGTTGGTATTTGGGGGTCTCAAGTAGCCCTAAACCTTTACCTCTTCACATATAAATCTTGAATTTTTTTTCTGAAACCTCATTCCCACTCTTCATCATTTCCCACTGCAAAATACTCTTCCTCTTCCTTCTCTCCCTCCTATGTCCACATGAGGAGAATACTCTTACATGTGGGTTCTCTGCCCAAAGGCATACAAATTTTTATCACAAACCTCAAAGGATATACTGGGGTTTGGGAACTATTTTTTCCTTCCCTACTGATTTATTCTGTCATTCCTTTGAAAAAACTGTGATAATTACCTCTTATCTCATGAAGTTTTCATTTATGATTTCTCAAAATATAACTCTGGGAAACTATTCCTTGATAAAGTCCCCTTTAATTCAAATGGAATACTTGATTTTGCCTTTAAGTCCAAATCACTCTGTCTCTCAGTGATTAGCCAATAATGGGCTCTAGCCTCACCCTCACATATTCATTGTTAGGATTTGGATGGCTCAGAGTGAGCATAAATAGCAATTTTTTTTTCTGGCCAGATACCCTGAGGGTATTCTTCCATGAAGGTAAAGTAGGGTCATCTTTTACCTCAATCTTACCTAGTCTTTAAGTACTGAATGGGTGTTGCCTCAGACAAACTGGAACCTGGGAAACACCTTACCTTAAAAAGACTGAGATCTCCTATAGTATTCTGGGTCAACACCTGTTATCCTGACCTATGTATTGCTGTTGTACTCCCATGACTCTTGATGAGAGAGTGAAGCTCATGACTTCACACAACTCTGCCTCACTTAAATCCAATTTCATTTTAAGATAAGAATAATCATATTTTTGAAATAATTGGTCCTCTTCAAGAACAGAGAATGAACACCAGTATTGCACCACAATCATATGGTGCAACTTCTTGAGTCATTCCCCAGTTGATGAACATTATCTTGATTTGCAATTCTTTGCCACCACAAAAATTGCTGCTATAAATACTTTTGTACATATAATTCCTTTTTCTTTTCTTCTGATCGCTTTGGGATACAGGCCTACTAGAGATATTTGTGGGTCAAAGGGCATGTATACTTTTATAGTTCTCTGACTGTAGTTCCAAATTGTCCTCCACAATGGTTGAGCCAGTTCACTAGTCAACCAATAGTTGATTAGTATACCTATTTTGCTCCATCTCCTCCAACATTTGTCATTTCTGATAAGTGTGAGATAGCACCTCAGAGTTGTAATGTTAATGAAATCAGAAGCTCTTCCATGCCCCTTTCTGTTGGCACCTACTAAAGGCACTTAGCACCTCAAAGGCTTAGCTCCTTACTTCCAGTTAACTCCTTGGGAGTAATTCACACCTTAACAGGAAGGGGTTGAACAGGGAGGAGCTAC
>CM053600.1:10023470-10049170 GCA_028646575.1 Pseudocheirus occidentalis
TCACTTTCACTAACCGTTTCTGAGGATTTGAAGATTCCCTTCGGTAGGTGCTTTAGATTTTCTTTGAAGTAGGCTCAGCTGCAGCTTTGGTTTTGGGCTGGCCGGGTCTCTGCTCCTCTGCAGGTGCGAGCTGCCCCTCTCCTGTCCCAGTTCCTCACGCTTTGGCAGATGTGGAGGTGCTGGAGGCTATAGAACCTCTGAAGTCTGGCTCTGGTGCCCGCTCTGCTCAGCTCAGCCAGGCTCCTTCCCACCACCCCAGGCCTGGCCTCGGTCTCACCTTCAGGTTCTTCCAGCCTCTGCTCTGGCAGCCTCGATGAGCCCCTGCTGCTGAGCTGCCTTCAGTGAGAGATGCGTTCTCTGTATTTCTGTGTGAGTCTGAGAGTCCCAGACTTTATCTGGGCTTATAATTATATGGGTGTTTAGGGTGGCGGTGTGGGAGCTGCGGGACCTTACTGCTTCTACGCTGCCATCTTGGGTCTGCCTCCCTTGCAGTTTTCCATATCTTCACTTTTGATGGTGCAATCTGTCCCCATAAAAATCCTTCTTTCTTTATGTACTTAAAAATTCCCAAATAATGTTATTAATGTATTGAAATTACATGAAAACAATATTCTACAATATAAAAGCAAATTATAGAACAGATTGCTTTATGAAAAATAATGAAAACCATGTTTCAATAAGGTCCCTTCATGCTCTAAATCTATGAACCTGGGACACTTTCAGCTCTAGAAATATGACCTTATGATTCTATCCTTATGTATGGCAAAGGGAGAATAAAGCAGGAGCAAGGACAACAAAACTCCTTGTTTGTGTTCCCTAACCTGTAGGCAATTGTTCTGCCCCCTCCTAGAATGAATGGCCCACCAAGATACCCTACTGCAAATTACAGAAACACTTCTACCCATCCTCATGTACCTGTTTCTTCTGAAAGAGATTATGTCATAATGGACAGAAACATGATACTGGATTCAAGTTTCACCATTAAAACATACTATCTTTGTGATCCAGAGCAAGTCACTTAAACTCTTAATGAGTCATGAAGCTCTCTAAGATTATATATTAAGTTGAATAGTTGGCATAGTTTAGTATTCTGCATTGATATATGTAGGGGGAGTTTCCCAACTGTACTATCTTATCTTGATGAAATTAAGGATATAGTCAAAATAATTTTAAAAAAATAATTCTTTCTATCAGTTCACTAGAGTATTTAGTGGAGGTCTGAGGAATGCAAGAATCTGGTTGAATATTTTTTGCAACTTAAATCATCAAAAGGAAAAAAAAAGTATTTCAGTGTGTGTTTAAAATGACTGGTTTACCCCTAAGCCACATCTTCTCCTTGGGAATTATGATTTATTTCATAAAGCAAAAAGAAAAGTCTCCATTTGAAAGCCCTCCCAAATGTTTCTGAAACCTGTTTAATCTGGTCATGTAAAATGTTAATTCTAGCAGCATAGGTAGAAAGTCAGGTGCACATAAATACTTGGGTTTGTACCAGGTGCTGCTGAAAATTCAACTCTAACTGAACCATTCATGCTTATGTAAAAGGATTAGGCAGTGGTGCAAATCTAACTGCCCAATTGGCAGTTTTTAAGTATATTAACTCTTTCTGAAGATAAACATTTAGAGTACTATGCATGTTTTTCCTCTTGAAATGGAAATTCAGATAAATTAATATTCTTAGAATGCATGCCAGAATCTCAATTAACACATACTTTATTGCTAAATATGTACGTAAATATATTAATATATTCTAGACAGCCCTCAGTATTTCTTTTATTGATACTTTAATTCCTGTGTATAGCTCGGTGTCCAGACCAAAGTAGGAATTTAATAAATGTTTGGTGTTTGATTGCATATTTGAAAGTATATACAATTAGTCTTAAACATAAGGAAATACAAATGTATCCAAATAACATGACAAAATGATATAACCTATTTCCAGTGACAAAGTAGAATATCTATTGAAAATATCAGTGTAACAGTGGGCAAGGCACTTAATTGACTTATGTTTTATTTTTCTTATTTAAAATGCTTTTATTAGGTGAAGGCATTCTTGAAGGGATAGACTACTGAGAAGTCTAAACATCAGCAACAACAAGAATCACCTCTGATTCCGTGAGTGTGGAGATAACTCAGTGTAGAAACTCTTCACTGAGTTAGATCAACATTTCACTTGCAATTTATAAACCAAAGTTTTCTGGAATGCTGAGATGTTGTCCATACTCAAGGTCTTAAATTCAGGAATTCTACAACTTAAAGGTTTTACTAATTATTCTCTCCATGTTATAGAGGTTAGGGACAAACACAGTGCCCCTGCAGTCTGGAAAATGAGCATAAATTTTTTTGTCCTTCCCTTTGTATCAGAGAAGAGGTCTGAAATTATCATGGGAGTAAAAGATAAAATATGGTGATATTATACGATTCCAGAACTATAGTTAATGTATTTATGAGTTTCTAAACTTTTTCTGTGCTGTCTGCTAGCCTTCACACATCCTCTGTGGCTTCAGCAAAACTCCCCCCAAATTCCCATTTAATTTCTTCTGCCAATCCATATGTATAAAAGTCATAATGGGGAAAGCCATGATGTGGGATGCATAGCTGTATTACTGTCAAAGTCAGGGTGGAACTTCAGTGGATAGAAAGCTTTTTTTAGATTTATGAAGAGTCTTATTTAAGTCTTACCTCTGACTCATACTGGCTACTTAACTTTGGGCACGTCATAGAATCTCTCAACGCTCCAAGTGATTTACCATGATCTTCAAGGGATGGATGGAATCCCCACATTGACAGTTTTCTCTACTTATGAATTCATGAGTCTGAACCTAATTAATACTATTTCTAGTGCCTACTCCACAGGGCTGGTGTGAAGAAAGAGCTTTGTATACCTTTAGAGTAGTATAAAAATGTAGATTGTTGTGAGTGTGGCATGAATTTTCCCAGCTTCTCAGATACAAGTTCATTCACCAGCTCTTTCTTTTTTAGTTTTCCCACCCCCCAAAGTAGCCTTTGGCTAATTTGCATGACTTAGAGCAGCTGCCCAGAAAGAAAGGTAAAGGAGTTCCCCACACCTTCCCTCTCTCCCCAAAAATGGAAGAATTCTCATTAGAGTAGAAGTGCGCCACTAAACCACTGGAGAACAGTTAAAATTATTGGCTACGGACTAGTTCATAGTGAATATTAGAGATGCACTAGAACAGTCTCTTTAGGACATGTTCCCACAATACCTAAGATGGCCATTTGTTCATCAGCTGGGGCTGTGGGACCCAGGTGTAAAAGAATAGAACAAGGAATAATACTCATGGAGGAATCATTTCCCTCATTTCACATTAAGTCAAGTCAGCTCCAATATATTATTTGAAAACTTTATAGTTGATTAAATATTCAACTAAAATCCAAAGTTACAGCTTGTGAATTTTGGTAGAGAATAATTGGTCCAAACTTCAAAACAATCTTGATTTGTTCACTTCTGAAAGTATAATCTTGTCAATGTGCTGTAAAATTATTTTATACATAGAAAGTCAAGGAAATTTTTATTCTTGATAAATGTATATTGATGAAATAAGCTATTATATTATGATTCTCTTATCTGTTTAGCTTGAATGTGAATTGACCAGTATTAATTACAGAAAACACTGCATATATTTCTATTTGAAGCAGTCTGTCACCTCGAGGTAATAAAGTGGTTTAGAACAGAGAATTAAGTTGTAGACTCATCTTTATCTTTCCATAGCACTTAAAAGAAGAATTAAATCATTTTGTAATCTGGTGCCTCATCACAAATAACTCCATCTATTTTAATTCAATTCAACTAACATTTATTAGTCCTTACTGTGTAAGAAAATGTGAAATAACCATGAGAAATGCTAGAATAAAAGCAAATAATTCCCTACTTTCAAGCAACTTACATTCTATTTTTAATTAGTGAAATGTTTCCATTATTTAAGAAGTATATTCATTTCTAGTTGAAAAGTAAAGAGCTTATGACATAAAAAATAGGTGGTCAAAACCCAGAGGATAAGAGGTTGTGTTACCACTATTAATCTAAGTTCTTTAGGAGGTAGGTATGGATCTGTTCATTTAATTGTTATTAGGAAATCCCATATAGGCAAACTTCCAATGACAAGGAAGGTTGGCACCCTCCTCTACAGCCTATTGTTTTAGAGTGAAAAAGATCATGGAGAGCTAACTACGACTTGCTTAGGATCACACAGCCAGTGATATGTGTCAGAAGTGGATCTCATTCCTCTTGGTTCCCTAACAAATCATGCTGCATCTCTAAGGTACCATTAAACTGAACAAAAATAAAGACAATTGGCAAGGTTTTTTACAAATCTTCCCTTGTCTTCCCAATATATTCAATTTCATAGAGATAGGGACTAGAATAATTTCTGTTTTAATTGTTCTTTAGAGTTTCCAAAGGGCTTTCTTCCATGAGTAATATATATATATTATTATGCCCATTTTACAGATGAGACAACTGACATTCAGATACATTTTGACTTGATTTTAGGACAGTCAGCTAGTAAATGTCAGTTTGGTCTCTGAATCCTAACTCTGCTCCTTGATAGTTGGATGATCATGAACAAATCACTGACTTCTCTGTGCTTCTCATTGCTTCATCTCTGAGATAAAGATGTGAGGTTCTTTTTGAAGGTCCTTTCTGCCTTAAAATTAGTGATTAGATGATATTACTATTCTAGTGCTTTTTTATTATGCAGATGCTAGTATCAGAATCTTCTACATTGAATGTTTGAAATGAAAGGACTTCTCCAAAAGCTGTATTGAAACCTTTAATCCCACATTTCATGAATCAAAAATGTGTGAGCTAGATGGAAAATTTGACAAAATCCACATCTTTGAGAATACTTTTTGCTTATATACAGCTAAAAAAATTATGATTTTTACTTGCTGGTTGATCTACTCAGCCAAACAAATAGTTCCTACTTTTGCCATACACAGAGATGCAAACATGATGAATTGATCAATGGAATCAGCAAGTAAATTTACCTACATAAGTTTGAGAGTCATCTAAGGATAGTGGATGGAGGGCCATCCGTAGAGTCTGAATCAACCGCTTGACCCTTGGCAATTTATCTCTCAGTGTCCCAGGCAATTCTCTAAGAATAGTTTGCATTTGTAGAGGAAGTTTACTCATTGATGAAATACTAGATCTGGGCATTGTATGTGATTATGCGTAATTCTACTTGGCTTTTATTCTTCATTAAATCTTCAGATGATTAGTTTTTGAAGGTCAAATTGATAAAAAAGAATTTCTTCAGAATAAAGCCAAACAATCTTGAGGTATTATTTTGGGCACTTTTCTCTACCTCCCTTACCCTCTAAGACTAATGATATAATAATAATAGTAATAACTTGTAATTCTATAGCACTTTCCAATTGGCAAAGTACTTTCACATATATTGTCTCAATAAAGTCTCAGCTTAACCCTGTAAGGTAGTTGCTACTATTATCTTCATTTCACAGAAGAGGAAACTGAGGTGAAGAAATGTTAAGTAAGTCATTTAGGATCACAAAAGTAGTATCATAATCAGAATTCAAATCAATGTTTTCCTGATTCCAAGACTAGCCAGAACTTGAGTGTTTTGGAAGTAAAGTCACTAAGTAAGTATGAGTTACCATTTTCATGATTATATATGGACAGTCAATAGAAGTTTAACATCCCCTTCCCATATGCATGATCTAGCCTTTGAAAGGAGCTCTACTAGACTGATGCTGTCACAGTGAAATGGCACTATCCACCATAGCTGTACCTGAAGTTGACAATTATTGTTTACACTGGAGAATGGAGGTTGAGGGGATTTAATATCCATATGCCTTCATTGCTCTACAGGCAAACAGTCTTCTCAGTATAAGTATCCCAAAAGGCATGAGCAGATGAGGCAGTAGCAATAGTCCAAGCAGTAACAAATATTGTCACAAAAGAAATAAATCTTTTGCCTATCTACTGCTAAATAAAAATTAAATATGGATTGAGAATCTCTAGTCTAGTTTGTTATGTTATAGAGGAGCTAATATTCAATGGTGATATGGATCTGAAAAGAGATAATGAAACTAGAGGTGTGTACCTGGTAAATGTAACCATACACAAAAGTATGGCAGTGGGTGTGGCAGTTTAGGGGTCAAGGATGGATGTTGAGGGAGTTATCACAAAGTTCGAGACTTAGAAAAACAATGATCTGATAAAACAGGAGGTAACAGATTGTTAATGTAAGAGGAAAACCTGCTTGGAACATCATAACAAGAAAGCTTACAAAAACAGCTCTCAGGGGAATTGTCCACAAAAGAAGAATTTGTGGCAAGGCCATTTTGTGGTCAGAATGTGTTGTTGTTTGTCCTTCATTTTCAAAGAAGACCATGGCATCAGGAAGGTGATGCCATGACTTGCAAGTGGATTAGATTTAAGTAAGGGAGGGCTGTGCAAAATCTTTGCAGTCATCTGGGTCCAGTGACAAGATATACATCAGGATGACTGGAGAGGGTCCCAGATGTAGTGGGAAACCTTGACCTTTTAAAGCCATCTTTCCCAAGTCCCAGTTTGACTGAGGCAATGCCCATTCAGTGACTAGAACAGCGATTCTCAACCTGTGGGTTATGTTCAGTTTGTAACAATGAAAATACATCCTGCATATCAGATAGATTCATAACAGAGGAAAAATTACAGTTATATAGTAGCAATGAAAATAATTTTATGGTTGGGGGTCACCACAACACAAGGAACTGTATTAAAGGGTCACGGTATTAGAAAGGTTGAGAACCACTGGACTCGAAGATGCCATAATCAAAGAATGTGTGGAGTCAGAGCTCTCTAGGTGGGAAAGACCATCTTTTCATGATTGCAAGATGACAGCACATGATATGAACAAGTCTAAGACAAAGGAAAGTATGATAATGTTAGAAGGAAGTTCTCTAAGAGCACATTGGAAGTTGAGGGCATATAAGGGTAGGAATTATCTCTTCTGGATCTATTTTTGAAGTTAGTGTTTTTTCCAATGAGATATTTCACATTGCCTTCTACTCTTTCATTTGTTTGGATCTGTTGTATAGTATCTTGATTTCTCATAAAGTCATTAGCCTCCATTTGCTCCAATCTAATTTTGAAGGATTCATTCATTTTAGTGAGTTTTTGAAATTCCTTTTTGATCTGGCACATTCAACATTTTAAAGCATTCTTCTCATTGGATTTTTTGGGCCTCTTTTGTCATTTGAGTTAGTCAATTTTTTAAGGTGTTATTTTCTTCAGCCAAATTGTCAACTCACTTTTCATGATTTTCTTTCATCATTCTCATTTCCTTCCAAATTTTTCCTCCGTGTCTCTTACTTGATTTTCAAAATCCTTCTGGCCTGTAACCAGTTCATATTTTTCTTGGAGGCTTTTGATGCAGGAGTTCTGACTTTGTTGTCTTCCTCTCACTCCATGCCTTGATCCTTTTTGTCCCCCCTCCCCCTCAAAAGATTCTATAGTCTGTTTGTGCTTCCATTGCTTGCTCATATTGGCAGCCTATTACTTGAGTTTTGAGCTCTTTGCCATAGTAGAACTCTGCTTCCAAAACAGATAGAGCTATTTCCCAAATCACTGGGGTTTTTGCAGCTGCCAGAGCTATTAGACAGGCACCCTCACCACAGCTTCCACATGCTCTGGCTCACTGATCACACCCCAGGACCACCACCCAAGACCACAATCTAGTTCCAAGCAGGTCAAAGCAAGAGTGATTACCCTCTGAATAGTCACTTGGTCCCCCTACAACCTGCAGGCCAGAAGCTCTGTAAGCAGTCACACATCAGTGGCTGCAGCCACAGCACCTCCTATGCTTCTGGCTCTGGGGGTGGCAGCCAGACTGTGTTCTCCCTGTTCCAACAGAGTTCTATGCTGACCTTTTACTTTTTCTTTGGCATTTGTGGATTGAGAAGTCTGGAAACAGCTACAGATGCTGGTGATTTATTCTTATGAACTCTGCTCTTGCCGGGAGTGGTAGAGGCTGCCCTGTCCAGGGTATAAAATTATTATCTGAAATAAAAGTATTGAGGTGGTTGAAGATGAAGGATTGGTAAGTGAGAACAGAAGAAGGGAATTACAGAAATTTGGAAAGTAGAGAGAAGAGTTTACTAGCTATGTAGTATGATAGATTGTTTCACCCTTCCCACTCAACTGAGTTTGCATCATGTACCAAAATTTTAATTGATATTCTGCTATTAGTTACCATCCCTATGGAGACTTGGGGGAAAGGACACAAAGTCTGTTCCTTCTCAGGAGCCTGAGGCATATTTTCCCTTTGGAAGAAATATTTACTCAACATGATTTATCAATGAGATGAAGGAAAGGGGAAATTATTTTTCTTTTTCCATTAAATTGATTTTATTGACATCTTTTGATTTTATGTCATCTACTTATCCTAATGTATTATTTCTATACCTGCTTCTCAGACAACCATCTCTTACAACAAAGAATAAGGGGGAAAGGGAAAAAAGTTTAGAAAAACTAATCAACTAATTAGAAAAAAACTATTTAAGAATTAAAAAAACAAATAAAAGTAATTCAGAAAAACTAATCCTTTGTTACCAAAAAGTAATATTATATGTAGGGCTTAATATTTCAATCATATACCCTTTTAAAATTCATTTTTGTATATGGTATAAGGTCTTGATCTAAATATAATTTCTGACTTTTCTAGTGATTCTTGTAAAAAAAGTGTTCTTTCATAGGTAATTTATATTTTAGAGTTTATCAAACACTGTTGCAATTATCACAATTACTTTTGATTTTTCGTTGTAAAATCTGTTTTGGTGGATTAATACCTTGATACTTTACACTTTTTGTAGTCACTTCTAACATTATTTCTTTTTCCCTTATTTCTTCAGTGGGGGGTGGGTGGGTGGTATTTGTAACCTGCACTGTATAACAAAGTTATTTAAATTTTCTATTAATTTCTTTTCTTACTCCCTAGGATTTTCTAAAGGTAATAATAAACAACTGCTGCTGATAGACCTACAGAGTATAGGTACTCAATTTTTCTCTTTCTACTAAGGGCCTTCTTAGCTCTGGATTCATGTACGAGTAGACTGTATTGAATCTTGAATGAGCTTGGTGTCTAATGGAAGAAAATAGGCTTCCTCTTGAACTCTTTGGCTCTTAATAATCTCATGCTAGAATCCTGGGGAAAATTACTTGAAGCTTAGGTTTGGATCATGTCTAGTGTCTCTCCAAAGTGAGGTGAGAGAATAGAAAGGTACTTATCACATAATATGAATCAGGCATAGGACAGTTATTTATTTTCTCCACATAAAAGAAACCAAGGTTCACAAGTGCTACATTAAAAAGGACACAAAACAGGATACAAAAACTTTTAAGTATCATTATACTCTTTCAGAATGTTGAACTCCAAAAATATCAAGACACTAAGCAGTTCTACTAAAATGATAATTTTACATTTTATATTTCACCTGAGCTCTGTACTGTCTTCCTCAAAGTCTCTGTTTTCTGCCAAGTCAGCTTAAGACTTGGTGCTTTTCCTCTTATTTGCAATCATCATTTCCAAAATGAAGGTGAAGTTTCAGAAGACTCTTAATGTTGCCAGTCAATTTGGACTGAGGGACACAGGGATTTTGTGCCTCTTGATTTTGCAAGGTCACCTCTAAATCTAGACAGGTCTAGTTTGAAATTGCTGTTTTAGTTATGTATGATCATGGAAAAAGCAGAAAAGATAGATGGGTCCCCAAGTCTCTAGCTCAGACTCACCTAAGTCATCAACCTGCGCTTTAGTTACCATTGCTTTTTTACATTTACAACATGGGTTGAGGGAAAGTGTAGCCCCTTCACAGTGCTGTACACAAACCTCAAGGAGGAAGGGTTATTTGCTATGTAAAATAATAAAGCCCAGTGTGATTCAAATAGCGCTATTTGACTATGCCTTTAAACCGAAATCACTCTGCATCTGCCTGATTGACAAATACTAGGCCCCAGTCCAAACTTCACTTGCTCTTTGTTTGGATTTTGATGGCTCACAGGGAGGATAAATAGCAATTATTTCCATTCTGCTGAGAAATTCTGAGGGTCTTCCCCTCCCTGACTGATTCATTTATAAAGGCAAAGTCAGACATCTTTTACTTCAATTTTTACCTAACCTTTATTACTGAATGGGTATTGCCTCAGACAAACTGAAACCTGAGAAAGATCTTAGCTTAAAAAGGCCAAAATTCCCCACTGTATCTAGTACCATCTCCAGTCATCCTGACCTATGTCTTGCCACTGGACTCAGATGACCCTGGAGGAGAGAGTAAGGTTAATGTCTTGCAGAGCACTGCCTCACTTAAATCCAATTCATTTGCAAGGCAAGACATCACTCTCTTGATGTCATTGGTCCTCTTCAAGAATGAAGGGCAAACAGCAAGAATTAAGAGAGAAAAAGAAGAATGAGAAAGAGGAGGAAGAGAAGGAAAAGCAGGAGGAGGAGAAGTAAGAGGAGGAGGAGGAGGAGGAAGAGGAGGAGGAGGAGTGGAAGAAGATGAAGTAGAAGATTAAGTATCCTCCCCTTGCACTTTTCATGGAGTGGAGTGGGCTGGCAGAGGACAAAGGAATCGTTTATTGTTTGCTAAATCATACAAAAGGACTAAGTCCTTTCAGCACTTCTGAACCACATGTTGCTGCCAATTAAGTGGTGAGAGCACAGCTTCAGATCTTTTGGTTCAGCACCCCACAGAAAATACTCCAGTCTCTTTTACATAAGTAGGCTATCATGTTGTAAAGCCAGGCACAAGCAGTATTCCAGAGGACTACTGCTGTGAACAGCTTTCAAGATTGTGATTACATAGTATAGTGGGCTCTGTATTTATTCAGTAACAAATCAGAGCAAAATTTTCATAGAAAATAAAAATACATCATTATCACAGAAAATTAAAATACAGAATTCACAATGTTGCAACTCAACAACTTGTCACTAAAATGGCCACAAAGTTTTCATCAAAGTGGTTATATAGTTTTAAACAAAATATATTCATTTAGTCAGTCACAAAATCCTTAATTCAATCACAAAGTAAAAAATTCACAGTTTACCCCTAGGTCACTGTAAATCATAATCTTCTCTGTCAGTATGCAGTATCCAAGTAAAGTCTTCTTTCAGCTTGACTTGAGACTGGCTCTCAGCTTCCATGGTTCCTCTTCCATGGTCCCAGCTCCAAACATGGGTTCAAAGGCAGGCAGCTCCCAGTTCCTTTTCCAGTTCTTCATCCAGTTCCCATTCCATATTGAAGTTCACAGTGTCCAGTACACCTCAACTCCTTCACAATTCCTGTTTCTGGGAAGACAAAGTTTGACAGCACCACAATAATATTCATGCACATTGATGGCACTATCATCAATTCACTATCTTCCTGTGAAATCATTTCAGACCCACCAAAAAGAGTTGATACCTCAGCACAAATCATAAACATTGAGATCAACAAACACCCACAAACAAGGTCCAAGAGATCAGCACAAATTGTCAACATAGAAATCAACACAGACCCACATACAAGGTCCAAGAGATCAGCACAAATAATCAGTAAAATCCAAGGACCTCCAAAACCCTACTCCAGGATTTCTGTAAACATATAACCAGAAAATCCTCTTTCAGGGCTGCCAATAAGGTCCCAGAGCTTCTGTAAAAAGCATTATATACAAACATCAACACAGACAGAGTGCTGGGATACCACAAGTTTTCTCTTTTTTTGACTCTGCCACCACAAGAGTCCTCTTCTTGGTTCTTCTGTCTGTAAACTGGGCCACTCCTTATATATGGTCATTAGATCTTCCCTAAGAGTTCACAAGTTATGGGGTGCACAGTTCTCTTTCTTAACAGACTGGATAGGAAGGCTCAAAAGAAGCTTGAACCAAAACAAGGTGTTAATTCAATAGTTGAAACAAGATATAAATGACTTCTGTGCTTGCCATTGCACATGTCATCAGGAAATAGCTTAGTTTTTTTCCTCTTTACCTCAGTATGTGCCTTCAATTTCTTTATCTTGTCTTGTTGTTATTGCTAGCAGTTCTAGGGATGTCAAATAACAATAGGTAAAAGGAGTATACATTTGCAGTTTTGACATTTCTGTAGGTTCAAAGAGAAGAAAAGGCTGGGTTTTCATGAAAGCAGCCTAGTAAAGGCAAAGGCAGGAGTGATTTCTCAGAAATAGTCAGACAATGTCTGGATGCCAGAGATATAGGTTCTATTCCTTTTTGATTGGTTCTATTCTAGATTACAATCTCTATTTGGTTCCTTATCCACATCATTGGGAGCTAAGAAGTTTAGATTTATGGGATTCTGAGACCCAAATTTGGACAGAGTGATTATCATCCTGCCTTACTGCCCTTTAAAGACCCTAACAATCTTTTAAGTTCCAGTTCTTAAAGATCCAATTCTTCAATGAAACATTCTCTGAAAACCATAATTAGAAGTAATTTCTCCACTATCTTAATTTCTGTAATATTTAGAATAATAATACTCAGGAGCTGGAAAGGGACTTTTAGCAATTGCCTGCCTTAGTTTCCTCCCACTGTAAATATGAAGGTTGGAGATGTTTAAGTATGAACATTAGTCTGCTGATAAATTTGGAGTGTAGACCAGTGCCTCTTCACTCCCAGTATTGTTGATGGCATCCACTATGCCATATTTAACAATTATGAAATACTGCTGTGTACTATGGGGCAAAGTTTAACATTTATGATGTAGCCAAACAACTATACTACAAACTCCTAGAGGCAGGATCCACGTCCTACTTCTAAATTCAACAAGATCTAGTAGTTTTGAGAATATATCATTTGCTCAACTTTTTTTCCCTCAAATTTTGATTTTTAGACAGTCACTTAGGGTGGGCCAGAATAATAAAGTACCAATCTGTACCATTGGAGCACACATCTGTGAGATCACAAATATATTTGAGCATTTGAAATTCCTAGGCTTCTTATGGTTGTAAATGCTTTGTAAACTTTTGCTCCTTAGGACTTCAAGGTGTAGAATGGGTTGGTTTTGTTTGCTTAGAGATCCTCCATTGTTTTCATCATTCATGTCACAGCCTATGAGTGTGGGAGGGTGGAGAGTTAGTGTCAGGGATGACCAAAATGATTTGGTTTTCTTCTAACCCTTCAGGAAATAACAAATTCAAACTCAACCATTAACTCTAAAATGTTGTTATACTATGACTGCTGTGTCATGACACTGCTGGGATGTGGTGTGCATGTGTGCGTGTGTGTGTGTGTGTGTGTGTGTGTCTAAGCTTCTCAGAGCTAAAAAAAAACAAAACGTAGATTTCTCTACACCAAACATAAGTAAGATATTTCTAGTCTCCCTGAGAGCTTGCCATTCCAAAAATGGATACTCTCAAAATCAACTCCACAGTTCAGTCACTGGAAAAGAGGATATTGAAGATATTTTTCAATAGGTATCAGCTGCAGCTATGGTCTATGGTAGCTGCAGGCCCCTGAGACTCCCACAGACCTAAACACCTAGCATGAAAACAGAAGACTCAAATTTCATTCATTCTACCACAGGTTATGTAGTTCATGGGGATTATTTTTTTTAAATCTCCTCAGCCCCTTTTGTGTACATCAAAACCATTTATCATTTTAAAATAGTTTGTATACAGGTGTCCCACAAGTCTCAGTACAGCATTAAGCTTTAAAAACAGTTTAATACTGAGAATATTGGGAATGAATGCAACAAATGCTTTTGTTCTTTAGGAAACCCTAGCTGGATAGCAGCCACATTTATATCTGGCAACAATGGGAGGAGTGAGGAATAATTGCAGACTTGCTGAGTGCCCTATAACACCCAGCTGAGGGTCAGAGCACATTCCCCTCCCCCCATCTTTAGTCCTAGTTCAGTGCTCCCTCCACTATGCACAGAACCTTAACATGGAGAGATAGAAGATTTTTTTAAAAAATGGCTTTAGAAACCTAAAATCTAAACCCAGACTACTACTTTGCTTTTCTTTGGCCTCAATCTTGCTTTCGATGCATATTCCTAAATATGGGACTATCACTTATCTGTCACAGATGCAGTTACAGCAGTAAATTCAAATTCTCTTTGAAAATGAGTGTAATTCTCAAGTGTCTTTCTGATGGGTAAATATTTTTAATCTCATTCCTAGGGGAAGTTCCAGGGCAAGATTCAAGGAATGCTTTATTGGAGTCAGAGGACATGAGTTTGAATCCTAATTCTCCTATTTTCTACTTATATTGCTTTGTTATTGTTGTATCACCTCCCTATGCCTCAGTTTAGAATCATGCTTGTTCTTTATAATTTTACAAAATTTACTTTTGCTTGATTTGTCTTTCATTTGCATTGCTGTTGTCATTCTGTTAATTGGGTTTTTTTGGCTCTGCTTACTTCACTCTGTATCAGTTCATGTAAATCTTTCCAAGCTTCTCTGAATTCATCACATTCTTCATGTCTTACACTATAGTCATACTCTATTACATTCATGAACCACAATTTGTTTAGCCAGTTCTGATTGACTGGACATCTACTTTTATTTCCAATCCTTTGCTATCATAAAGAGTGTTGCTAAAAATATTTTTGTGTATTTGAGGACTTTCTTCTTCTCAACAAGGAGCTCTGTCTCTTGACTCTGGGAATTTTCACCAACTGTCCTTCTAGCTTCCTTTAAGTCCCAACTCAGGCAGGAAGCCTAGGGTAAGCTCTCTTAATTCTAGGGTAAACTCTTGCTTCTACTTGTTTCGGTTAGGATAAACTCATTGTCAACTGGCACCTGCTCTGGAATTTATAATCTTAGACAATTGCCCAGATCTTCCTCACTTCAAAGCTATCCCTTTATCTATGTCATGCTGTGTCTTTCCTGGTGCTTACTCTTTTTTGTCTACACAAGGTCCAGCAATCCTTTAAGGCTAAAGTCAGGTCCCACCACTCCCACTAAGTCTTTGTGGGCTCTGGAGTCAAAGGATTTGGGCTCAAATCTCAACTTATAAGCACATGAGTTAAGTGACCCTGGAAAACTTCTTTGACCATCCTGGGTTTTGGTTTCCTTATCGAAAAAAAAAAAAAACCAGGGTTGGACTAGATGTTCCTGTGGTCCCTTCTGGTTCTAACTCATATGTGATCCTATTTCATTCATCAGTTACTTCCCCCTTCTTGGAACATCAAATCCTTTAGCACAGGCTAGTCCCCCACCCCTCCCCTTAGCCATGATATACCATTTGACAGTTTTTCAGCTTTACTGTTTCATGACTCATCTCTTCAACCATGTAAATAGGTGCTTCTGTGAGATCTGGGGCTGTTTCACATTTCTTATGTATGTCCCATCAGGTACCTTTGTAGAATGCTGAGTATATATAGTCAGAACTCCATACATTCATGGTTGTTTCAATGTTACTTGAATTCCCATATGTGTTGATGGGACTAGAATCACCATGGCTGTTCTCTGTGTACCATTTTAAGGCTTGCAAAAGTTACATAATCCAATGTCCATGAAGCTTCTGGTATTAAAGCCTCTTATTCAGCTGCTAACACATGGAACACAGTCACTGAATGCTATAATTTGAAAATAGTTGCTGAGCAGCCAAGCTAAATGAGTGCAATAATTAATGTCAACTCCCAGGTACAAAAATGAATAATAGTAAGTGGAGGAAGCAGCTCTGCTGGAGGGGAACGAACTCCCGAGGACAAAGGATGTGAATAAACCCTGGGTGCTGCTCAAAACCAGTGATTTGAGGGCCATGGACCTACCTACCAGGGGGTCATCCATAGGAGTTTGCTCTAGACTCTTTTTATTTTGCTTTAAGCAGAGGTCTCTTGAAAAATACTTTGTACGTTTGTAACATGAATATTATACTTTTCCAAAGAATTTTCGCTTCCATGATTAAATGTGGTCCCCAGAAAATGTCTATGTGAGTTATTGAATTAGGTTGGGTATCATTATTTCTATGAACAGGGTAGGGGAAGGGGGTGCTGAATGGCACAGGGGTTAGAATGCCAGGCCTTAAGCCAATAACACTTGAGTTCAAATAGAACCTCAGATACTTACTAGCCGTGTGACGCTAAGTCCCTTAACCTCTTTTTGCCTCAGTATCTTCATTTGTAAAATGGAGATAATACTAACAGCTACTTCCAAGGCATAAGAAACAAATAAGAATGAGGATTTTTCTTTTTTTGCTTTTTGAAGGGGGTAAGGTAGGGCAATTAGGATTAAGTGACTTGCCCAAGGTCACATGGCTAGTTTTGTATTAAGTATCTGAGGCCAGATTTGAACTCATGTCCTCCTGACCCCAGGACCAGTGTTCTATTCACTGAGCCACCTAGCCGCCTCTGGGATTCAGTTTCTTGATGTATACAACAGGGAGGTTAGACATAGTGATTGTCTTAATTTTTTTTTCTCAATTCTAAAATTCTACCACCCTATTACCTTGGAAATAATCAAAATGAGCCTCACTGACGCATTAGAGTTGAGTTTTCTGTTGAGAGTGTTAGTGAGGTAGATTCCCAGCACTGTGATGCTGTCATAGACTTAACTCTGATTATCTTTAGGCTTTTGCTTCATAGGATACATTGCATAAGCCAAGTAAAAAGTTACGTTCATAAAGTCTGGTCCATGTGAATGCGGTAGGTCATATTCTTCTACCTTCCCCATGAAGGGATTCATCCCCACCCCCCATGAAGTGGAGTAGACTTAAGCTCATGCTGGCGTTTCACTTTCACATGAAATGTATTAAACCAGATAGGAATTCTGGCTTGTTCTGTCTACAATGTTGAATAGATCACTTATAAACCAGGGCACCATCTACATCAGGATATGAAATTTGGGGCAATAGGGGCATTGAAATATTCTTAGATAGCAGTCTATCACATCACAATATATTTCCTCCTTTTTCTGTGTTATATATGTAAAAGAACATAAAAGACTTAAAATCCTAGGAGATAAGGAATTATAGCCTAACTTAAACTTTGAATCTCCACAGCACCATGTTCCTTTCACATATTAGTCTAGGTTTGCCTGAGACACCAACGCATACTTTGTGGCAATATTATCATTAATCCTTTATCTTCTACAGCATGACAGCAGGGTTATGACATTGAGACTTGATGCTGAAATTCCTCTTTTCCCTTTGTGGAGTTCCTATGAATTGCTGTTTGGTGTGGTTCAGATTTCTTATGAGTTCCTTGAAGAGTCCTAAAATTGCTTTCCTCAGTGTGTCTACTTCATTTCCAGCTTCCAATTTAGATATTGCTGCCAGCTGTTGTATCAATGATCTATGAGGCTGATAAGAAGTCCAAATATTACAACTTTTCAAAGTTCACTAAGTTCTACTCTGGTAAAGATGGGATGATCTTCTTCTCCTTCCCCCCTTTCTAACAAATCTCTTTCAGAAGTTTGGCTGGAACCACTCTCTCCTCCAGGTTGTCAGACATTCACTGAGCTTACAAACTAGAGGGTTATGTAGGTGACTGACTCTCTTCAGCCAATCCTAATGCATTTCTTTTGGACTTGTATCACTGCATTTCATCTAGTGCTTTCACTTCATCTAAAATGATCAAGTACATTTTTTTTTACCCATTCCAATGCCTTTACTTGACTGATTCAATAGAAGCATCTACACCTTATTCACAATTATTTCATGTCCCTGATTAATTATTCACTTGAGAAGTTTGGGGGAATCTGTAGCTATGGAGGTCAGGAACACTTCTCTTATGTATATGTTTGTGTCTCATTTCATTAAATGTTAGAAGTAGAAGGTCCCACAGCACCAGATTTTAATCTGTATTATAAAGTAGCAGTCACCAAAACTACTTGGTACAGGGTGAGGAATAGAGTAGTGGATCAATGGAATAAATTGGGTATAAAAGACTCAGTAGTCAATTATTATAGTAATGTACTGTTTGATAAACCCAAAGAAACCCAGCTTTTGGGATAAGAACTCACTATTTGACAAAAACTGCTGGGAAAATTGGAACAGAATGGCAGAAACTGGGCATAGTCAATCATCGAATGCCATACATAAAAATCAAGCCAAATGGGTGCATGATCTAGGCATAAAGGCTGATTCTGTAACCAATCTGGGGAATCAAGGAATAGTTTACCTGTCAGATTTATGGAGCAGGGAAGATTTTACGACTAAAGAAGAATTTGAGAGCATTAGAAAATGTAAAATGGATAATCTCTATTACATTAAACTGAAAAGTTTCTGTACAAACTAAGGCAATGTAACCAAGATTAAGAGGGAAGTAGGAAATTGGGAAAGAATTTTTACAACCAGTGTCTCTGATAAAGGCTTCATTTCTAAAATATACAGGGAATAAAGTCCAATCTATAAGACTACAATTCATTCCCAATTGATAAATGGTCAAAGGATATGAATAGGCAATTTTCAGAGGTAGAAATTAAAGATATCTATAAGTATATGAACAAATACTCTAAATCACTATTGATTCAAGAAATGCAAATCAAAACACCTTTGAGGTACCATATCTCACCAGTCAGATTGGCTAAGATCACAAAACAGGAAAATGACAAATGCTGGAGAGGATGTGAAACAATTGGAACACTAATGCATTTTTGGTGGAGCTATGAACTGATTCAACCATTCTGGAGAGCAATCTGGAACTATGCTCAAAGGGTTATAAATAATTGCATGCCCTTTGACCGAGTAATACCACTTATGGAGTTGTATCCCAAAGAGATCATAGAAGTTGGAGGAAGACCTATATGTACAAAAATATTTATTGCAACTCTCTTTGTGGTGGCAAAACCCCAGAAATTAAGGGGATACCCATCAATTGGAGAATGGCTAAACACATTGTGGTATATGAATGTAATGGAATACTATTGTGCTATAAGAAATGAGGAGGAGATGGACTTCACATTTACCTGTAGAGGCTTATACACTACATGAGGACAGCAGTGCCAGGAGAAATTTGTACACAATCAGAGATGCATCTTATATGTGATGACCAACTTTGATAAACTGGACTTTTCTCTACAACAGCCAGTTATAAGACAAGTCTGCAAGTCTCAGGATGGAAGGAGATATCTACATCCAGAGAAAGATCTAGAAAGAACAGAATTTAAATGGACACAGAAGTAATCTATATACTATCATTCTTTTCCATGTTTAGTTTTGTTTCCTCTTTCCCATTGTTCACTCCATTTGTTACAACCCTTCTATATAACCAGACTAACATCCAACTTGAAAGTATTTGCATATCCTATACTTGATTGCATGCCACCATGGGTGGAGGAGTGGGAGAGGGAGGGGAGAAAATTTGAAACTTAAGGGATTGTGCGGCTGAATCTTGTAAACTAAAAGTAAATAAATAAATCAATTTAAAAGAAATAATAAAAGAAGTTGTAGATCCCTTACAAGCAGCATGGAATAGTGGAAAGAACATTGTATGGGGTATTAAAAATAACTGGCATCTTCCTAACAATTAAAGATTTGCAAAGCCCTTTATAATCAGCATCTGAAAGGCAGTTTGGCATTGTAGATAAAGTACTGACCTTGAATTCAGGACGACCTCAGCTCAAATCCCGTTTCAGACATTTGCCAGCTGTTTGACCCTGTATAAGTTACTTAGCCACTCTAAGGTTCAGTTTTCTTATCTTTAAAATGGGGACAAAAATATCCTCTTCTCAGAGTTGTTAAGATCTAATAATATATGTAAGGCACCATACACATCCTATTTGTTATGATTACATTTAAGTTTCACAGCAACCCTGTGAGTTATGGACTAAGTGCATTTTAATCCCTATATTACTGAAGAGAAGACTAAGGTTTGTATAAGGAGAAACACAAAGTTGAAGAAAAATACCCAAGATACTCAAAGTACTGCATCTGACAGACCTAGGTAAGCACATGGTGGTTACCATTGCTATATGCATGAACTGCAAGTGACTTTGGCCACTGGCACTGAGGGGAAGAGGGAGAGAAATCTTTTATTTCCCAGTGTTGAGTCCAAGAGATAGATGGATTCCAAACTTAGGAATGTCACAAAAAGAGATGGAAGCGGACCTTTTCTATAGATTTTACAGCTGACTGAGGCATAGTTCTTTCCTGGATTGGTCACTAGTTATCTGACATACTGGGCAGCTGGTGGTGCAGTGGATAGAGTATTTGGCTTGGAATCAGGAGGACTCCTTTTCTTGAGTTCAAATCTGGTCTCAGATACATACTAGCTGCATGAGCCTGATCAAGTGATGTAACCATGATGGACTCAGGATTCTTATCTGCAAAATGGACTGGAGAAGGAAATGGAAAACCACTCCCGTATATTTGCCAAGAAAATCTCAGATGGGGTCATGAAACAACTGAACAACACCTTAAACACAATCCCTCAGTTATGAAAACCAAAGACCAGTGAAGGGTACATGTCTATCAAATAGAAAGACAAGTAGAATGGAGCTTCACTGTATGGGAAGTGGTATAGTCTACTCATGGTAGCAAAGAGAAAGTCTTCTGATTGTTTCCTAAAAAATAGTTATAATAGGTCAATGCTGCCTCAATAGCCAATTAATGTATCTCTTTCCTTATACCTCTACCATCTTTTGGTTTTGAATTTTTCCAACTTTTACTATCTGTGTCAATTTTATTTCTGCAAGGTGAGACCTCAGTTGTTTTGGTTTATATTTATGTTATTATTAGCAACTTTGAGCACTTTTGAAGATGATTTTGATAATTTATGAATTTTCATTTCATAACTCTGTACTTTCACGGCATTTTTTGAGGAATGATTTATGCTCTTATAGATGTGCAGCACTTCCCTATAGATTTTAAATGTCAAATTTTTGTGACATTTTTATTTCATGCCAAGATTTTTTTAGTCCATACATATTCTTTTAGCTAAATTTATTTTATTTGTGTGAAAGCTTCTTTTATTTATCAAAATAATAATCAGTCTTTGATAATATTCTTTATCTTGTGTCTTGGTACAAATTCATGACAATTCACAGCTGTGAAAGATAAAGCCTTCCATTCTCTTCTAGCTGTTTAATGGTATGACTTTACATTTGGCTCATTTATTCATTCTTTACCAGCTAAACATCAGTTTATCTTTTGGTACTCTAAATATGAGATCCTTATCCAAAGACTAATGGGTAGAAATACTGGGCAAGAACTGAATTTTATCAATTGTGATGAATATTCTTACTATGAAGGAAACTAGAAGATGGAAGGAAATTGCAATAAAATGGAAAGATGGATCACAAGTCCTCTTTAATGGATATGAGTCTATAATCAAAGACAAAATAACAAAAATACATAGGATGCTTGATTAACTTATATTTCAGTTTTATAATAAATATTTGCAGTAATGGCCACTTTTAAAATAATTGCAGATAGAAAAATTGTATGAAATTCTTGGTAAGACTCTCAAAATTAAATCAGCCTATACTCTGACACTTCTTGAGTTCAACAGATGTGTAGGAATAGCTGATTATGGTAATATATACATGTACCTACATTTTATGTATGTAGATGTGCATGTGTATGCATGTATATTTATATATGAAATGATATATACATATATAAATATTCATACATACACACATACATACACAAAATGTATGTACGTGTATATATTGCCATAATCTTATATATGTCTAAATATAAAATCTACAAGGGCTCCCTCTTATCTCTCTTTATCAAATAAATTTTTTTCTTTCAATCTTGTTCTCTTCCAATCTTTTTAGTCTTTTTACACATTTTTCTCCTCTCTATATAATACAATCCAGTCATAATGGCCAACTAGCTACTCCTCATATACCATGCTACATCATCCTTTTCCATGTCTTTGCACTAGTGGTCCCCATGCCTGAAATATTCTCTTTCCTCACCTCTTATTCTTAGAATCCCTGGGTGCCTTTGAAACTCACCTAGTTAAACATCTGAAGAAGTCTATGCTTCTTGTCCCCATATGGTCAAGCCTTCTGATCTATTCTGTGTTTTTCTTATATGTATTACTTTATATATGCTTCTTCTCTCATTAGAATGCAAACTTCTTGAGAGCAGAGGTTGATTTTTGCTTGGTTTTTTTTCAATTCCCAGTACTAAGGACAGTACCTGATATATAGGTAGTGTTTAATAAATGCTTGTTCATTGGCTGATTTAAACTTCTTCTATTTCCATGAAGTCTGTCATCATGGTTTCTGATGGTTTTTCTTTCCCTTCTTTGTGAGTTCTGCCTATGGCATTTTAAAAATATTTATAATTTGGTTTCATGTTTTTGATGACCAAATCAACTACTGCTTATTTATTTATTATTTTCTGTGTGGGCTTAATTTTTTGGAAGTTTCCATTGTTTATCTCACATTTAGTGTTAAAGGTAAGTTTTAGTCTTCTTTGGAATGATTGATTTGCTTATATTCTAATCCAACCCTCTCAATTTTACATATGAGAAAACAGGCCAAGAATTTTCATGACTTACAGTCATGCAGGTAATTATCACCAGCAGTGGAATTTGAACCCAGTCTTCTGGCTTCAGAGCCATTGCTCTTAAAGAAAATTATTAGACATCATAGGTATCTCATCAATGCAATGATTTAAAGATCAAAATGGTATTCACTTGAAAATGTGTGCACTTGATATATAATTGTTTCCAACAAATTCTCTCTAATCACTTCCTAAAACAGTAACATTAATAACAATCCTACTCCATTAAGGCATGCACTAAAATACTTTTTTTTTTAGTACTAGTAAGATGATGAAGTGTTTCTTCACTATGCTTCTTTGGCAATGTTATTTAATGCCTGAGCAACATCACTGCATGCAATTAATTATTTTAAAATAAATGTGTTGTATCAGAATATTCTTTTTTTCATTTGTAAAAACTACTCTCTCCCTCCAAATATTTTCTCTTTAAGCACATAAAAACAAAACAAACCTGAAATAAAATGTCCTAAATATATAAATGCATAATTTAGTAAAATGAATCATTACCTTTGCTATGTCTGAAAATGTATTGATCAATCAATATTTATTAAGAGCCTACTGTATTCCAAGAACTGTGCTAAGTGCTGGGGATACAAATTTAAAAAGATAGTCCTTGCCCTCAAGGAGCTTAGAGTGTATTGGGGGAGACAATAGGCAAGCAAATATACAGAAAATAAACTTTATATGGGGTAAACAGGAAATAATTAAAAGAAGGAAAGCACTGGAATTAAGAGGGGTTAGGGAAGGCTTTTATGGCTCTAAATTTTAAGTGCATCATTTCTCTGTCAGAAGGTGAGTGGAATGTTTCATCTTTATTCTTTTGGAGTCATGGCATCATTTTGTTCCTCAGCACTCTCAATTCTTTCAAAGCAATTTTTCTTGATTATTGGTATCATTATCTAAACTATTTTCTTGGTTCTGCTTTTGGAACTCTTTATCAATTCATAGAAATCTTCCTAGGTTCCTTTTATATCTCATATACCATGGCAATGCTCGTTCACAGTGATAAAAATAACCTGGTATTTAGATCTCCCTCTCCTACCCACATGTATATGTATGTGTGTATACACACATTCACAAGTATGTATGTATGTATGTATATTCTTTTTATTCTCACATCAGCCCTTTGAAGTAGTTACTATTAGCATCTGCATTTTGTAGACAAGAAAACTGTCATTGAAAAGAGATTAAGTGCCTTGCTGAGGGTCCTGTACCTATTCGGTATCTAAGACATGAATTAAACTTATATCTTCTTGACACGTTGAGCACACTCACTTTGTTTCCTTTAAAGTGAATCCTCAATGCATTCATTAGTTCTCTTTTTTTCTGTCTCTTTGTCACTCCCTCCTCTCTTCTCCCTCCCCCCATCATTGAATCAACCTTTTCTCTTTACTTATCTTTAAGTACATATTATATAAGTACATATTATATAAGTTTCAGCAGCTTGGTCGATTTTTGAGGACCTTAACCAAGACCTTTGCCCTGCTCTGAATTTCTCAAAAGGAAAGAATTACATTTTATGATTTCATCTTTTTTTGGTGATATACTATGCTGAGTTTTTCAGGATGAATAATATTAGGGTATAGGATAATATCTATTTTATATATAGTATTCTAGCTTCTATGATGTCTAGCCAGTACTGACTAGTTTTGTGTTCTTAAAATTACACTTTTTGACATATTATTTGAATTCTTCAGGGAATATCTTTCAGAAAGTGAAACTAATGGTTATTCTCTGTTGTGGCTAGAAGAATTCTAACAATTTTCTTTTTACCCTCTGTTCCCAATACTTCTAAACAATTTTGTTATAATTTCTAGGTATTTAAACTCTGTTATGACCCAGATAGAATTTTAGCAAGTTGTAACAGAATGACCATGGAATCCATCTAAAAGTTTTAGGAGCTTTTAGTAGAAATAATTTAGCCATGGTGACTGACTCTCATAGCCAATGAGGAAGAAGAGGGCAGCCCCGATCCAACCATACAGACCCTTTTTATACCATGTAGTCCAATTGTTAATCGATTACAGATTGATTACAGAAGAAAAACAGGCACAGGGATTTGTTCTTTGTAGTCAGGGGAGTGTAAACACCTTACTGATTAATGAGGAGTGAGGTATGTGAACCAGGGGTTTGTAATTACCTCAGTGTTGATCAATCAAGATCTGGACATGGGAACCCAGAGGTGGCAATTGCTTTAGCATTATGGCTGAGGAGCTAAGTACAATTGTGAATAAGGGGTTTGTCATGGGAATGAATTTCAGGTGCATAGGAAAGGAAAACAACAAGACAGATTGCTCGAGTGCATTCTTCTGTCTAGCACTGGCTCTATCTTGGGTTCATTCCAAATTTACTAGGCCTATTGATTTTCTGGGCTTGCTAGTTCCTGGTTCAGCTTGGGTATTCAGGGCTTATTAGATCTCTAATTTTATAGAATCAGACTATTTCACTGAGATTTCTACTTCATTAGTTCTTGCCCATTTCAACTCCATATATTTCCTCATATTTTTCATAATTTTCACCTTGCCTCACTGATATCTATCCTTTAACTGTTGCATTTATTTGTAGATGTAGTTTTTTGTCCAGTTTTGTGATTTTCTATATTCCTTTTATTTGTTTTTTTTCTATTACTGCATTTTCCCTTCTCTCTACTCTTAGAAAATTCAGAGTTATTTGAGGCTTTCTAACATATTTTTGTTTTAATAGCTTTATTTCTTATCTCATCAGTTCCTGAATTTCCTTTTATATCTTTTAACAAGATTATGATTCTAGACTACTCTGGAAGAACTTGTGATATATGATTTATCTTCCAGAGAATAACAAATATGTTCTTCTACAAATTTCTAATCTTTTACTTCACAGCATTCATTCATTGCCCTCTGTCCTCATTTTTACTTGCTCATCTTGTCATTCTATATGATGGTTTTCCTGAGAGATTTTTTCCTTTGAAGGTTTATTTCTCTACTTGCCCTTATACTTTCATCTCCTTTGGTATATTTACTGCTGTTTTGAGATTTATGGGAACCTGAGATTATTCATAATCCCTCACCAAGAATTTAGACTCAAAGAAGTCAAGAGATTCACTTAAAATACTTCAGTGAACAAATAAGTTTTATAAAACATGCTATGGTTTAAAAATTCATTAGTTATTTCAGACAAGCCCTACATTCAGTTACTCAACCAAAGCTTATTAAGCACCTACAATTTCCTAATCACTTAGAGGTACTTTTTTTTGCAGGTAAAAATGTTTTTGTTAGAGGCAGTTGGTAGTGTGATGGAT
>CM053600.1:10049670-10067007 GCA_028646575.1 Pseudocheirus occidentalis
AAACAAACAAACAAATAAACAAACAAATAAGCAAATAAATAAACAAAAAACAAATAAACAAGCAAACAAATAAATGAATAAATAAACAAACAAATGAATGAATGAATAAATGACTAAACAAACAAACAAATAAATAAATGAATGGATGAATGAATGGATGAATGAAAGAATGAATGAATGTATAAACAATCAGGCATCTTCCCTCCTTATCTGGTTATCAAAACACTTCAGCTTCCTTAAGTTATCCAAAGTAATATGGTTTCTCTGAGTTAGTCATCTAAAAGTATGATTAGTGGGACTATGTCAACCGATGGAGAAGGGCCCTTCAGTTGTAGCAATTCTATCATCTTCCTCATAGAGTGAAGTGTATTCCTCTGTCTCAGGTTAGTGCTTGAAATACGTGGTTCAGGACAGAGTTGTCTCATCTGTGGGAGATCCTTTGGGGATCCTATGGGGCTTCTGATAGCATAAACCTGTATTTGTGATTATAGGTCTTCAGGGCATGAAATTTTGTTGATGAAGCCACCATTAAGTTGACGATCTATGATGGTCCTCGACTCATAGAATCTTGTGATAGACACAGTGATCAGAGATTCTACATTTATTCAAGAATATATTTGAAAACACCGGGAAGACCAGTCATCTGTAACAGAGTCAGGTAGGGAGATATTGCTTAGATAAGTAATGATAAAGAAAATGCACTGGCTTTGGAGTCAGAGGACTTGGGTCCAAGGTTTGAGCTATGCCACTTACTATTTGTGTGACCTGGCCAAGTCACTTAACATCTCAATAACTTAGTTTCCTCAGACTTTGAAATAGATGGTCTTTAAGGTCCCCCTCAGTTCTAAATTTAAAATAATGAAAAGTTGAAAGGGAAAGGAGAAAAGAGAATTAAAGTAGGTCATATAAACAGAGAGCTAGGTAGTACAGTGGATAGAGTTCTGGGCCTGGTGTCAGAAAGTCTTGAATCAACCTGCCATGTCTTTGGGCAAATCATTTAATTTGTTTGCCTCCATGTCCCTTCTATACCACAGGGATAATAATAGCATTTACCTGCCAGGGTGGTTCTGATGTTCAAATGGATAATATTTATGAAGGACTTTGCACAGTGCTTGGAAAAAAAGGAGACACTCTTAATGCTAGCTATTACTTATTATTACTATTGTTAATAGAGATTTCATGAGATGGAATGGAACTGAATGCTGGAAAAGGAAGGAGGCCGGTATGTAAATGATTCCATTGACAGGAAAGAAAGCATAGGAGGGAGAAGATCCTGGGTCAAACGGATTCCTATCTCACCCACCAGGTAGCACTATAGTTCAAGCATAATTCATCTGCTGTGGGTTAGGATGGGAGGAAGGAGCAGGAATTGCAGGCAGAGAGATCATATGTATCAATCATTTGGTATATTTAGGAGTCAAGGGGTTTGAACTTTGTGATTGGTCATGTCTTGAGGCTTCGTAAAGTGAAGTTGTGTTATGTTAGAAGGGGAAGAGTATTTCAAGGGATAAGGCTCTCTTCTAATTTCCTGAGAGTTCAAATTTGTGAACTCCTAAGTACATCATAGCTTCTATCAGATGTCATACAAAAACAAGGACATTGGACTTTTAGAGAGGAAACATATCCTTTGATTTCATGATTTCTTAAACCTTCATTTCTCTTGCTCACAAACACTCTTTTTAGTGACAGGGGGCAAGAAATAATAGTGTTTCTCTCTGGTTCAAGAGACAGGGATAGAGGGAGGGAGGAAGTTGTAAGAGATTTTTATGGGAGAACACAAATCACAAATAATAGTCCAGACACTAGTTCTTTCAAACATTCAGCATCAAAGTAGCCTTTAGTTTCCTGTGTCAAAAGGGTTTGGTTTGTAACTCATTCACAGGGTTTTCAGTCCAGACATTATACAATAGAATTCTCTTCTCTTTCTTTCTTCTTTCTTTCTTTCTTTCTTTCTTTCTTTCTTTCTTTCTTTCTTTCTTTCTTTCTTTCTTTCTTTGTTTCTCTATTTGTTTATTATTTATGTATTATACAAGATAATAATCTTTACATCAGGTTGAATACATTGCAGGTCATAAAAATTTTCTAGCTAGAAGGATCCTTAGAGAGGATCTAGTCGAAACAAACCATGTTATCTAAACAAATGATTAAGTGCCTTGTCTACAAGATAGATGTACACATCCTGTTCCTTAACAATGGCATGACAGAGAGGTTCTACCCCAAGCCTCTCTTCTTCCAGGGGTGGAGAAACTGTGGTCTCCAGGCCACATGTGGCCCTCTGGCTTCTCAACGGTTGCCCTTTGACCTAATCCAACTTTACAGAATAAATCCCCTTAATAAAAGGATTCGTTTTATAAAACTTAGACTCAGTCAAAAGGCTGAATCCAAAGACCTTGAAGGCCACATGTGGCCTCGAGGCCACAGATTCCCCACTCCTGTAATCTAGTCCATCCCCCACTCAGCTGCCAAAGTAATCTTACTTAAGTGGGGGTCTGATCATGTCACCTTCCTTCTCAACAGTTTCCAGTGAGTCCCTGTCAGTTTGGGATCAAAAATAAAATTTTTTGGTTTTCAAAGCCCTTCATGAACTTCCCGTCTTTGTCTTTCTAGTCTTCCCATGCCTTACAACAGCCCTCCTGCTATGTTTCTATCCAGTTACACTGGTCTCTTTGCTGTTGCTTGAATAAGACACTGTGTCTTCTGACTCTGGCCATTTTTATTGGCTATCCCCCATAAATGTAATGCTCTTAAAGCTTTTGAGTCATGTTCCTGCATGAGAAAAACAGTGGATAGAGTGCTTGGTTTAGAGTTAGAGGGCCTGGCTTCTAATCCAAACTTTACCACATACTATTTTTATGACCTCGTCTAAGTCATTCATGTCTCTGGACCTCAGTTTCCTCATGTGTAAAATGAGGGAATTTGACTATCTGACCTCGTAAGGTTCTGCTCAGCTCTGTATTTAAGGTCCAGAATATGCACACATTAAATGAAAAGTAATTGGGGGAAGAATCCCTAACAAGCGGAGGAATCAACAAAGTCTTGTAGGAGGTGGCCAATGACTACTACTGCCCTTAGAATTCCAGAAGTAATGTTGAGCATTTGGAGTCACTCATGAGCCCCTACCACTGTGCTTCTTATCAGAAAATAATCTTAATTAGCCCCACTTAAAGAAGTATATACAAAGTATTATAAAAAACAGTTGGAATAACCCTGGGGCATATTCTCCCAAGTACACACAGTCTGTGGGAACAGTGGACTTATGATGCTGATAAGGCATGTAGGGAACATACGTTGCTATAAGAACAAATTCAAAGCTCTTAGTTTTCACCCCCACCCTAATCCCCAGTCTATAATAGACATGATTTTCTTTTTTAAAAGGTCACATGTTTTGAAGTTGCATCTTCAATCAAGTGGCTTTATTTCTCCATCTATCCTCACCTGGGTGGATCTTTGCTGTGGATTTCTGCTCTGGGTTGGATTAATTGTCTCCTATTGGTCCTCTTTCTCCTTTGATGGAGCCATTTGAAGAGGAGGTAGAAGAGCTCTCCTTCCCCCAAAAGTCATTTCCTCTCAAGAGCTTAAAACCTGGAATCCTCAATTCCAGAACTGAAATCTTTTATCATATCAGTGATATGATATTTTAAAATATATTTTAACATATATATATTTGTATATATTTATTTTATTTATATATTTTAATATATTTTAAAATCTCACTTTCACAGTGAATTCATTATAAAAGAATACAGCTAGCAGGATTCTTTTAGAATGAATTCTCTGTGAACTCACTGATATTTTATACAGAAGCCTGATCCTCTAAGTGAATTACAGGTTGTTTTTTTTTCTTTCATCAAAGAGAGTCACACCTCATTGGTAGAAAGCATCCTTTTCACACATTTGAATTTGGCACTGGCTACATTACATTAAATTAAGTGAGGTCATAGAATTTCCCCATTACTATGGGCGACAACCTTGCATTATCATGGAGGACACAGCCTTAGTGCAAAGATATGACTATGGGAGGTGGAATATTTTATATAGGAAATATCAATTAGGCAAATTTTACGGGAATGCAGAGTATGTAAAGGGCCAGAAAGGGAATTCAGGTTGAAAGGATGGATTAGAACAAAATCACGAAGCATGAAATTCTGGTAGATTATTTTTTAGTCTAAAGGCAATAGTCACTGAAGCTTCTTTAGTAAGGGACTGGCATGATAAGAACTTTGTTTCAAAAATTTCAAACTGGCAACTTATATGGATGATCAATTGAAGAAAGAAGTTCCTGGAAGTGGGGAAACCAGTTAGGAGATGTGTAATAGTATGGGGGAGAGGCGATGAGTGTCTAAAGAAGAATGGTAGCTGCATGAGTAAAGTGAAGGGAGGGATGGCAGAGATCTTGAGGAGGTAGAATTGACATGACTCAGCAATTCATTGTATATAGGATGGGTGCACATGAAGAACTAAGAATGATATTAAGCATATTATGCTGGGTGCTGGAAGGTCAATGCTAGCCTTGATTGAAATAGGTTACTTGGAAGATGGGGTGGATTCAAGAGGGATCGATCATGGGTTCTGTTTTGTACTTTTAAGTTTGAGATACTTGTGGGTCATCCACGTTGAGATTTCTGGTAGGCATTTGGGGACCTGAGCTCAGGGAAAGTGAGTGCTATATAAATGTACAGACAAATATGTGTAGATAGATAGATACAAGGTACCTTTCCACATAAATTACAGTTGTATTCCATGAACTTATGCACTCTTCATTTTGAAAAACATATAAATATCTGTTCTAACATTCTCAGTATAGTTTTAAGCTTTAATCAGTTTAATAATCTAAATGTAGCTTTAACAGCTTAAAGTTGCATAACAACTTTTCAGACATCCTATATACTGATGTGCAAATGCAGATTGTTTTTAGGGTAGCTTTTCTCTTGTTGTTGCTTCTGATCTTGAGGGGTTTTTTTCCTCTTCTCTCATGCCATTGCTATTCCTTTTTTAAAATATAAATGATAAGTGTGTGTGTGTGTATGTATTTCCCTTTTCTTTCTCTGTCCCAGAAAGTCATTCAGAAAATACTTTCTAGTTCCCTTCTTTTTTCTCAGAGCCCTATCACTTTTTCTGGGAGCTGAGAGGCCCAGGATTTCTCTTGCTTTAAAAAAAATGATCTAAGCACGAACTCTAATACTTCCCAGTTAGACTGATCTTGCTAATAGTATTATTATTATTCTGTCTTATTTTTCTGTAGGTACTTTTATCAAACACTTTAGCCTCCACTTCTGGTTCTAGCATCCTATCTCTTTGTACACTTTTCCTCCCTCTTTAATCTTAAGCTCTGCCTGTTCATTAAAGCTGATGTGCAAATGCAGATTGTTTTTAGGGTAGCTTTTCTCTTGTTGCTGCTTCTGATCTTGAGGGTTTTTTTCCTCTTCTCTCATGCCATTGCTATTCCTTTTTTAAAATATAAATGATAAGTGCGTGTGTGTATGTGTGTGTATGTATTTCCCTTCTCTTTCTCCGTCTCAGAAAGTCATTCAGAAAATACTTTCTAGTTCCCTTCTTTTATCTCAGAGCCCTATCACTTTTTCTGGGAGCTGAGAGGCCCAGGATTCCTCTTGCTTTAAAAAAATGATCTAAGCACGAACTCTTAATAATATTATTATTATTCTGTCTTATTTTTCTGTAGGTACTTTTATCAAACACTTTAGCCTCCACTTCTGGTTCTAGCATCCTATCTCTTTGTGCACTTTTCCTCCCTCTTTAATCTTAAGCTCTGCCTGTTCATTAAAGCTAAGTTTCTAATGCAAAGTTGAGCACATTCTTATTTTGCTGAACAATTTGAATATTTGTTTTTAACATTGTTATTCCAAAGTAATCAATGTACATTTTAATTCAGCATGGTTGATAAATCTATACTCCTATTTTCTAGGGGAAAAGAATGCTGGGTGTGTGTGAATTTCTGGACATCATCTGTGGATGCCATTGAAACACCATTGTTAAAGCTAAAAGGTCTTACATTCACAAGATTTTTGAAACAATGTAAAAACAAGCACATGTCCATGGAAATAGTTTTGCTAATAGCAAAAGAGACATTACAATATTTCATCATCTATCTCACTTGGGTTTTGTGAGGAAAAAGCTTTGTAAACCTTAAAAGCTTTCTTGCATATGGCTGGTTATTAAAATAACAATAGGAAAGAAAAAGACAAAAAGCACATGATTACATAGAGGAGGTAGATGTCATGTTCAGTAGTGGATAACAGAAAATGCACCATGGGAAAGTTAGAGAGTGAGTTGGGTCTGGGAAGATGGATATAATTTCAACCCACGAAGATAGTGAGAGAAGTGGAAGGAACAATGCAATTAAAGTACTGGAAGAATTAATGTACCTAGCTAGTTTGAGTAGTGAATAGCTTGACATGTATGGGACACAGGATTCAATAAGGAGAACAGTGGGAGATAGGTTTGAAAGGAGAGGCAGAAGCTTGAATGCAGACAAAATAAATTCTATAGACAATGAAGAGACATTAAAGTTTTCTGAACAGATTAATGTTATGATCAGAAAGGTGTTGTACAGTGTTTTTGTTTCTAAGAGGGGAGAAGGCAGGGCAATTGGGGTTAAGTGACTAGCCCAAGGTCACACAGCTAGTAAATGTCCAGTGTCTGAGGTATGACTCCAGGGCTGGTGCTCTATTCACTGTGCCACCTAGCTGCCTCTGAAATGTGTTTTAATATGACCATTAGTCACAGTGTTTGGAACACAGTAAGTGCATAATAAATACATATTTCCTTCTTTCCTTCCTTCCTTCCTTCTTTCCTTCCTTCCTTCCTTCCTTAGATGATGATTCTAGTAAAAAATAATTAATAAAGCAAAGAAAAATAGGCCATAGAGTAACACAGTATCATAGAACATTGAAATTATGAGTTACAAGGGAATGAGATAATTTTATTTGCATAATCATAGTAATTATGTTCAATTCAGTTTTTCACTTCCTACTGCCCCCAATCCAATGAACATCTTATTAATTGCCCCCTGCGTATATAGGAGTAGATACATTTTTTTAAAAAAATATTGACCTTTTTGAGCTTCCAAGCTATCTTTTCCTGATGCAGTGTCTCTGTCTTTCTGTCTGTCTGTCTGTTTGTCTGTCTCTGTGTTCTGTAGTGATACTAAAACACAGTTGATTATAGTGTACTGTTTGGTGCTCCAGAGAAATAACAAATGGGTCTAATCTTGAAGAATGACAGTATACTTGAGGTAGAAAATTTGATGGTCATCTAGTCCAATCCTTGCCAAATGGTAGCATCTTTGTCAGTGATAGTGAAATTGAAGAGACACTTTGTCTCTTTTTTCCACAGGGTGGAAACAAAGGAATTTTCATTTGCATAGTAATTGTTGCTTGGTAATTGATGCTAAGTCATTGACAGAACTGTAGAATTATAGAGCTGAAAGAAGTCTCAGAATTTACTTATCCTATCTAAAGGCTTAGCAATTGGAAGTTCCTCCTATTCTTGATGACTTTTTGTGATAAAGGACTCATCCTGTCCAAAAGCAGCACATTCCATTGGGGGGGAGGGGACAATGCTAATTACCATGATAGCTATTTATCAAAAAAAAAAATTCTTTTAAATGCAATTGTTTTTCCAGTTCCAAATCTTTCCTCCTCCTCTACACTCATTGAGGAGTCAAGAAATACAATACCCATTGCCCCTGACAGCTTTCCTAATTATTTTGTTGTTTGTCTGGTTCTATGATTTCACCAGTGTAGAAACTCCATCTACTGATGTAGGTCACTGACCATAGACTGATTTAGAGCTGGAAGGAACTTAAAGATATAGATTTACTCCCTCAGTTTTGACATGATACAACGAAGGGGTGAGTGCCTCCTCTGCAACTTTATAGCCCTAATTCTAGAGAGTTACTTTGAGGCACAGCTGGTATGTGTCAGAAGCAAAATTTGAACTCGGTTCTTCCTAATTTCCTTCTCTCCACTCTGCCACAGTATATTTCATGTTTTTTTTTTCTTATATTGAGAAAAAAATCAGCCCAATAACCTACTCCCTTGTAATTTTCATTCATTGGTCCTTCTACCTTATAGTAACAAATAGAATTCAGAGTTCTGGGTCTAAGGATGTCACCAAGACATCTGCACAGAATCAGTCCTCAAATTTATGTTTTCAAGTCATCTTTCCCTTCTTCCCATTTCCAGACAATCCTATTAATTAAAAGTTCACATTGTGTGACATTTCAAATGATTGCACTAAAAGATGAGCTTAAAAATGGCTCTGTAATCCTTTAGTTTAGACTTAGTTAAGGAGATTTCTATCTTTAAGTAGGAGGTGTCAGTACTGTGCATGACATGCATGTTTCCTCTCATGCAATTATGTCATCAAACTGAGTTCAGTAATAATGAGAGCACTCTATTTCTCCACCAACATAGGAGCACCAGATGAAGAGTGATATTCTCACTCACATGCAACAATAATCCCTGAAATTCCCTTTTAGAGTCAAGCAGACTGATTTATTAATGACTACAGTTACATTTATGTTACTATTCAGATGTTACTCTCACAGAGCAAAATATAATGATAATGATGGTGATGGTGATAGTTGATGATAGCTCACATTTATATAGTGTCTCATATACTTTATATGCATTGTGTTTGATCCATCCATCAACCCTGGGAGGTAGGTGCTAATATTATCCTCATTTTACAGATGAAGAAACTGAGTCTGACAGAAGCTAAGCTACATGCCCAGGGTCACACAGCTAGGGTCTAAGATGGGAATTGAACTCAGGTCTTTTGGACTCCATGTCCAGTTTGCTCCATCCAGGATGAAAGAAAATAAAATGTCTCCTGGTCACACCAATGGTGATACATGAAGTCTTCCTCTGTATTTATACAAACATGTATTTTGTAAGAACAGCAGAATAAGCTCTCATTCTTTGCCTGAAAAATAATTGCATTTTATTTTTTTCAAGAATAGTCATCTTGCAATTGCTATTCTGTTTTTATCCAATAGTCTGTTCTGTCAAAGACAACTATAATTAATCTTTCTACATTGGATGCCTCCCAACCAAAAATGGTTAAAAAAACACCACATATTGCTCTGGAAAAAACCCCACAACTATATTTAGAGGGGAGACGTTATGACATTGCTCACACATACAAAAACAGAGTTAAGTTCTTGGCCTCCGCATATCTTTTCCTTTTATTTTAAAATATTGATCAAGTGTTTTTTTATAGTTTACCTTTTAAAAGAAATTGCAAAACTTGTGGTCATTTGCCTGATCAAGGAATCCTACCTGGATGGTAGGAATCTGATGATCCCTCAAGATGCATTCTATTCTTGTATTAATCTAAATGAGGAACAACACAGAACAGTGGAGAGATAACTGGCCTTATATATAGTGAGTCCCTGGGCAAGACACTTAGTTTCTTAGTATTCTTTACAATTTGCTAATCCCAGAAAGTGCTGTCTTGCATTAGTCGGGGTATCTTCTATTGCTGTGAGTTCTCTGTAACAAATAAAATTACAGGTCCATTCCCTAACTTCTATTTTTCTGAACAATGACTGGATGTTTTGTATTTCTTCTAGCTAATAGGCCTCCAACCTATCCCTGTGTCCATCCTTCAGAGACAGATCCAAGGTGATATTCTATTAGACTGGGCACCTCTCTCCTGACCTTGGTACTTATTCTGTAAACAAAATTTTTCAAAAAATGATTTTGTAAAATGAATTCTAGGATCAATTTAACTTAATTCAACCAACTAATGGTAAAAATGAGGTCCATGTATTCATTTATTCCATTTGTGTAGAACACTAGAGTGCGTGCAAAGTTCAAGATCTAGAGTCTACCCTCGTGGAACTTACAGTCTAAAACAGGGAAAGGTACAGACACAGATAAGTATAACACAATAATACATAACAAAGGCATTCAATAAATACAAGACCAAGTTTTCATATGACGTCTAAGAGCTCACACACATAAGGAGTAATCATTCATTGCTGCCTACAATTAACATGGTTTAAGGCACAGACTATTTCAGAAAATGAATCTTAGTTGCTGGCACAACTAACTTTTCAGGGTACAAAGAAATTATTTTATGAAGCTTGTGAAGTCCTTGAGACAGCATGGTGCAATGAAAAGAATGTTGGGTTTGGAGTCAGGACAGAAGATCAAATCCTAGCTGAAGGCATGGCATTTCTTCTGTCCGGGGTTTATTCCCTATTTTACAATCTGAGCCAGCTACACTAGCTGCCATGTAGGGTCTCTTCCATGCCAAAGTTTATGTTTACAGTATACAAAATATTAAAATCTTGGGATGGCTAGGTAGCATAGTGAATAGAGCACCAGTCCTGGAGTCAGGAGGACCTCAGATACTTAACACTTACTAGCTGTGTGACCTTGGGCAAGTCACTTAACCCTAATTGCCCTGCCTTCTCCCCTCCAAAAAGCAAAAAACAAATAAAATCCTGATGATTCTAAGTAGGGGGAAGGAATAAGCTTTTAAATAGCATTCTGCTATGTTCCAAGCACTGTGCCAAGTGCTTTTATTTTTCACAAATATTATTTAATTTAATTTTCACAACTCTGTGATGTATGTACTATATTTTCCCGATCTTAGAGTGGAGGAAACTGAGATAAGCATTGATTAAGTGACTTGCCCAGAGTCACACTGCTATGACATATCATAAGTCAGAACTTGCACTCAGGTTTTGTTGATGCCACACCCAGAGCTCTATTCACTGCACCACCTGCTACCTCAGCAGACCAAAAAAAACCAAAACATATTTCTAATTTCTATATACTCAGAGCTCTTGGTGGAGGCTGTGTAGAACAGAATGAGTCAAGTTCTTTCTTTTTTTCTCTTTTTTAAATCCCCTTAAATAATTTTAAACATTCTTTCAATTGTGGGCCTGAGTCCAGCTCTGGGTAAGACTGTGGCAATGTTTATTGAGTTATCTCAGATGAAGAACTGGACAAAATGAAATTTGGAGTCCACAGCTACTTGTTTGTGAATCATAAGCTTAATAATGTAATTTTCTTCCCTCCCCCTTGCTACTCCTGCTTCCATTCTTAGAGGAAACTAGATTAGCCTCAGGATTTCTCTAGCTGCTATTTTCAAATCTGCTTGAATGAACAAAGATGATGGTGACCCAACTTTTACTCTCACAAGTTTCTAGCAATGCAATAGTTGGGGAATTTTTAAAATTATGTTTTTTTTAAAATTCATACAGTTATAGCTTTTGAGTTATAAGGAAAGTTAGAAGTTATCTCGTCCACCTCCCATACACTCAAGGAAACACTTAAGTTATTGTGGTGTGTGGCAAAGAGCTCTGGCTTTTGAGTCTGTGGAGTTTTTCAGCTGCGTCCTACTCTCCATAACCCCATTTGCAATTTTATTGACAAAGTTACCAGAATGGTTTGCCATTTCCTTCTCTATCTCAATTTTGCAGATGAGGAAAGTGAGGTAACTAGGATTAAGTGATCTGCTTAGAGTCACACAGCTGGTGTTGATGTAAGTATCTGAGGGCAGATTTGAACTCAGGAAGACTCATCTTCCTGACTCCAGTCTTGACACTCTTTCCACTGAGTCACTTAGCTGCCCATTCAGAGGACCTGGGTTCAAATACCACCTCTATTCTTTACTACCAGTATAATGCTGGGCAGACCTCTCTGGTTAAGACTGTTTCCTTATCACAAAAATGAAGGAGTTGGATTAGGTGGCCTCTAAGGTTCCTTACATCTCCAAATCTATGATTCTGTGAAATGGACTATTAGGGCAGTCTTATGACAGCTAGAGGGTGCAATGAATGGAGCACAAGACCTGGAGTCAGGAAGATCTGAGTTCAGATCCAACCTCAGACACTTATCTAAGTGATCTAACATTGGACAGATCACTTAACCTCTGTCTGTCTTAGCTTTCTCATATATACAGTAAGATAATAATAGTACATACCTCCCAGAGCTGTAAGGATCAAATGAGATAAGAAATTTCAAGTGCTTAGTGCAATTCCTGGCACAAATAAGTGAGATAGATAGACAGACAGATAGATAGATAGATAGATAGATAGATAGATAGATAGATAGATAGATAGATAGATAGATAGATGGATAGAGATAGAGATAGATAGTTAGATATAGATATCTATATATCTACATATCTATATATCTGTGTGTATGTATGTATGTCTGTATGTATGTATGATAATGATTATGATGATGTCCTAGAGTTTAAGTGACTTACTCAAAGTCGTCTAGGTACTAATTGGATGACTTGAAATTGGAACATAGGTCCCCTGATTACAAATCTAGTGCATTGGTGACAGAATGATGGAGTGCCCTAGCTTAAATGCTCATTAGTACCCACAACAGTTACAACCTCAGCTTCTTCTATAAATCTAAGGCAGGCAGCTCTTGTAAATTGCCAATCAAGGGCTTGTTTGGAATTAGACTAGGAAGCTGTATCACTAGGAATTTTCCATATCAATAAAATCACAAATCTGATCCCTCTTCTCCTAAAAAAGGTAGTAGAATATTGTGTGTAATGTGTGCATGTGTGTGTTCTTACACTGATAAATATTCAATTGTGTCTTTGATCTCATTGATTTTGATAAATTAAGTTCATTCCAACAATGGACAGTCAAGCCTGCCCATTCTATAATACTCTTGCCCACACCCTCTAATAACTATGCCATGGAATGACTACCCAATGTCCTGTAAGGTGTTCCTTATTTTTTGCTGACATTCAGGAGTACCAGGGAAGCTCTTCAGCTGTCTGCCTGTTATTTGTTGCTTTTGCCACATGACCAGACCATCCTGTCCTCCTACAGTAAGATTCCCTGATGGAATTTTTGACTCTCATTCTTTTGAAACTTTTTCTTGGTTCCCTGCTGGAGCCTGCTCACACCTACCATATGTCCTTCCATTGATCTCTATGTCATAGTCATCTTTAATTCTTCAGAGACTTTGTTGGATTCCATTTTGCATGGACATAAAACAACAAAATAGAGTTCTGGCATTAAAAATATGGATTTTTACTTTTCTGGGAAGCTTGAGCTTATTAGAAGAGATTTTCAATTTCCCAAAAGCAAGCTAGTGCACTCTCTTCCTTTTGTTTAACTCACTGTCCATCTGTACTGTCTCCCAGTTATCTATAGCCACACACACACACACACACACACACACACACACACACATATCAAATGTTTAGGTGCTATCTCCAGATTTGTATTTATTTTAGGCATAAAAAAGTGACAAAAATTCTGAAATGTGTTCTAATTAAATAGCAGTTAGTGTGCTAGGTCAATTAAAGCAAAGCATCCTGTAATAGTCAAGACAAATTAGTGGTCATTAATTAATGAAATTGTATTTTGGCTTTATAAATTGAAAGTTCAAAAATGTGAGGTTTCATTCCCAGGAATCACACTAAGTTATTCCTATCCTTAACTCCACCTGTCCCCCATTTACTAATACAGGAATTAAATTTTTCTTGAACAGAGAAAGAACTTGGGATATAGACTTTTTTTTGAATGTTTAAATTTTTTGTTGAAAAATTTTTATCTTTGTCTTTTGGTTTTATATGACAGTCATCTCCTGTTAAGCCCTCTTGTATCAAATCCCCACTTTGTAATAAGAAACTTTAAGCAAAATCAAATGTGACAATGAGTGTATGATAACATACTGTATTTCAGATCCACTCCCCTTACTTTTCCTAAAGTGTTTGCTTCCCCTAATTCCATTCTTCTCTTTTCTCCTCCTGTGATACATTTATCCAATGTCCACTAAAAAAAAACCCCAAAAAACACACTTTTCTAGAAATAGATTATTAGAAGAAATCTCAATTGGTATCACACAGATCATCAAGGTTATGTTGTATCTGATCACATTTCTCATCTTTACTTATTGCTGTAATTCTCATGCAGTTCCTCCAAAACAACAGAGAGCCTGGCTCTGACCCACCACAAGAATTTTCAAACATCAAATCAGTACAATTGTGGAAAAAGAGCAAAGTAGAGCCAGGATAAAACATTGCCTCTCCTAGGATCATAAAAGCCCTTTGCTAACCCTACTGTATTTACTCACTCTCACCACTAACAGATGATGGAGCAGTGGAGCAGGTGCTGATTCAGTTCTCCAGATGTAATTCACAGTAACCTTATTAGTGGTGTTCTTATGAAGGTGCCTATTCCTATCTGTACATCACAAATTAGGAGCAAGTATTACAGTGGAAAAAGAAATATTTATAGCATGAAGACCTGGGTTCATATCCTGGCTCTGCCATCAACTATCTGTTTGACTTTGGACAAATTACTTATCTCTGTGGGCCTTAGCTTCCATATCTGCAAAGTGAGGGTGTTAGACTCCATGACTTCTAAGGTCTCTTCAAATTTTAAATCTATGATCTTATGAACTTTAAGTGTATTATTTCAAAGATACAGGAAATAAAAATACAGATAGAAAGAATTAGTGTCCTTTATTTTCAGAGCTGACATAGGAGATTTTCCAGACAACCAAGAGGAGGAAGAGATTTCCATAAGAATGCAGAATTAGCAGACATCAGGTCAAGATAACTGAGGCATTGAAATACACAGACATCAGGGCTTTTGACAAGAATGCCTTGACTGGGCTTTAGACTGAGCATATGAAAATTCTGCAGATTGCAATAAGAACAACAAAGGCAGGATGTCAGGGCATTCTAGAAGTGACATTTAGGGAGGGAGAATTATTATTATTACACGTGTACATATATTACACATGAATATATTTTGTATGTGTATGGCTCAGCTAAAGATTGTTTGGGAGTCAAATGATATTCATACTGCTCTATATGTATGCCTTACTCACTTACCTCTCTGTGTCTTCCCACTCAGTGAAAGTGAGGTGGAGATAAAATACAGTATGCAACCTAGAAGAAACATGTGATAAGGTCATAGAGCTCTGTTTTAATTTTCTGAGTCCTAGAACTAAGATATGATTTTTTTTTCCTTCATCTCTCCTTGTTTATGGTTTCTAGGACACTTGGTACAGCCAGGGCTCAATTAATGAGAATAATGAATTACTCAGTGCAGTTGCATTATTCAAATTGGTGCTGCATATTTCTATTGTGCTGGAGCTGATTATCACATTTTATGTAATCATAATTTTAAATAGTGGACATCTGAGTAGAAGTGATTATAGAATTCATTTGTTCACACTAATTGAGATCTGACTACATTTGGATCTCTTCTTGACATTTCATTTTATGGCGACCTCTACTTACTATGACTAATTTGGACTATCTTGGTAAACCTGGTCTCTAACATCATATATATTTCCTACATACCTAGGCATAACATCAAATATATTTCTCACAATTTCTTGTGTCTGGAGAGGAAATAGACAAAACACAGTATGACAAGGGATATCCCCAGGAATCACCATGGAAGCCAGTGATATGCTAGTGAAGAACTAGCACATTAAAAAGTGGACCATTAATAAGGCCCAATGTAGATGGCCACATTGCCCAAACAAAGAGTAACAGAAGCAAGAGAGATATGGATTCTTCTATCTCTGTCTCTATCCCTTTGTCTTTCCTCTATACATGCATCTACAAATCATAATATTTGACTATAAGTACAAATCAGGCATCTGGAAAGGTAGAATTATAAGACGTAGAGATGGAAGAGGTCTTAGAGATCATTTAGTCTTATCTCCTCATTTTACAAATTAGGAAACTGAGGCTAAGGGGATTCAAAGGAATTTGCAAGTGTCACAGAGGTAATGTCAGCAGAATCATGAGTCAAGATCAAGTCCTTTGCCTCCCGGTGCCCATTCTGAACAGGGTCTAGAACAAAGGAGAATTATTGCTATACACGGACATGATCAGATCACAAAACTACATTTGCTTTTTTATTGCTACATGGTACATGTTATCCATTATGATCCACTGAAGCAGATAAACACGCACACATACACGCACACGCACACGCACACGCACACACACATTTTCCCCTTATCAACTACATGCATTAATTGTGGAGTTGATTTTGTGAGTCTAAATATGATTCACATTTATTCTTATAGAATTTAATCTTAGTAGATTTGGCTCATTATTTTGCTTGACAATAAATTTGAATCCCAATTTTGTTTTCCAGTGTGACAGATCTATCCACTAGTTTCATGTAATCATAAAATTTGATAAGTATACCATCTGTACCTTTTTCTAAAAATGACTTCCTTCCAGGTTACTATTTATACACTGATCACATCATTTTGGATTTGATTGTTTGATTACCTTTGATTCGTCCAAAGTATATACGCCTTGAGCCCTGTCTCAACACTTTTCAAGGATCATAATTTTATAGCTTTGGAGCTGGAAGGGACCTTTGGCTCATGGGATCATAAGATTTAGAGTTCAAAGGGACCTCTGAGGCCATTTAGTTCAATTCCTTCATTTTCTAAGTGAAAAAATCAGGTCCAGAGAAGTGACATAACTGGCATCGAGTCACACTAGTGACTGGTATGGTCAGATGCAGGGTTTGACCCTCGGTCTTTCTGACCCCATTCAAGTCCAGTAGTCTATATGCTATGCCTTACCTACATGGCAGAGGGTAAAGACTCAGCATTTGGAGTGAGAGGAACTGGCTTCAAATCCTGATTTTGATCATCACAATCTGTATATGTTTGGGGAAGTGTAACATCATGCACAAGCAGATTCCCAAAAGAATGCTACTGTGAACAACTTTTAAGGTTCAGATTACACAGGAATAGTGACCACTCTGTTTATTCCATTACAAATCAAGGCAAACATTCATGATACATCACAACATAATATTCACAACATATCAAGTTACAGTACAATAATCAATCTTCCACTCATGGGGCAACCATACATCAACTCATCAATCACTAAACACAATCATTAGAAAACCACACAAATCCTCCACCCGTCAATATCCAGCAATCCTCAGTTTCATCCAAGGGGACGCCTTTTCTTCATCTTGACTCTGGGTGATCTTTCTCATTCCCTGAATCCCCTTCCATGGTTCCAGCTCCCTCCTGAATCTACCAAACAGTCACCTGGATTCACAAGCAGACAGCTGCCAGGTTCTCATCTAGTGCTCAGAGGTAGACAGCTCCCAGGTTCAGTCCTCAGGGCAATCCCTGGCACACACTTAAGTTCACAGGGTCCAGCACATCTCAAACCCTTCACCACTTCTTTTGCCTGGAACTCAAGGATCAACCAGGCCATGAATAAAGAAAATCTTATCCTGGTCATGCTTCTTCAGTCTTCCAGCAGTTCAGCTGGCCCTAGGACCCAAAAAGGAATATTGACATTCTGGATGGCCTTCAC
>CM053600.1:10067507-10084449 GCA_028646575.1 Pseudocheirus occidentalis
TGGGGTTTTCCCAGCTGCCGGAGCTATTAGGGGGGTGTTGCAAGTCCCCCCCCCAGCTTTGGCTTGCTGAAAGCGCTCCCCAGGACCACCACCCAAGACCATGATCTGGATCCAGGCCACTCAAGGAAAGAGCTCTTGGCCCTGATCAGTTGATTCAGCCCCCCTGAGGAGTCCGCATTCCCGGGGCTCTGAAGCAGCCCATTGGGGGCCACGGTCAGTTCCAGCAGTTCCCATCCCCCACTGCTTCCTTGCCCCAGGGGCAGTTTAGCTGAACTGCTTTTCCTTCCCTAAATTAAGTTTCAAAGTTTTCCTTTCACTATCTCTGATCCTGCTTTGCTGGATTTGAAGATCTCATCAGGTGCTTTAGTTCTTCTCTGAAGTAGACTCAGGCTGTGGCTTGGGAGGCTCAGCTCCTCCTGGCCACATTTCTGTTATTGAGCTGGGCTGGTCTCGTCTCCCGGCCTGCCGGCCTGCTGGATGAGCCCCTCTTGTAGAGTTGCTCCTGTCCAATCCCTGTTTTTCTGGCCTTGGTAAATATGAAGGTGCTGGAGGCTGTAGATCTTCTCTCCTGCAGACTGGCTGCTGCAGGGCTCAGCGCAGCTCAGCTCAGCTCCTTCCTACTACCCTGGGACTGGCCACGGTCTCGGCTTCAGGCTGGGCCAGCCTCTGTTCCCAGCCTGCAGCGATGAGCCCCTGCTGCTGAGCTGCCTTCAGCGAGAGATGTGTTTTCTGTATTTTTGTGAGTCTGAGAGTCATAGACTTTGTCTGGGGTCATATTTTATGGGTGTTTAGGGTGGTTGTGTGGGAGCTGTGAAGCCTTGCTGCTTCTATGCTGGCATCTTGTCTCTGCCCCCCAGACCCAAAGTTTTAATGGCACTTCTACTCTCTTAACTTACATATGCAAAAAGGGTTAGCAAGAGCTATTTTCTTTACATAAAGGAGGATAAATGAAAGAACAGAAAGTACAGGGGAGGGTTAAAGTCCATTCACTACTTGGAGACATAGAGAGTGGGTTCTTTTTTTTTTTCTTTGTCGGTGGGAACAGGCAAAGAAAACTTAATATTTGAGGGGCAGTTGTTTGGTATAGCTCCTAACTTCACCACAGAGGAGGGAAATGAGAGATGTGTCTTACCAATCATCAGTGCTTGCACTGTCTACTTTTGTCTGCTTAGCACAGCAACACCTGCTTTGACAACAGTAACCATAACAACAATGGATCTTCACATCCTCTCAGGAGACCAAAACTGGGTCAAAAAGCCAGGAAGCCACTTCTCCATTCCCAATAGCTACCTGAATGGTTTCAGAATGGAACATAGCATCTCAGGCTATGAACTTATGAATTGAGCACTTCCAACTCTCAGTTAAAACAACTCTTTCCCTCAGAGATCTCCAAAAAGCAGACACAGAAGACCAACATCCAAATTCCTGTTAGTTTGTGGATTCTTGGATAGCATCTCTCATGTCCATAGCAACCCAAGACTTTCTGCAACATCTCACCAGATCCATTAGAATTGCTCATACCTATTTTCTGCCACCTAATGCTCCTTTCTGATATTCAAACCTCTACAGTTTCCCCAATATTACCTCATAATCTGACCCTTTAAAAGTCAATTTACCAGTCTTCCTTCTTCATTCCTACTTTTCTGTACTTAATCTACTCTTCTATTCTTTCTCTGCTTAACCCCTTGACAAATTTACCCATTCCTTGGTTTCCATTACTTTTTCAGCAATGACTCTATATTTTTTGAACTTTTCCAGGAGTTCCAGTTCCATATTTCTAACTGCCTGTTCACTATTTCCAGTTGGGTGCTTTATTAATTTAATCCATTCAACGCAATTCAATTCAACAAACAAATGTTTATTAAATTACTTATTTGATAAACACTATGATAGGTGCTGGGAGTAAAAATGTGAAAAATTACAAAGTTCTTATCCTTAAAAAATTACAGTCCAATGATAGGTATCAGTAATACGAAGTTATATATTTTTGAATACTATTTTCATTTTTCAAATTACATGTAAAAACAGTTTTTAACATTTACTTTAAATTTTTTTTGAGTTCCAGATTCTCTCCCTCCTCTCTCTCCTATCCCCTTTATGAGATAGCAAGGAATTTGATATAGGTTATGCATGTCCAGTAATGCAAAACATATTTCTATTTTGGTCATGCTATGAAAGAAAATACAGACCAACCCTCTACTTCCACAAAAATTAAAGAAAGTGAAAACTGACATGCTTCAATTTGCTTATTATAATAAGACCCATCAACTCTTTCTCTGGATGTGAATGGCCTTTTTCATCGAGAGTCCTTCAGAACTGTCTTAGATCATTGTATTGCTGAGAATAATTAAGTCATTCACAGTTGATCATTGGACTATATTGTTACTGTGTACGATGTTCTCTGGGTTCTGATCACTTCACTTTGCATCAGTTTATGTGTTTCTAGGTTTTTCTGAAAGCAAACTCTCATTATTTTTTCTTGTACAAGAGCATTCCATTACAATCATATACCGCAGCTTGTTCAGCTATTCTCTAATTGATAGGCATCCTCTCAACTTCCAGTTCTTTGCCACCACAAAAAGAGCTTGTTTAAATATTTTTTGTACATGAAGATCTTTTTCTATTTTTTTTAAACTCTCTTTAGGACAGAGATCTAGTAGTGCTATTGCTGAGTCAAAGGTATAACCAGTTTTATAGCCCTTTGGCCATAGTGCCAAATTGTTCTCTCCCATGGTTATAACAGTTTGCAATTCTATTAACAAAGAATCAGTGTCCCAACATTTATCATTTTCATTTTTTGTCACATTAGCCAATCTGACAGGTGCCAGGGTTATTTTAATTTGCATCTCTCTAATCATGATTTAGAGTATTTTTCATATGATTATAGTTATCTTTATTTTTTTGTATCTTAAAATTGTCTATTCATATTCTTTGACCATTTATCAATTGGGGAATGACTTGCATTCTTATAAATTTGCTAGTTCTCTATGTATGTGAGAAATGAAGCTTTTATTAGTGATACCTTCTGTAACCTCACCCTCTCCCCCAAGTTTTCTGCTTTCCTTTTAATCTAGTTTTCACTGATTTTGTTTGTGTAAAATTAATATAATTAAAATAATCCATTTTACATCCTGTAATGCTCATTACATTTTGGTTGGTCATAAATTCTGACTGCCAAACTATTCTATGTTCTCCTGATTTGCTTAGATGGCATATGTTTAACAACTGTTTTCTCTCTCTTCCCTGCCCTAATGTAATCATGGAACATTTAAAATCTTATTCCATATTATTAACATTTTCCCTCGCCATTTTCTTAAATTTAGACAATCAACAAAATAATAAAACAAACCTTGATTGATTTCTGAAATGCAAATGTAATTACAAAATTATAGAGGGAGAGATCACATGAAGAGGTTTTCTGGAGGAAGTCATATCTGAGTTGTCCTCTGAATGAAGGGGAAATACTTCAATAGACAAAGATGGGGTGAGTAGATTATTCTATGCATAGGAGATGGTATAAGCAAAGGAGTGTAGTGCCAATGTAATATTTACAGTGCCCATGATCACCGTAAATAAACCTGCATGGTACTTGATCACAAAATATAACAGTTACTCCATATAGAAGACAGAAGTAAAACATTTATTGAGATACCAGAAAAACAATTCCCAAAGCATAACAGCACAGAGAGCCACACCATCATTTAACGTTCCCACAAACCAACACAAGACCAATATTTACTCACAAGCCTGTCTGTCTCCCTTGAAAGCATCTTCTCTTCTCAAAGAGTCTAACTTACTCTGACTCCTAGCTCCCTATGGGCTCTGCTGCACCCTTTAGCAAACTCCTCCCACCAGAGGCTCCATGTGATTACATTCAGCTTGTTAGAGGGCAGGGCATATTTTCAAAGCAGGGAAGGTCTTCAAATACCCTTAGGCTTATTAATTGGCAGGGAAAATCTTCAAATTCCTATTACCATTACAACAGTGCAAAAACACAGAAAGCAGTTCAGTTTGATTAAAGTTTTAACCATATTAAAGGGAATAATGTGTGATGAGATTAGACAAATAGGTTGAATCTATTACTTAAAACTTAACATATATGAAACTGAACACATCATCTTTCTGTTCCCCAAACCTGTTCATCATTCCTTCTAATTTCTAAATTCTAATTTTCTAATTTCTAAATCATTCTAAATTCTCTCTCTTTGGAGGACATTATCATTTTTCCAGTCACTGAGACTTGTGGTTATCTTTGATTCTTAACTTTCCTTCACATAGCTGTCCAATCAGTCAATTCCAATTAATGATACCTCCTTGGACTAACATTCAAAGTTTTCCACACTCTGGCTCCAGACTACTTGACTAAACTTATTGCATACTGCTCCCCTCCAAATTGGATTGTCATTCCCCAGTCTTGTGTTGCTTTTTCCTCGTTTAGACCTTTGTATATACTATTACCAATGCCTAAAATATTTCCTTCGAACCTAGTTCATTTGATGTCTCTTCTCAGAAACTTTTCCTAATTCTGTCACTGCAAGGCTCCCTCCCTTCTAAAACCTCTAATGCCATTATACTTGGGTTTCTATGAATTTGTCATATTACTAGTTGTGTGTTTTATCCATGAATTTAGCTTTTCTGCTCTTCTTCTATTGCTCACAGTTCATTTGGAAAAGATCTCTGAAACCATTTAGTTCAAATGCTTCATTTTACAGATGAGCAATCTGAAGCCCTGCTTAAGACTACTAAGTTTTGGAAAAAAGTATTTGAACCCTCATTCCCTGATTCCACAATCAGTGTTCACTATGGCAAGTGGTGGTACAGGGGATAGAGCACTGGGCCTGGTATTGGGAAGACCTGAGTTCAAATCTAGTCTCACACATTTTCTAGCTGTGTGGTCCTGGACAAGTCACTTAGCTGAAAAAAGAATACAGCAGGCATTCTGTATGTGCCTACATTTCTCTTTCCTTCTCCTTGTAAATCTTTTTATGAGAGAGGTTGTATATTTTTTGTACCATAGTAGCATTACATGTATTAGGTGGTTATATTATCAAATTAAGTATTGTTCCCTGTTCCTTTTTGTTTTAACTATTGGTCAGTTAGTTAAGAAGAAAGTTTGTTCATTAGCTCTTTGATAGAACTATAGCATCCTTGAGGTAACAAAGATATATCACTAGGTAACACTTCATAATGTGCATCTCCAAGCCCTGAAGATATAGTCAATGGAAAGATGATGATAAAAGACAAAGAAAAAAATCACATGTAACCATATCCTTTCTGTAAGCTTCTTAAGTCTAATAATAATGATAGTATTGACATGGCACTTTAAGATTTGCAAGAATTTTATAAATATCTCATTTTATTCTTACAACAACCCTGGGAGCTAGATGTTTTTATTATCATCCCTATTTTATAGATGAAGAAACTGAAGTAGCCAAAGGTTAAGTGTTTTGGCCAGGGGTTACATAGCTAATAAGTGTCTGACACTAAATTTGAACTCGTGTCTTCTTGACTTCAGGTCACCTGTGTCATTTAGCTGCCTCTATAGTATATCATTTATAAAGTTATAAATAGTTATCATTTATAATAGTTATAGTTGTAATCATTTATAAAGAATTTGACAGAGGATACCTCATTTGATTCTCACAAAAACGCTGGGAAAATGGTGATATTACCCCCATTTCACAGATGGGGAAACTGAGGTAAAGAATGATTAAGTGACTTGCCAAAGTCACACACTGAAGCCAAATCTGAACTTAGGTCTTCCTGTTTCCAAGTGTAGCACTCAATGCATGGAGCTGCTTCTCCAGCAAACCAGGCACCTTGCCACTAGAGTGGCTATCTGCCATCTCAACTAAGAGTGTTCTCAGTTCATTGATGCTCATTATATCTGCCAGGCTGTTTTCCTAGCAGTCCTCTGGAGCAAGAGGTTTGCAGCACAGTAACTTGCAGGGTCCCTCCTTCTCATTAGTGATTCAGCAACAGGACTCAAAAATAGTTGGATGACATCATTTGTGAAGGTCTTCATGATCTGCTTTCTCATACAAAATATAGTCCCAAGGCATGGCAATTAATGACTGCCGATTTATAATATTTCCTTCCAAAGTCAATCCCTAGCTGATTATCTATTCTAATAATTTCAAGCAGAGAGGGTTTATGAGGGTCTCCATGGTGATTACTCATGCTCTGGTCTCCATGGTGACACTTGCATATGTAGCAGACTTTGGATTCATTGTTTTTTGCCTAAAATTTCAAGTGATCTTCTTTCTCAGAATCCAAACTCAAAATTCATAAGGTGAGATTTAATTATCTTTCACCTTTATATTTAAAGGAAAGCAGAAATCAAGAAGCCATACAAAAGGGAGCCTTTCTTGAATGATGCTATAGATAAAGAAATGAAGTCACTCAAATGTAGCAGGAATTGAAACTTAAAGCTCCTGACAAATCAATAAGAAAACACTTGTTTCATAGACAGATAACATGGTTCAGTAAATTTATTTTTCTGTCTTATTTTAAATTAATTTTCTTTTAAATAAACTTTTCATTACAAATAATATTTAACACCAACCCTCAGATGGGGCTTAATCTTCATCATAACAGGAGCAAAGTGGCTCATTGTATGCAATCGCTGAATGCCCACCTGTCATCACTGCCAAAGCTACTGTTTTGCCAGCATTTCAAGTCCAAATGTCCCTTTTCTGACTAAAACATCTGCGTGTCTTGGCTGAGAGGTTCCACTGATGTTATGAAACAGAACATGACAAGTTCACAGAATGCCCACAAGGGGATGTGAAAAGTCAATGCTTTTTCCATTGATTATGACAGAAGAATGAAGATGACAGCTGCGGATCAAGGTGGGGGGTGGATTCAATGAAGGGCACAATGGTAATTGGGTAAATCACCTCAGAGTCCTAGATTATTATTGCTTTGCAATGTTTTCATAAGACCAATAATCACTTAGACTGCAATTTGATAAAATAGAAAGTCTGCCATTGTTCCAGCTGGGTGGTGCAATGGACAAAGAGCTTGGAGTCAAGAAGATCTGAGTTCAGATTCAATCTCAGACACTTCTTAGCTGTATGAGCCTGGGTAAGTCATGTAAACTCTACCTGTCTTTCTTTCCTCACCTCTAAAATGCAGATAATAGTACTTAACTCATAGGGTTGTGAAGACCAAATTAAAAAAAAAATTGTAAAATGCTTTGTAAATCTTAAGAGTGCTATGTAAGTGCTTCTAAAGTAACTGAGGAAATAGGAAGGTGATATTCTTATTATCTGCCTTTATCAGACCTCATGTGTAGTAATATCTTCAGTTTGTGGAACCATAATTTTAAAAGGATGTTGATAAGTCTGAAAGGATCCAGAAAAGAATAATTCAGAAGGTGAAGGGTCTTGAATTCATGCCTTATAAAGAATGGTTGAAAGCATGAATTAATTGGGTATCTTTATCCTGGGGAAAAGAGACAAGACAGCTGCCTTCAAGTTTTTGAAGGATTGTTGTGTGGAAGATGGGGGCCTATTTGGTTCAGTAGCTAGTGTGATAGGTCTGGAGTCAGGAAGATTCATCTTCATGAGTTGAAATCTGGCCTCAGATACTTACTAGCTGTGTGACAATGGGTAAGTCGCTTAGCCCTGTCTGCCTCAGTTTCCTCATCTATAAAATGATCTAGAGAAAGAAAGAGTAAACCACTCACTCCAGCGTCTCTGCCAAGAAAACCCAAAATGGGGTCACAAAAAATCATATATGACTGAAAAATGACCTACCAACAACAACTATGTGGAAGAAAGACTGGGCATGTTCTGTTTACTGGAGAAAAGACCAGGACTAATGAGTATATGATTCAAAGATGTGTGAAGTCAGGGATACCTTCCTAACAACTTGAGCTGTTAAAAAAAGGGATGGGTGGGTTTGAGAGGGAGTGAGTTTCTCCTCTTTGGAGGTCTTTACACAGAAGCTGAACCACAACTTCTCAAGTACCTTATAGTGGAGATTCCTTTTGTACATAGTGTAAGCCCATAGGCTCATAGATAGAGAACTGGAAGAGACCTCAGAAACTATCTAGGCCAACTTTCCTCCCCCCCCCACCCCCTACCATTTTACAAATGAGAAAACTGAGACTGAGAGATTTTAACTGACCTTTCCAATGTCACAAGGCAGTATGTATAAAAGGCAGAATTTGCATCTAAATTCTTTTACTTCAAAGTGGGTATTCTTTCCACAGTCTCTTCTAACTCATAATTACTGAGACTCTGTAAAGAATTACAATAAATCGAGACTTGGATTTTGGGGAGACATACCTGTGGGGTTAAAAGAGTAAGAATAGTTTTTGTGATATTATAAGTTTTGTTCGGTTGTTTCAGTCATGTCAGACTCTTTCTGACCCAATTTGGTGTTTTCTTGGCAAAGATACAGAACTGGTTTGCTATTTCCTTCTCCAGTTCATTTTACAGATGAGGAACAAAGGCAAACAGGGTTAAATGACTTGTTCAGGGTCACACAGTTAGTAAGTGTCTGAGATCAGATTTGAATTCAGAAAAGATGAGTATTTCTGACTCCAAGTCCAGCACTTTATGCCCTGTCCTATAACTAACTGCCCTGTTATAAGCTACATTCATTTAATTCAATTTAACAAGCATTTCTTAAGTCCTCTTACATGGTCAGAGTTGTACGAGGTGGGAGGGATATGAAGATAAAAATGAAACAGTCCTGGCCTTATGGAGCTTATATTCTTCTAAGGGGAAATAATACATGCACAGATAAGTTAATTCAAAGTATATGCAAAATAAATACAAAGCAAAGAATATGACTCAAGAGTTGGGACAATAACAAAGGCTTCCTTTAGGAGGTGAAGCTTGAGGGGAGTTTGGAAAGGATGAAGGATTTCCAGGAGGCAGAGTTGAGGAAAGAGAACATTTCAGATATTGTGGATAGCCTCTGCAAAGGCACAGAGACAGGAGCTGGATTGTTTGGACAGAACAGTGGACCAATGGACCAGTTTAGCTGTAATGTAGAGGGCATGGCTTGGAGGGAAATAGAAGGAAGAACACAATGTGTACTCAATTTGGAAAAAAATACACTTAAAGTCAGGTTGTGGATGGCTTTAACACTGAACTGAATAGTTTGTATTTTTTTTCTTAGAAGCAAGAAGGAGGTGCTGACATGTTTTTCAAAAAGGTGCTCTCCATGGTCATAACATTTCTTTAAGAAAATCAGTTTGATAGATGTGAGACAACAGATTGAAGAAAAGATAGGCTGAATACAGAGAATCCAATGAGATGGCTCTTGTAATAGTCCAGATTAAAGATGATGAGGGTATCAATTAGGGACATTGTGGTATAAGCAGAGAGAAGAGGACAGATGTCATAGATATTATACAGGTAAATTGTTGAAAGGAGGGCAATGAGGATAACAAGAAGAACAGAGAATATAATATATGAAGAGTGAACCTCCAGTCCTCTTTCTGTCCTGGTCATCCTCCTCTGTGCGCTGTGATTCTTACAGAAATGTTTATAATCAGTAACACATAAAATTGTAATCACTCATTTAAGACCATGTCTTAGTTATAAGTGTAGTGATATGTATGTAGTAGACATTTTATAGACAAATAAATGTTATACAATATGTAATATCAAATGAGAATATGTATATGTAAAGTACTTTGTAAGCCTTAAAGTGTTCTATGAATATTGGCTATTAGTACTTTTTGGTATTGTTAGTCACACTCACAGAGGCAAAGTGCCTACTTTGGAGTCAAAAAGACCTGAGTTCAAATCCACCCTCAGATACTTACTCGCTGTGGGACTTGGGGCACATTCTTTAAATTCTGTATGCCTCATTTTCCCCATTTGTAAAATGGGGATAACAATGGCATCTACCTTGCAAGACTGTTGTGTGGATCAAATGAACAGTGTCTGGCATATAGTAGGCATCACGTAAGTGCTTATTCCATTCTTCTCCCTACTTCTATCCCAGTTTTCACAAAAATTCACTCTCCTGGTTCTCCTCCTACCTGCCTGATGTTTACTACGGAGAAGAGAATATTTGGGGTAGGCACCTGCTAGTATAAGGAAGGAGGCTCAACACCCCCACATAAGTCATTGAATCAATTGATAGACACAATCACATTTTTCAAACATACAAACTTGTTTGTACCCTGTGATCTCTTCATCAGGGGGAAAATCCTTTTTAATTAGGCCAAGATGGAAATTGCATGCTTGGTTAACCAAACAAGAAAAGCACACTCTCAGGGACTTTAAATAGCAAGAGAAATTTGAGCAGTTGTTTAGTGAAGTGGCAGACAAACTGCTGATGAAGGACTCCAGGTTCAGAGGGAATCACTCTCCAGGGTGGAGTAAGATTTTCCATTAACCATCCACTGAGAGCTTCCCTTTCTCCCCTCCTTCTCTTCTTATATAACTCATATACCTTCCCCATTATCTACTCCACTTTTGTCTCTCACAAAGAAATCCATTTGCAAAGTCACACCCTCTACCTGCAGTTCTTGATCCCAAGCCCTCTCGTTTTCTCCAGCAGATTGCCCCACTCTCATATGGACTCTATTTCTCTAATCTTTCCCTATGTATAGAATCATCCCCTGCTTCCTAAAAACACACCCACATTTCCCCATTCTTAAAAAGAGTCCCTTGAACCAACCATCCATGACAGCTGTGATTCTATACCTCTTTCATCCTTTTCTGCTAAATTCCTTGAGAAAGCTGTATTCTACTTTCCAATTTGCTCATTCAGTTGAAATTACTTTCTCCAGTTGCCAATGATCTCTTGATCACCAAATCAAATGGTTGCCCCCCCCCACCTTGGTGCTTTCTGCTTTCTCTGATATATGTTTTTGACACTATCTATCAGTCTCCGCTAGAAAAGCATTCTTTCCTCTCTAGGTTTCTGTAACATGTTTCTTCTGTGACATTACTTTTTTTAATTTTTGCTTTTTTTTTGTGGGGGGAGGCAGGGCAATCAGGGTTAAGTGACTTGCCCAAAGTCACACAACTAGTAAGTGGTAAGTGTCTGAGGCCGGATTTGAACTCAAGTCTTCCTGAATGCAGGGCTGATCTATTTGCTGTGCCACCTAGCTGCCCCTGTGGGATACTATTTTCTCCCCTATGTGCCTCCTACCTGTGGATCACACATTCTCAGTCTCCTTCATTGGATCTTCATCCAGGATATGCCCACTAGCTTGGGTTTCTCCCAAAGGTCTGTCCTGGGCACTCTTCTCTGTTTCCTTAATACCAGTGTTTATTAACCTAGAGTCCACAAATCCCTAAAGCATCCTTGGGTCCTTGGATAGGTTTTAGTGGACTGTGAACTTGGATAGTAAAAAAAAAAAAACCCAAACTTTATTTTCATTAATCTCTAAATGAAGTTTAGAATTTTCTTCAATTATTTAAAAATATCCTGAAAAGAAAAACCTAGAAAGACTTACATGAATTGATGCTGAGCGAAGTGAGCAGAACCAGGAGAACATCATATACAGTAACAGCAACATTGTGCAGTGATCAGCTATGATAGACTTAGTACTTCTCAGCAGTACTCAGCAGTACAGAATTCAAGACAGTTTCAAAAGACACGATGGAAAATGCTATCCACATCCAGAGAAAGAACTATGGAGTCTGAAAGCAGATTGAAATATACTATTTTCAGCTCCCCCCTCCCATATTTCCCCTTTTGTTCTCTTTTTTCTTTTATAACATCAGTAATGTGAAATATTTCTGACATGATTCCATATATATAACCTATATCAGATTGCTTGTTGTCTTGCAGAGGGAGAGGAGGGAGAAATATTTGGTGCTCAAAATTTTATAAAAAATGAATGTTGAAAACGATTTTACATGTAATTGGAAAAAAATGCTATTTACAATAAAAAAATGAAAAATTTCCTGAAAAGAGATCTATCGGCTTCACAAGATTGCCAGAGGGGGAGGGGTTCCATGACACAAAAGGTTAAGAAATTCCACTCTATACTATTTCACTTGGTGATTTCATCAGCTCGCATGGGGTCAGCCATCACAATCAAGCAGACCTATATATCCACCTCTAATCCTCCTGACATGTAGTCCCTTACTAGCATGTATGTTTTAGACTATTTGTATAGGCAGCCCTGTAGGTATCTCAAATTCAGTATGTCCAAAACAGAACTCACCATCTTTCCATCCAAACTCTCTTCTGTTCCCAATTCCCTTATTACGGTTGGGGGTGTCAACATTCTACTAAGCCAGACTTAGAACCTCAGTGTCATCATCAACTCCCCACTTGAACTCACCCCACACATCCAACCTGTTGCCAAATCCTTTGCTTTTACCTTCACAATATTTCTCATATACATCCCTTTCTTTCCACTCACAAACTCATCACCCTAGTAGAGGTCCTCATCAGCTGTTATATGGACTTTTGAAAGAGTCTATACTAATTGGTCTCTCTTCCTTAAGTCTCTCTCCACTACAATCCACCCTCCACTCAGGCTTGACCATATGACTCCCCCTCTGTCTTCCCTTTTCCCCTTCCCCCTTCCTTCTCTTCCAATGAATAAATTTCAGGTGTTCTGTATTACATGCAGAAATCAATGCTAAATTCCTCTGTTTGACATTTAGGGCCCTTCAAAGCCTGTTCCATCTTTCCCATCTTGTAACAGCTTATCCCCTCCATAAATTCTACCATCCAGGGATATTTGTCTACTTGCTGTTCCTCAAAATCCTTCCCTTTACTTTGTGCCCTATTGCCCCACCCTTGCCCCATAACTATAATCATTTCCTGGTAGTCTTTGATTCCTAGCTTCCCTGCTTCAGCTTAAATTACATCTTTTTTATAAGAGGTCCTTTCCTGTCTCCCTTCCATTTAGTCAAATCCCACTGCTAGTCTTTTCACTCTAAGTTTACCTTCATCTGTACTGTATATATCTTGTGTATATGTGTGTGTGTGTGTGTAAAAATATAGTTGTATATTGTTTTCCTTATTAGAAAGTAAGCTCTTTGAGGGCAGGGACTGTGTGCTTTTGCCTCTGTTTGTACCTCCAACCCTTATCACTGTGTCTGGTACAGAGTACATGCACACTGGCTGACAGTTATATGAGAATGGACCAGTAGCAGACAATGCTTCCGGAGGGCATATTGAGGAAAAAGGTAGACAAAAACAGATATAGACCCAGTTATCCAAAAAAGGAGGGAAGAATGATGACCCTTTAACGCAAAGACAAATCCTGGCAACGCTCTCAAAAATGACTCTAATTTTGAGCCTACTATTATCATGGGATTTGTATTTATTTTGGGAGAGAATATGGCTCAAACATTTTTTTTTTTGGAGTGGGGATTATTTTTGTAACTAGCATTCTTCTGTCCTCTTACTAAATTTTCTGAAACCTAATTGAAGTCTGATTTACTGGGAAATGTAATGGGAAATTAGTGGGGTTCAGTAAGCAACAGGACGACAATGGCAGCCCTTTAAAGTTATCCTAAATTACTGAGGAGTGGTGCCCATTCTTTGTACCCAATTTGCCACTGTTATTCCGATTTGGGAATTGTGACCCCAGAGGGGATGTTTTAGCTATATTTAAGTACTTAAATAGTTTTATGCAGAAGAGAGATTCAGTTTATTCTTTTTTGACCCCATAAGGCAGAAATGGAATCAGAATTTAGAAGCTTTGGGGATACACAGGTTTGGGTTTCATGTAAGGTAAAAATTTCATAGCAATTTGGTCATTTCAAGAAATAGTAAGCTCCTCCTTAGTGGGAGAACTAACCACCGGGTGGATGGCCAGTGGTCATGGATTATGTACAGCGGGTGTTATTTAGGAATGGGTTAAAGTAAGGGAGTTTGAATGTTCTTTCTAACATTGAACAATCAGAAAACATTTTTAAGTACTCACTCTGAACCAAGGAGCTAAGAGAGAGATGACTTGCAAAAAACAATGTACAAATTATATATGGGCAATATATATACAAACACACATATACATATGTATCTCTCTATCATCTATCTATCTATCTATCTATCTATCTATATCTCTATATATAGTAATTTGAAGATAATCAACAGACAGAAGGCATAATATGAAGGGCAATCAGGAAATACATCTTGTAGAAAGTTAGATTTTTGCTGGAACTAGGGGGAATACACCAGTTGAAGATGCAGGTGGAGAACACTCCATATACATGAGATATTGAGTGAAAATGACCATATTAGAGATGAAGTATATTGCTCAAAGAATATTAAAGAGGCCATTGTCACTATATTGCAGAATACATGGTAGGGAGAGAGGTATAAGAAGACTGGAAAAGATAGGAAGGGACTAACTTGTGAAGGGCTTTAAAAGTCAGATGATATGGAATTTTTTTATTTCATCTAGAAAGTAATAGGCAGCCACTGTAGTTTATTGAATGGGGGGGAGGTAGGGCAGAGGGCTAGTTTTGACATGGTCAAACCCATGCTTCAACAAAGTTCAATTTGACAGCTGAGTGCATGTATCAGCAAGCACCCTAGTATACTCAGGGCAGCTGCTAGCACTGGTTCTTAGATCTGCTTTTCTAAAGGAAAGCAACTCAAAATGGGTTAACAATCTTTCTTTAATCAAACAAACACATCATTTACCTAGTTCAGGGGGAAAAGTCAGCACCCTGAACTCCAGAGAATACAAACCCAAGTTAGAAGCACTGCCTGTACAAGCAGACCAAGAAACAGATCAGCAGATGGGCTTCCAACCATCTGACCATCACATCCATTACCCATTCAAGTTACCAGAGAGGGAAGAAACAACATCTGGATTTTTCAAAGCCCGGTGGGCTCAACGGTTTCCCAGAGTTTCCTCTCATCAAATCACACAACTCTTCTCCAAGTGAGCCCCAAAGCAAAGCCTCACATCAGGGCATAGATATAGGCTTCTCCTGGGTCAGAGAATGTCACAGCCCTCGACTCACTGCCCAATCACAGAGTAACAAGGTGTGGTCATTCCAAAAAAAACAAGCCCCCTGCCACAGGCTCCATGGGACCACATTCAGCCTATTATGGGGCAGAGTATACTTTCAAATCAGGGAATATTCTCGGAGCCACTTAAGCAAAGGGGCTGGGGCAGGAATGAGCTACGGATTCCCATTACAATGCAGTCTATGAATTCTGCGGTTCTATGAATTTGCATGAAAGTAGACTGGGCTGTTTCAGACAGAAACGAAAATCTCAATCGCTGAAGATTTTCAATTGTAGGTTGGATGAGCATAAGGTGAGTAACGTTGGATTTTGGATTCGTGTTCAAAAAATGGGCTGGATTTGTTCACACATTAGTTCCCTTCCCATTTTGAAATTCTCTGATGCTGTGAGTACAGCACCTAAACAACTTCTAGAAAGCTGGAAAGGCTCTGTGTCTGGGCCCAAATGATATACTATATTCCTGTGCTTTGATAACCAGTCTCAGAAGTATAGAAAAGGCCATCATTGGAAAGTTGTCCATCAGTAGATGGTTTGGGGCTTTTTTTTTAGCCACATATTTATAAAGAGCTTTTCTTTTGTCTTATTGGAGGGAAAATATATCCACAACGATGAAATCAAGAATTTTCAAAGTATCAAATTAACACCAAAAATCTGACTTTTTCCCTGAAAGTGCAACTGTTTTCTCCTGTGTCTTGGGTAAATCACACATTGAGGTTTTACCTCAGCAACAATCCTAACCTTAGAATGGAAATTGTTCTCAAGTGAAATCCCACCAAAAAGAACTCTAAGGACTTCTATATAGTCTTTGGTTGAACTCTAATGTCATTATGTTGAATACTGATCAAACTGCGTGTGTCACTGACTGGATTTGGAGTTTTGTGTGTTTTGATACAAAGAATGTTTATTGAACATGGTCTAGTTACAATCAATCAGACAAATAAACAAAAAAAACCATTTAGCAAGCACATTTTATATACTAAACACTATCCTATGAAACTTGATCTGTACTTAAAGCCTATAAGCAATGTGAGATAATATATTAATTTTTTGTTTACAATTATATTGGATAGATAGCACTTTAGAAAGTACTAAAGTACTTTCACAGTACTTTAAAAGTACTTTTTTACATAGTAAAGAGCTGAGTTGACACATAGAACTTTGGGCTATTCCCATGTTCTCATTCAAGTTCACTTCTAATCTCCCCAGTTCTTTCTTCTGTCCTTCCTTTCCTTTACCTGTCTCTTCATCTTATAATCCTTCATATTTATTCCTTACTCATTTTTACTCTTACTCATTCTCTTCTCCCTTATTTTTCCTTTCCTGTCCCTCTCTCCTTTACTTCTGCCTTTTCCATTCTATATCCAAATAATGTATCCCTTTCTTTTTCCTCTACTTCTCTTTGTTCTATAATTAGAAGGTAAAATCACATTATTTAAAAGTTCAAAAGGACTTTAATGATATAATTTATTACTTCTTTATTTTATAGAGGAGGCAATTGAGGCATGGAGATATAAAAAGATTCATATGACTAGCTGTAGCACCAGTGCAATATTTCCATTACCCAGGATCATGATAAAGACCATGACCATAAATATCACATAACTTTTGATTGCAAAATATACCAAACTCTCCATATAGACAACAGAACTGAAACATTCATTTGGACTCCAGAAAACTGAATTCCAAAACCAGCAAGCTGATTCCATCATAGTACCAAAGATATTAAGAAGGTATAATGAGACTGAGAGTCACAGCAACCTTTAACCTTCCCACAAACCAATATAAGATCAATATTTACTCACAAACCTCTCTCTCTCCTTTCCTGAGGACCTCTCTCTCCCACCTTCTTGCTAGCTCTGATTGCCAGCTTCCTGTGGACTCCGCTTCCCTTCAGCAAACTCCTCCCACCACAGGTTCCATGTGACTACATTCAGCCTATCAGGAGAGAGTTTATCTTCGCAGCAGGGAAGCTTCCTGTGGACTCTGCTTCCCTTCAGCAAACTCCTCCCACCACAGG
>CM053600.1:10084949-10112117 GCA_028646575.1 Pseudocheirus occidentalis
GGTTGGTTCATGTTACTATTGAAACCCTAATAGGACCTTACTTTAAGGAACTATGTTGTAGAAAGACTTCAGTGTGATTCCATTTATTTGGAACACATTTGACATTCCTTAAAAATATCTTTAAATATTCTATGTCATATAGTTAGGGAACAAATCACACCTGATCATTCTGTCCCCCTTAGCCTTTGTAACTCCTTGCCCAAATCTCACCCATGCTTTATGGTACAGCTCAAATACCACTTCTTCCACATAACTTTCCATTTATTATCATTTACTGAGCATCTATTAGGTAAAGAATAATTCATTTCTCTATTCCACACTACAATGTGCTCCCTAAAATCTATTCTCTGACAGCATTTATAGTCCATGTACAAAACTTACTACTCATCATGTTTTGCCTGACATTGTTATGCTGCTAATTCTCCACACATGCATGTCTTATTACCTCAAGTAGATTTCATTCTTCTTGAAAGCAGGGATGATGCTTTAACTCTTATATATTCCACACAGGTTCTAGCATAATGCTTTATACAAAACACACACACATGTTTATGAATGTGTGTGCATGTGTGTAGATACATGTATATACATTTGTGTATTTGGAATTCACTGATATTATTCTCAGAAAGGAAGATCAGAAATTTTTGCATCATTAAAACTTTTAGATTAGTGGTTTTATTGGAAAAGCTAATAATCTCACCTCACACAAATTCTTTCCTCCTAGAGTTCCTCATTTTTATACATTTTATAAATTGGCACTGGATATTATTTGAATGGTAGGTGACCACTTTGTAAACAAGAACCAAACTGCATAAAAGGAAGTTAGGACTGGTCAGTTTTTTCTTAGTTTCTTAGTAACCATTTTTCATCACTAATGTTGAATGTCCATTCTACAGAGAATGTATTTTTCCCCTACTGGTTATTCACTTAATAATGAATGATTTCCAAGAAATTTTCAAATGAATGAGGTGCAAAGTTGATTTGTAAAAGATCTCTCCATGTTGGATTGACCTAAACATTTGTCCTTTTTTAGTTGGCCCAGAAAAGGGGATTCTGTTTGGTCAAGACTACTTCTCAGGGACAATTGCCCTTCCAGATCAATAAATTTTCTCTAAAACAATTAAGATCTAGAAAACAGAAAGCAAGCCAGGAATATCCCTGAAATGCTATAGTATAATGTCAAAATCAAGGATTTGAGTCCTGGATAACACATTAATTATCTGTGGGACTTTAGGCTAGGAACTTAATCTTAATAACCCTCAATGTCCTGATATGTATATTTTTAAAAAAAAATATTAATACCTGCACTATCAGCTGCATAGCTTATTATAAGAATGAAAGCAGTCAACTCATATACCATGAATTTTGTAATGTTAAAGCATGGTAAATGACCATTTGTATTAAGGATATCATTGCCAATTTGTAGTCCTAACATGTCTTGTTATTCTAGCTTATCTGTTAAAATGGGGCTGGGAGGTTTTTTTAGGAATGTAAAAAAAATCACTCCACAGAGTTGCTTGCATTCAAAAAGTGAACTCATTGACACCAGCATTCACCTCACTTCAGTAAAGGAACATATACCCACCTCCAAGGCCTGGGCGCAGTCTGTTGTCATATCCATCCAAGAGACCATCCAGGATCCTGGTAAATATTGTAATATTATCATTGGTCTCATCCTTCACTGAACTTGTTGGCATCTGTGAATAGCTGTTTAAGAAGAAGAATTTTTTAAAGCAAGGTCCATCAAAACTAGAAAATTAATTTCCTACGTGTTCCCTTTCAAATTACTCAACAAGTAAGAAGGTAACATATAATCCCTGATGAGATGATTCTGAAAAGGGAGAGTAACACATAGCACAACTTGTTTAAGGGAATCTTAGAATCCATACTACTTTGGATGGTCAAATTGAAAAGGAGAACTTGGATAACTTCACCTTCCATGAACCAATATTACTTATTCCTTTAAGAAGTCTGTTCTGAGATATACATGGTCTCCCTACAAGACAAGTGCTTCTTAAATGTTCTTGACAATTTATTAGGGAAAAAATACTATTTTAATTTACTATCTTTCCCTTCCAGGTAACTGGCAGGCAAAGCACATAGGAGCAAACACTGGTCAAAGTTCTCATGGCCCAAGTTAATTGGATCTTTTGGTCTTTCAGGCTATGTCCAATTTTTTGATGTAGCTAGTTATCCAACTGTGTCATTTTTTTTCTTTGAATACAGAGCATTCAATGATTTGAAAAAGTCATGAATACAACTTAATAGCTCAAGGGAATAATATTTTCAAATGACAACACAATCACATATTGCTGAAATGACTTGAAATGGTTAAATAAAATATGGTTAGTCTTGACAACTGAAGACTAGAGATTGAATATCAAGAATTAATCCCTTTTAATACTCAGAATTCTTTGACTGTACACAAATTAATGTCATGTCTCTGGTATGTCCTCTTCCTTTTTTCTTGGTTAAGAGCTAAGGGGTGTGGGGATTTCGGGGAGAAATGGTGATGTAATAGTAGAACTCTAATGAGAATATTCTTCACAAATCCCCAAATGATCTGAAAGGTCCCAAGAAGTCTTAAGAACTGCAAAGGCGACAAGAAAAGGTTTCTAACTCTTAAAATTTTAAGTCAAGGTTACGAGTTTCTTTGACTCTCATTTTATATTTTTTGCTAATCAGTTTTCTAAATATTCCACAAGCCTAGCAACCTTTGTAAATATCAGTAATTCATTAGGATGCTTGGAAAAAAGATGATTTTAGGTGATGTCTCTTGCCTTTTAAATTTCAAACTAATTAAGAGATGCAACTCATATAGTTTAACCTTTTTTTTTTCTTTTTCAAATAGGAAGCACACATTCTTTTTCTCTTTCTTGTTCTGACTCATTGTTCAATCGATTGCCAGATGAAGCTGGCAGATAGAGATGTAACTTCACTCTCATGGTGTCACGCTGAGTAGTTGTCATGCTATGTTTAACTAACTGCCTATTGACATGAAGAATGTTCCTTCTTCTTGATAAGGCATACGCTTAGGAATTATTTTCTTCCATTAGGTTTATTATTTCCCTAATTATTAGCTCCGTAGGATGGATTAAGCTTTAAATTAGGTGGGTTTTTTCCTTAAGTGCATAGAGATGACTCAGATTGACAGATTGACTCTACACTACATTTTTTTTCTGTGCTATTTCTCTTTATTTTATTTTTAATTTTCATGATAAAACTTCAAATTATACCAACCTTCAAATTTATGACAGTCTTCTAACCCTCCTTTTTCCTTTGATTTAACTTTCTTATATTTGATGGCTTGGTGAAAGCTTTTCTGCATTTGTGTGTGTGTGTGTGTGCACGTGTGTGCATGTATTTATATAAGATATATTCATACAACAAGCTCAAAACCAAGATTCTTAGGTACTGTTTGACTAAAGGTAACAAAGTAACTTATTATATAAAGAAAATTCAAACATCTATCAAATAAATTAAGGAGGTTTTAAAATAAAATTAAGGTCTGTTCCAGGAACAGAAATAGACTTGGAATTTGTCGGGTGATTAAAAGGTAGGAGAAATCATAGCTGTCATCATATCTCTTACTTTAATTTATCTTCATATTGCTTTATGACATTTTCATGTATTTTTCATATTCCCAGTCTTTTTCCTAAGAGCAAAAAATAAATGTCTACACATACTTCAAGTTAATTTTTTATAAACCTAAGATTTTAAAAGTGTATTGGTTTCCTTCATCCTGTTTCTCCCAATCCTTATATCTACAATGCTTTTCTCTTGTTTAGCTAGATTCCTTAATTCTTTTCTAGAAGTGTGAGTTTCAACATTTTTGTTCTTTGTTATTTTGTTATTTGTTATTTCTTTATGCTTAGACTCACTGTCAGTCTTTGTTCTTCCTCATTGTCTATTAATTTTAATAAGACAATGTAATCTCCTTCTCTGTGACCACATATCGTCACTTTTTTCCAACCCCTCCCCTCCATAATCATCTGAATCAAATGGATCCAAAAGTATTTTTCTAGTGGCTCTATATTCCTTTGTCCCACACTCTATACTTGTGATATAGATATGAATTATCTTCCACATTTTACAAATTAAAAAAAAATACTGAATCTCAGGAACAGAAAATGACTTTTCGGGGCGGCTAGGTGGCACAGTGAATAGAGCACCGGCCCTGGAGTCAGGAGTACCTGAGTTCAAATACGACTTCAGACACTTAACACAAAAAAAAAACTAGCCATGTGACCTTGGGCAAGTCACTTAACCCCAACTGCCCTCCAAAAAGCAAAAAAAATAAAAATAAAAATAAAATAACATAAAATAAAATTACTTTTCCGAGATCACATAGTTAGACCAGTACAGGGACAAGAAATTAAATTACTTGTCTGCTCAGCTCCTGCTTTTTCTACAGGACTATATTACTTTTCAAGTTATACAGATTACTTTCATTTTGCAATAAAGGTGATATTCAGAGTTATGAGCACTATCACTGCAGCATAAACTTGGCCCACTAAAGTAATACCATGGTTGAATATAACCTTGAAATGTTTTAAGACACTTGTAGAACTCATTTTATTCAAGATATACCTTAACTTAGAAAATTACTCAAGCTTTAAGTGAGGAATATAAATTCCCTACATTCAGATTAAAAAGTTAAAATATTAAAGTTCTTCAAGCTTCTTTTCTAATGGATAAACAATATGACCTCTCATTTTTCCTGCAGTAGCTTCCTTTAAAAAAATAAATCCTTTTTCTACACAATTCTGTATGTAGGAATATATAACATTGCTTTCTAATAATTCAGGGCTCCTTTATGTCTTTGGTATGTGTTCCTTCCACCAAAGCAGACTGCAATCACTACCTTTGACTTAGTAGGTTATTTTTTGCACCATTTCTATGATCTAAAAATTTTACCTGACGTTCAAACTTCTGGGGATGTTCCCACTTTCATTTTGTTAGGCTAATGTGTGGACTATAGACAATAATGTGGCTTATCATCCTGTATTTTTTACCCTTCTAGCTTAGAACAGAGCTCTAGTTCCCAGAATTTCATATTTATGTATCTTAGATTTGTGAACTAGAAACTTCATTGTGAACTTAGAAAATACACACGTGAAATAATACAGGTAATTGTTTCATTAGCTTCTAAAACCTTCTGTGAAAACACAGAAAGATGAAAAAGAATGGAGCTTTATATTCTTATGGAAGAAGCACCAAAGGGAATGATGGAAGGAAGGCTGTGGGAATATTAACAGTGGAAATAGATAGAATCACAGGTCATCTTAGAGCTGCTTATTTTTCTTTGAAATATGAAAACAGAGGAAACTAATGAATGTGATTGGTATGACTAATGAAGACTCTCAAGATGAATATGCTACAATGTAAAAAGATGAAGCATGAAACTGAAATTGGCTAATATTGTGATTACACAGTTAATATCCCAAAGAAAGAAATGAACAAGGACCAAAATGATTCAGAGAAAAGAGTTTCCTAAGCCCAACTCTAACCCTCACCACCAGAATGCTAACTTCCAAAATACTTGTTAATCATGATCCGGTCAACAGACTAATTGATCTTGAAATAAGTTATTTACTAAGATGAGTATATGTACATATCAGCATATACACACACACACACACGTGTGTGTGTAAAATTAAAATATGTTGATATATATGTATATATATACATACACATATAGATACACAGAGGTATCTGTATGGATATATGTATCATATGTCAACATATAAACTCTTAGTGTTTTCATTCCTGAGACTTAGAACATTTCCCTAATGACTACTTGGCTACTATTTCAGTGGCTCATCCAAATAAATGAATATACTAGTCTTATTTAAGAACTCAAAGTGCTTGTCCAAAAGAGAGGGTCAAAAACTGGAATTTGTAATGTTAAACATGTTAAATATTTGCTTAAATATGGTTATTAGAACTATATAAAAGATATTCTTGAGATATAGATTACATGCAATATATTTCTTCTACCAAAGACTCATGGCAAGGTAGAATAGTATAAAGAATTAATGACACATTCATTAAACATGCCTACTTATTTCTTCTCTGCCATTAATTAGTTTTATGATGTTCGATAAGGCACTGCACTGTCATATGCCTAAGTGTCATCCTCTATAAAAGGTGGGTAATTATATCTGGTCTACAGAGCCTATATGAAGAGCAGAGGTTTACAAAACCACATTCATTTTAATTTAGAGCTGGAAGAAATCTTAAAGATTCTTGAATTCAATTCTCTTCTTTTACAAGTGAGAGAACTAAGATTCACAAATTTTAAATGACTTGTCCAAGATCAAAAATATAGTCAGTGGCAGAGCCCAATGTAGAGCCCAGATGTCACACTTTGCAAGGCAAAAATCATTGAAAAGTGAAATGTGCTATATAAAGTAAGGTAATATTACCAAGAGTGTGTCACATATATCTTTTCCCTCCTTCCAAAATGGTATTTAAAGTTTGGCATTTAAGCCTTGTATTTAAAACTTCCCTGTCTCTGTTGATGGCACTACCAGCTCCAAACTTTGGAATCAGTTTTGATTCTTCCCGTCCCTGATCCTAAACCACATCCAAACAACTGGGACACCCTGTTGCTTCTATCTTCACAATATAGCTAGCATTTGTCCCCACCTTTTCATTCACACAGGCATCACAGTTCAGAACTTGGTTACTTTCTTCTAATTGGTCTTCCTGCCAGCAGTCTCTACCATTTTCCCTCCATCCTTCACATTGCTGCCGAAAGAACTGCCTAATATAGAGGGTCTACATTGCTGGGTGGACAGATTGCTAGATCTGGAATCAGGAAGACCCATTTTCATGAAGTCAGTTTGGGGGTCTCAGACACTTGCTGGCTGTGTGACTCTGGGCAAATCCCTTAACCCTGTTTGCCTCAGTTTCTTCATCTATTAAATGATGTGGAGAAGGAAATGGCAAACCTCTCCAGCATCTTTGCTAAGAAAGCCCAAAGTGGAGTTATAAAGAGCCACACAAAACTGAAAAACAAATTCAACAAAAACAAGGTAGAGGCTCATTTCCCCTCTTTCTTTAAAAAGGCTCTCTTGGTTCTCAGTTGGTTAAAGGGAATGATGCAAATTCCTTAGCCGGGTTTTAAGGGTCACCAGGAGCTGGTTAAAACACATCCTCCTGGGTTTCTTTGGCATGAATCCTCTTCATCCAGGCTATATTCTAGCTACAATGACCTATGATGAGCTATAATGAATTTGTTCCCTTCTCTCCTAGTAAGGACTTCAGTGTCTCTATGTTCACAAGGGTAATACCCCTAGAGAACTCATTCCCTCCTTATCTTTGTTGAAATTCTCCATTTCCTTCAAAGCCCAGCTTAAGTATTATCTTCCCCATGGAGCTTTCCTTTTCTCATTCAGCTGTAAGTGATCATTCCCTCCTCAGATTTTCCTGGAGCACTGTGCCTGGATCTCTGATTTTCTTTCCATTATCCACACTCCACCACACCCCTCAAAGCTTCACATTATACTCTACGTCATATTTCATTTTGTAGATATCACACATCCCGACTTAAGCTGTATGTTCCTCATATTGTGCAAGATTTCAACTTTTTACCTCTACCTCTTCAAAGCATAGCATTGTCTTGCATATAATAGATACTTAATGAAAGAGTGAAGTAATCTAAAATCATATTAAAGGACTGATGGATAATGAAGTATAATGAGGAAAAGACTACTGGATTTTGAGTTGGAAGTCTTCAGTTCAAATCTTGACTCTGACATTTACTACACATGCACCTTTGGTCAAGTTAGAGGTTTATTGAACATTCAGTCTTCCCATGTAATGGATAATAATAATAATAATGTTAACGTAATTTTAATAACAACAAGAACAGCATTTATGTAGCAATGTCAGGTATGCAAAGTGTTTATAAATGGCATCTAACTGTATACACAGCAACACTGGCAAGGAGGTACTATTGTTAGCCCCAATTTACACACGAGGAAAGTAAAATGAAGTTGAAGTGACTTGCCTAGGGTCACACAGCTTGTGCCTGAGGCAGGATTTGAGCTAAGGTATTCCTGACTCTAGGTATAGAACTCTAGCTAGAAGCCTCTTTAAATTGACAGGACTGGACTAAATGCCACCCCCCCCACCCAGGTCCCTTCCTCTATTAAATCTATGCTCCTGTGTTGATACTTGAGTTTTACTAGAGATAACTACTCCTATTTAAGCTGTTCCCTGAAGAAAAGTAGAGAGTAAATATTAAAGTGAATATGTTCTTCATTAATTGGTCATCATTCTCTCCATATTATTAGGCTGCCTGGGTATATACGCCTCAAACTTCTGATTGTGGGGCCTTCTGTAGGATTTTTAGAAATGGATTTAGGGTTTTAAAAATACTTTTGAAAGGGGATGTTGCAACTATCGTGATATACTGCCAGTGTATTTCCAAGGGGAAGAAGGTAAGAAAGGAAAATACAGGTTGAAAAACTTGAGAACTACTGCTATAAATAAGTCTGTAGCATTAAGATATATATGACTCTCACAGAATAACTGTTTACAAAAATTCTAAAAGCCATTGGTACATATTCCAAGAGCCTACTGCTAATTTCTGAGGAACACTGATTTGTTGAACTGAAAATAATGTGGATTTCATGATGGTAGGCTACAATTAGAGTAAATTCGTAGATACTTGGGAAACTAATCTATCATAGTACTAAGGGTCAGAATCATTTCCTATGCTAAGTTTCTCAACTTCTCTGTCCACTTTTAGAAGAGCTCACCACAGAAGGCAATTCTTTGGTCTGATAGTTCTAAAACTTGGAAACTTTCCTTGATACTCTCTTTAATTTCTTTACTTTCATCTCATCATTGCTAAGAAATACTCCCCTTATTGGTCTGAACAACACAATGAAGGTGAAAAGGTTTCTGTGTGAAAAGAATAAGTTTCCCTAGAATGATGAAAATGCCATTTTTGGAGAAAGGATAGTTTAAAATACCCGTGACATTGATGCTAAAAATCATAGAAAAGACCATGACAGAAAGAACAATGCAATGAACCTGTCATCATTTAAGACTCCAAGGTGACTTTTCAGACATTCAAAATAGACACAAATCCAAAGTTATTGAGTAAATTTGGCACAAATTTTCAATGTCATAAGCAGTCAATCACAACCTTCAAATGAACAATAACTATCAAATTTTATGAACCATATCTTCTAACAAAAAAAAACAAATTGCAAATGAGTATTAAACCTCTGAATATATCTTTTAACCTGAATAAGAAGAAGCACTGCTGATTTTGAACCATATTGCTTCCATTCTTAAGTTCTAAATTCACCAATACTCTTTAGCCTAATCCTCTTTTCTCTGACTCACTTCAGAAACTACACTTCAGGTGGTCAATCTGTCAAAGAAAGTTTCATTTAATGCTATTTCTAGCCACTAGGACACTGAGGGTACAGGGATATCTAGGTGGGCATAGAACTCTACATTAATCCTTCAGTGCACAGAATTTGAAGTCAGAAAACATGGGTTCAAATCTCAGCTCTGCTCTGAGAAGACCTTTAATAAGTCACTTGATTTATCTAGAATTCATGTTGTTCCCCAGTAAAACCAGAAGGCTAAGTTAGAGGACCTGTATGTTCCCTCCTTGTTCTATGTCTTTGTTCTATTGAACAAATTCTTAAACTAAACATGTTTGTTGTAGTTTTAAAACATAATAAGTGGGAAAACCAGATGACTTACCCAAAGTGACTGGCTAAATTCATGGAAATGCAAAAGAGGAGGAGGTTTTTGATCATGACAAAGCTAGAAAACATTCCATTGTCCATTCCCAATAAGAATAATAAGTGAAGTGGTTGAATTTGGGAGGAAAATGCTCTTTTCCACCTTGATCCTTAGGCTGGAATAAAGAAAAAGAAGAGAACATATGCCCATGAATGTCTTGGTGATAAACAGCTTGGAACCAAACCATACTGCAAGGACTCATTTTTTAACTATTCATAAATAAGAAACATTAGGATACATTTTGGTGTCATTATACAAATACAGTTCCATACTCCCTCCCTCATGACTTTCATTTTCAGAAGGCAATAAAATACAGTACAAAGAAATTAGCATAATGCTTTGTTTTTTCCCACTTAAATATAAAATAAAATGCACAATCATGCTTTTGATTTTTCAACCATTAACCTAAATATTTCATTTTAACCTCTTACTCTTTGTTGAAGTAATAATTATCTAAATGATCATCGCATTAGATTCATGGGTTTTTTTTTCTGAGAAAGTGATTTATGCATCCCTTACTACCTGCTTTTTTTTTTCCTTTCAAAAATATTCCCCCTAAGTGTTCAAAGGCAGCTTACTCCTTTTACTGCAAGGTGTCAGGAGAAATTTTGGGGAAAGAGGACAAAGGTCACTTTTGGGGAGCATTCTAAGGAGAAGGATTACTATAATATAATAACTGCTTATTAGAAAGGTTGCCACTTTCTTGGACGGCTTTCTCAGTGACTAAATAACCTAATAATTATTATATTTTGGAGAAATCTGCCCCTTGGCTCTGTTCTGATCTCTAATTAAAGTGTTAAAGAATCGGAGGCCTTAGTTCTCCTTTTTCTCTTGTTTAAGGACCCTGATCCAAGCAATGTGCTTTTTCTTCCATGCAATCCAAATCAACACACATCTGTACATACATGCAGCCTGCTTGCTTTCATTGTACTTTGTTCTAGAGAAGCGTTGATGCCAATTCCCCCAAATGAAAGAACACAATAAAGACTTTAAAGCTAAAATACTAAAGTAATAATAATAATAATAATAATAATAATAATAATAATAATAATACTTCCTAGTGCCTACCCCAAGGAAGATTTAAATGTATAAGGTCTCCAGAGTCAGAGGTCACCTACACCCTGCCTTTTCGTCTTTGGGTCCCCCTGTAACTGGCATATAACCAGGCATATAACATCCAGGGAAGGAGAGGTGATGGGAAGGAGCAAAAAAAACAAAAAAGGTGGGGGCGGGGGGCTTCTTTCTTTTCCAGCATCCTCTGCACTAGGTGCTGAAAGGAAAAAAGGTAAGAAGCCCCAGGGGGGTCTCCATATCGCTGCGTAAGCTCTCTAGCCGGGAACACCATCCTCGTGTGTGCCAGGGCGTGTGGAAGTGGGAGGGAAGCGGGAGGAGGATTGCGGAGTCGGAGCACTGTATCCACTCCAGCCTTCTCTTTTTGCTATCTCGACCCCTGCTTTTCCCTCCTGGAGGCATTTGACTGATCTTCAGATAATCTAGCCCACCTTTGGATTCTCCCTCACCTTGTTTTTCTTTTCTCTCTTCCCTCCACGGTTCCCTACCTGGTTCCAGATCTCCCTTTTCCTCTGTATCTCATTGAATTACTCAGTGTTATTTATTCGTAGGTTTTCCCCATTGCAAATCTCGGTTCTCACTAACGTGCAAAGGGCGGGTAGAGGCTCCCCAGTCAAAGCCTCTGCCAATTGATCCGTGGTTAGCTGCCCCTTTGGAATCGCACTGCATTACACCAGCCTGCACCTAGTCCCCGCTTCCCAGCCTCAACTCTTAAAAAGCAAGCATGCCCAAAAGGGGAAAACTTACCCAGGTGCCCGGAAGGGAGGGGAAGGCAAGGGAAGGAGGGAGGCTGACAAATTCAATAAGCGCATACTATGGGCTAAGCGCTGGGAGGGGTACCAAAGAAAAACCAGGCAGCTCTTGGACATAGTCCTTAGCGCGCTAAATACACCTCTACCCTCAGCACTTTAAACATCAAGGGCCCTGGAGGCGGGGTGGATGTGGGGGGGGGGGGGGGAGAGGGAGAAGGGGTCTAGGAAAGGGTTGGTATTTCCAAGATCGACAACCCTTCCTAAGAGGACCCCTCCCAGTCTTTTCTCCCTGTGCAGCTGCGGTCTCTGGGTTGGAGGAGGTCGGCAAAAAGCAGCCCCTTTGGAAGCGGCTCCGCACCTTGGTGGCAATCCGATAGCTTTATACTCCTCGTTCAGTGCAGGCTGCGCTATCCTCTGTCCTAACCCTCTTCCTTACCTACCCTCCCACCTCCGGGATCTAATTTGCCCCATGGAGTCTGGCTAGGCAAAGTTTGCAGTCTTCCCGTTTTCTCCCTGGCACCGGGTTCCTTCCTTCTGTCAATTCCCTTTTCCCTCTACCAGATACTGCTCTGCTCCAGGCTCTAGGCACTTCCCAGTAGGAAAGGCGACACATTGTTCCCTCTGTGTGGGGTCTGTCTCTCCCCTATTCAAAAACACTTCAACCAGCAGTGACCAGGCTCCTCTCCCAGTCCCAAAGGGTCATTTGCTCTCCTGAGAAGGAGGTTGAGAACCCCCCTCCATCCCGAGCCCTTCCCCAGTCTCGTCACCTTCCTCATCTCTTCCCCACAGCTTTGAATCGTATCCCACCCCAGCCCCCCTGCCAATGTCTCCCCCACCCTGAGCCCCCCACTCCGACACCCGGCTTACCAACAGAGCTGGACATGCGAAGAAAGGTTAGTAGATGTTCTGCAAATTCCTTTCTCTCCCGTTTCCCGCCCAGTACCCTTTTGCTCCCCAACCCGAGCTGCCTGGTGCAGAGGTCTCCGTTGTCACCAACACATACTGAATCTCTTGAAGTTCCCACCGCTTCCCCAAGTGGAACGGGATGGAGGGAGGGTACGCTCACCCGCTCTCTGCCTTGGATCGCAGAGGCTCCCTCCTCAGCTCCTCCTTCCAGGATGCACTGCTTTCCTCTTGCAGATTTCTTTCTCTCCCTCCCATCCCCCCCCAATATACACACACTCTTTTCTCTTTCTCTCTCTTACCTCTTCTAAGCATCCACATGTCGTCTTTTAGGGTAGCGTAACGTTCGGATGCAGCTGTATCCCACCAGAGGCCGCCACACACTCAACAAATGGGCTGGCAGGCCAAAACTGTATAAAGAAGAGTCAGATCTCTTTATTAGAGGAGGAACCAGGAGTGTCAACAGTAAAACCTCTTTGGGCAGGGTTCGTGTACCTCTTGGTACATGAATTGATGGCCTTGTGTGACATTTTTGGCTAAGTTTTCTAATGATGGCAAGTCAGGATATAGCTGTCAACAAGTCAGACACTGCAAAGATCTTACTAGTGGCAGAGGCCAGAAGGAGGCCATTGCGACATGATAGGATGCTTGCCCCAGACTTCCCTAAAATTTAAACTTTCTCCCCCCTCAGATTCTATTAGTTTCCAAAAGACTTTATTCTGTTGTACCTCTGAATCTGAGTCAATAAAATACAAGTTAAACACTTTTTCTGCTCATTAAGTAGTAGTACCTTTATTAACTCCAAGATAGGTTATAAAGTTGAACTGAAATAAAATCTTTAGCAGTTAGTGGTCATTTTATGTGATTTGTGGTTTCTGTATTTTCCTGTTTCATAAAACCGAGACTTCTACAGTAGGAAGAAGCATGTAAGTAACCTTTTCACCAATATTGGGGTTCAGGGCACCTAAAGTCTGTTGAGTCATACTTTTGCTGTTAACTCATTAAACAAGCCATTTACTCACCTTTTGCCTCAGTGTTCTGACCTATAAAATGGGAGTGCTCAATGAATAATAGGAGACAAGTAGTGATGGAGAAAGGAAAGCGTACTAAGAATGATGTGATAAAAGGAAATATTAAATGAATATAAAAGATGCTTCTCAAGAAATTGATTTAAAATGTTCCCATCAAAGCCGTCGCAGTCATGAAAGCAAAAATGGATACCCTTTGGCTCTACAAGCACTCAGTTAACAGGGAAACAGCATTAAAAATTCTCCAAGACTATGCATAACTCTTTAGTATTTTTACATAAGATTTGTGAAGATTAGGTTTTCTTTGTCCACTTCTGGTACTACAATAGTAGCTCATGTTGCAGAAAGGTAGGTTTCTGTCCTTTGTTTGTTTGTTCTGTTTTTGTTTTTGTTTTTTTTACCATTCCAGTGTAGAACAGTAGTAAATCTTTTATCGTATATTTAATAATCCATATACCTAAAGCTGAGCACTTGTCAATGTCATTACATATTCAGATAAAATACTGCAACACTTCACTGCCTTATTAGAAATGCATGCCAAGAATAGATCATGTAAATATGAATATCTGAAATGCACAATTTGAGCCCTTGTAAGTTTGCATGCCTTCATAGCATACAATAATTGGTATCTATCAAGGCCAAATTAATTTAATATGTAACCAATCCTAGCTTTGTTACTCTTCTCCTTTTAATTGCGTTTATAAGTGGATAATGGCAGAGGGAATTTCCTTACCAGGCACAGATCTGGACCAAGAAACAAACAAAGAAACAAATAGTAAGCCTGTGTATATATGGGAGGGGGGTGGTGAATCAAAGAATGAGTGAAAAAGGAATGTGTTTAACATGTGTTTGGCACTAATAAATGCAGGTACCATTAATGCAAAGCACCTATACTATTAATACAAAAGCATCTAAGAGCTTGTATTCTAATACCTAAAGATAACACATTTGAGAAGTGGTGCCTTAGGAGATTAGTTTTGGTCAAGAAAGCTACAGGGATGTTGAATGTAGTCATAGGGCAATTGAAATGTCTTTTCTGGGAATGGTAGTATTGATTTGACTGTTGTTTCCAGGGCTTGATATGAAGTGTGTATGTGTCTGTGACTGTGTCTGTGTCTGTGTGTGTCTGTGTTTCTCTGTGAGTGTCTGTGTGTGTGTCTGTGTGTGTGTGTTTGGGGGAAAGGGGATAGGTACTTTCATGTCATGGTGTGAAGACTGTTAGGGAAGAGAAACATAGGGGGGTATGTTGGAGTAAAAATGGTGAAATGTCATAAATTATAAAACCAGGCACCCAAAGGAGAACATTCCCGATTAAGATAAAGGTTTCATTGACAGTCACAGTCCTAAAAACAAGAAAATACAGGATATATAATATTTACTCATATCAAAGCTAAACAATATCATTTTCCTCATCAGTGTGATGAAGAATACAGACCAGGTCAAGTCGAGTCAACAAGCACTTATTGTCTGCTATATAACAAGCATTATGCTTAGTGTTCCTGATACATAGAATGGGTAAAAACTATCTACCCCCACAAGGAGTTCACAATCGCATGGGAGAAGACAACAAGCAAAAAAGTGTTTACAAATAAGATGCTTACTGGATGAGTTGGAAATAATCCGTAGAGAAGAGGCTCTAAGATTAAGGAGTACTTGAAAAATGCTTCTTGTAGACTGCGATCACTAAGGTCTTTTTAAGGTTTAAATTCTAATATTCTATGATCTATAAAGCCTTGGTATTTCAGAATATTGAATTAGAAGTGGATTGAAAAAAGAGGTCTAAGTACCATAAAAAAGAAAGAGCATTGGATTTTAAAATAAAGGGCTGAGTTAAAATCCTGGATATTTTCATTCCTTCCTGTATGTATACGGCTGTCATTTAATATTTTCAAATCTGTTTTGTCTTCTATAAAATGAGGAAGTGAGACTGAATGATTCTAAGGTATCTTGCCATTTTAAATATAGTGAAATGGAGCTTTAGATAGTTTGGAAATTTGTATTGTAATTGTGTCAAAACATTTTTAAAGTTAATTTATCTTGATTTATAGCTTGTTCCAATAGTAAGGAAAAGGACATAAGAACAAGAGATTTATACTTACATGAGTGGGAAGGTCTCAAATTAATTCTGAGCAAAACGAACTTAAAGACACAGAATGGAAAAGAAAAGAAAATTTGAATGCTACTTATTATTTTTTAAGGCAAAGCTTTTCCTTGTGCTTTATGCATTTTATTTGGACAATATAAAGGAAATGAAACAAAATGAGTCTTTATTAAGTAAAAAAATCCCAGAATATCAACTTAATGGTAGACAATTTCTATCTCCACAATTTGTTTAACATTGATAAATATAAATACATTTTTTCTAAAGTTATTCCTAAGTCAGGTATGATTCTGATAAATATGTATCTGACCAAACAAAAGAAAGATATTTTTGGCTGGGAAACCCAATTGAATTTACCCATTAGTCAAACTTGGAACCTTATAGAAACTTCAGTTTTTTGAAGGTAATTTATAATTGTTTATTTAATATTATCGCTTGATAAATATTTATTTTGAACTGCAATGCTTACAATGAAACAGTTCATCAGCACCATTCCCGTTTGTTGTCAGCATTTCCCTCTCAAATTCACTGTACAGAAAGGTGTATGTTTTAAATAGACCATTAGAGGGCATCCTAGTTCCACATAATCATAGGAGAGTAGCTAATTTCTTTACTGAAAAGAATTCCACTGTGAGTTTTGAAATAATGAGCTGGAGTTGAATGCTTGGTGCTGTGGGTGGAGCACTTGCCCTAGAACATCCATTGTTTTCATCCATCAGGAGGTGAGCAAGCTAGTGTCAGTTTGGGGAAAGATGGATGAGTAAAACATACAAACGTTTTGGGTTTTGGGGTTTTGTTTTTTGTTTTTTTTTTTGCCAAAAATATAAGTTATTCATGGTTATCAACCAAAGCAATTATAGCATTCTAGGCATACTTAATAATCTGAGGTATCTGCCATGTTTCTCTTCTCTAGGACCCTCTTTGTCTACATTTGACTTTCAGGAAAAATGTATAATTCAAAGAAAAGTTGTCAGGAGGAGATTTATGCAAAATAGAGCTCTTACTATGACAGAGATAGCCCTTTATAGTCAGGAGTCTCTCCATGCTCTGGTGTGGGCCTAACATAATTTTTATGAAACCATACTACCCTGACTTCCTCATTCTCTACCAACCCTACTCCTCATCTTCCATGTCTCTGTGTACCACTCATTGGAATAGTAATTCTATATCATAACAGAATCATCAGGTCCAGAAACACAAACCTTTATCAGGAGTTATGAGACTGTTGATGAATAATCAATTACCATGGACAGAGCAGTGGACAGGAATAAACCTCCAATAAAGTCCCTTAAATATAATACAATCGGGGCGGCTAGGTGGCGCAGTGAGTAGAGCACCAGCCCTGGAGTCAGGAGTACCTGAGTTCAAATCCAGCTTCAGACACTTAACACAAAAACTAGCCGTGTGACCTTGGGCAAGTCACTTAACCCCAACTGCCCTCCAAAAAAAAAAGCAAAAAAAAAAAATATAATACAATCGAAAAAAAGTGAATAATTATAATAACTGACATTTTTGTAGTGCGTACGCTTTGCAAAGTATCTTGCAGATATTATTTCATGTAATCCACTCAACAACCTTGTGAGGTCAATGCTATTATTTTCACCATTTTACAGATAAGGACACTGTAGCTCAGAGAGGTTAAGTGGCACACTTAGGGTCACAATAAACCAGTCTACAACTGTCTGTTGTCTAAGATTTGTGTCTGCCATTTGTGACACACAGTGCTGAGCAAAGGGCAATGCAATTATTTATAATTCTTTAGTATTAAATAATTCCTAATCAGAGGCAGTTTATATTCTATTCAGGAGACAACTGCAAATGTAAATACAAAATAAATATAAAGAGGGAATAAACAGATAAATACAAATGCTTTAAATATAAGGTAACTTGATAGGGAAGACTCTTGCATTTTAGGAGTGAGGATCAGAAAAGGATTCGAGTGGAAGGTTAATCTTAAACTGTATCTTAAAGATTTCTCTGAAGCAAAAAGGAGGAGGGATTATACTACAGGCATGGGGGGGGGGGAGTTACTGCAAAGGCATGGAGTTTAGAAATGGATTCCCTTTTTTGAGGATCAGAAAGGACACTTTAGCTGGATTCCAAAGTAGAGGAGCAGAATAACTTGTTAGTCTTTAAAGATGTGTTAGGGTCAAGGTGTGAACATCTTTAAAAACTAAACCCTGAGGCAATAGAGAGGCACTGGAGTTTATGCAATAGGGGAGTGACAGGGACAAATTTGGCATAAGGAATATCATTTTAATAATAGTATAGAGTTGTTTGTTCTTCATTCTCAAAGAATGACACCAGTGATATTAGGATGATGGTGTCTTTATTTGCAAATGAATTGGATTTAAGTGAGGTAAAACTGTGCAAAGTCATCAGCTTCATGCTCTCCTCCAGAGTCAACAAAGCACTGTGGTAAATCAAGAGGATATTCAATTGCCCTGGATACAGTGGGAGACCTGGGCCTTTTTTAACTAAGGTCTTCCCCAGGTCTCAGTTTGTCTGAGACAATAACTATTCAGTAATTAAAAACTAGGTCAGAATTGAGGCAAAAGGTGGTTTGCCTTTTCAAAAGAAATAATCTGGGAGGAAAAGACCTTCAGGGTTTCTGTCTAGAACAGAAATAACTGCTATTGGGACAGCTAGGTGGCGCAGTATGTAGAGCACCAGCCTTGGAGTCAGGAGGACCCGAGTTCAAATTTGACCTCAGACCCTTTACACACTAGCTGTGTGACCTTTGGGAAGTCCTTTGACCCCAATTGCCCTGCCCTTCCCCCTCCAAAAAGAAAGGAAAAAAAGAAATAATTGCTATTTACACTCATTCTGACATATCAAAATCCAAATAATGAGCCAGTGAGGCTTGGTTTGCCATCTGTTTATTGACCAATCAGTGAAAACTTAGAGTGATTAAGGTTTAAACTCCAAAAGCTTTATCAAAGACTGATTTTTCAAACCTATATTTCAGTAAATCATAAATGAAAACTACATGAACCAAAGGAGTTAATTGCTCAAGTTTTTGGGGGAAAAAATGATAGAATAACTAAGTAGGGGAGAAAAAATCTAGCCCCTAAATCCCAAAATATCTTGTTATCATGTGAAGTATGAGTGATCAAAATTTAAAGATAGAATAGAAAGAAGGAAGGAAGGAAGGAAGGAAGGAAGGAAGGAAGAAAGGAAGGAAGGAAGGAAGGAAGGAAAGAAGGAAGGAAATACAGTGGGGCAGGCAACTATTACTACTTATAAATTGTTGTTTCTCCTTTGTTCTCAAAAAGGACCAAAGACATCAGGAGTAGTATAGAGTGCTTTAATGGGAATGAGGAAAAATTGGAGGCAGAAGAAACTTAGCAATCAACTGAAACATAATTTATGTGGGAGTTGATGCAACATCAACTAATATGGTAGCTGTGTGAGGAGAAAAAAGGATTTTATAGAGATGTGAATGTTTTTTAAAAAAATGGCAAGATTTGGAAAATGGTCTTGTGTGTGGTGGGACAAAATGTGAGAAGTTGAGGATAATGCTGAAATTATGAAGCTTGGAGACTAGAAAGATGATGGTGAGTTGGAAAGAAATAGAGAAGTCAGAAAGAAAGAAGGGTTTGATGGTAAAGGTAGAGTGCATTTTTAGTCATGTTAAGTTTGAGATATCTCCAGGAATCCAATTTTAAATATCTAATAGGAAATTTGGGGTGTGGTACTAAAATTCCAGAGAGGGGCTGGGATTAGTTCTCTAGATTAGTATATGATCTGTATAGAGATGATAATTAAACCTATGGAAACTAATAAGGTCACCGAGAAAAATATTAGGAAAATATGGGAAGAGGACACAGGACACATTGTACCTAGGAACACCCATGATTAGAGGGTGTGGTACAGATGATGAGCAAGCTCAGGAGATGGAGAATGTGTGTCAGACAATTAAGGTCTATTAAGTGTAGATTGAGTAGTAGTAGACTTAGTAGACTAAAATCTATCAAGATTATGATTCACCCAGAGCGTTTTGACTTCAACTCTCTATCTACCTTCAAAAGAAGAGAAAAAGGAGATGGAGCCCCCAAATATACTTGAATAATAACAATTATGTTGAAATGTATGCTCAGAATAAGGAAAAAGAAAAGACCCTCTACATAACTGATGTATATCTTCACTATAGGCACTAAGAGTAGTGTAAAGAACTACAGTTAGAAGGCCATGGTTCAGAAATCTCAAAGAATCATTAGGGATATTCATATTTGGAAGGACAAAATGGGATTCATGAAGGTCTTCTGGGGAAGTCATGCTTCCTAGAGGCTTGTATCATAGGTCTTTTATAGTCATGCCTGAAATATTCTCCTAGCTTGTTTTCCCTTTCATGTAGTTATTCAGTACATGTCTCTTAATTCCGCATTTGTGATTGTTCATTATCAAAGTTTCCCACCTCTGCTCCTTTGGCTACTTGCATGTTTGTTTGTTTTAAATCTCATCTCACTAGCTCCCAGGAGATGGAAGGATTATCACAACTTCCCCCCTCCCTTGGTGGTTTCCTTTCTTGTCCACTACAGGGTGACCTGCATTTCTCCAACAGAAGATAATGCTCTTCTGTTTAGTTCCTAAGCCAATCATGTTATTGTCAGAAGTCAGTCTCATAGTTATAGGCCATATTCCAATATTCCCTTATGTTGGTTTTCCTGTAACCAGCTTTCAATGTAATGTCAAATAAAGATTGCTTTTTTTTCCTTCCATCTTATTCTCTTGTTCTACAATCTAATAACCTTTGTTCTCACACAAGTTTACCCAGTGGTCAAGGACACACTGCCCATCTCAACCCCTAAGTGAGTTTCCATCTGTAATACCATGTTGATGAAGGGGGTTTCCATAGACTTTGGATTATAGCTTTAGGAATGGAAGGGAGTTTAGAAGTCATAGATCCATAGATTCCTCACAGTAGCATCGTAGAACTAGATCTGGAAGGCACCTTGTAAGGCAAATAATCTGACACCTTCTTTCTGAATAAATCAGCACTTTCTATTGGACTTGAGGTTTGGCAGACTTCCCAGGACTCATTCATCACTCTCCCTTCCATAAAACTTTTTTGTACCAGAGGCCTTCTACAGACAAATGACTGGGATTATTCAAATTACAAAAGGTTGCCACATTAGATTAAACAAGAAGTCAGCTGGAGGAGAAACCATCATTATTGTCCACAAGAGAAAGAATTTTCAATCCCCATTACATGTATAAAATATGGCATTTACTACTACTAATGGGACAATAAAAACAAAAGTAGGATAAATATTTTTTCATTGAATAATGAAAAATACATATAGCAGCATGCAAAACTGTATTTGTATCTCCAAGGCAAAGTAAAGTAGAACATTGATACAATAAGCTCGAAAATTCAGGACCAAAAAATTGTTACTATAATTAGAAAACTCATTAATCAGCTTAGGGTCTAAGCTTTAGGCCCTGCCTTATTAAAATTAACAAGTTTCTGTTATTTTCTTGATATGGGAACAAACTCCATAGTCAAGTACCGAAATCCTGCTTAACTTAGTGTTACATCTTTCAGAATTGCTCTGTGTGAGTAATCTTATGGCCAGTCTTTGATAAGCTTATGAATGTAAGTAGATGGGCGTTTGGATATATGGGGGCATACATATACATACAAATACATATATACATATATGTACGTACATGTGTGTAGAGATACATGTTATCTATCTCTACACATATATATGTATACACACACAAAGATGCTCCTATATTCAAAGTCTATTCAACTTTGGCAATGTTGGTGGTATAGCTATTGAAATCCAAAGTTACCTCCACACCATGAAGAAGTATCAGAGTTAAGATTTGTCAAGAATGAAATTGGATTGTTGTTGCTTAGTCATTTTTAGTCATGTCTAATTCTTTGTGAACCCTTTTGGGATTTCCTTGCCAAAGATACTGGAGGGTTTGCTGTTTCCTTCTCCAGCTCATTTTACAAATGAAGAAAGAGGGAGAAATAGGGTTAGGTGACAGATCCAGGGTCATACAGATAGTAATTGTCTGAGACCAGATCTGAGCTCTAGCCTTCATGATTCCAGGTCTGGAACTCTATCTCACTGTCCTAGAGGTACCAGGGAACTTAGAGATTTTACAGGAGGGGATGGACATGTTTCACACCTATGACTTAAGAATAATATTTTAGTAGTTACGTGAATGATGGGAACAAAGGACGACAGGACTTGTGAAACCTAAATTTTAGATAAGAGCTAAGCCAAATATCTCTACCCTGCCTACTTGACTCACAAAAAGTAGGTAGATGGTGTGATGGATGGAGCACTGGCGTTCAATTCAGGAAGAGCAAAGTTTAAATCCAGCCTCTGAGATATTTAGTAGTTATTAAGAAGTCATTTAATTGCATTTTCTGTTTCCCCCTCCATAAAATAGGGATAATAATAGAATCTGTTTCCCAGGGTGATTGTTGAGTATGAAATGAAGTTTCTGTAAAGTGCTTCCAAACCCTAAATCATTCTTAAAGGATAGTAGTAGTATTGGTGGTGGTGTTCCTAGTAGTAGTAGTAGTAGTAGTAGTAGTGGTAGTAGTAGTAGTAGTAGTAGTAGTAGTAGTAGTAGTGGTAGTAGTAGTAGTAGTGGTAGTAGTAGTAGTGGTAGTAGTAGAGTAGTAGAAGTAGTAAAAGTAATAGTAGTAGTAGTAGTAGTAGTAGTAGTAGTAGAACTCTGAAAACTATTGTGATGATAACAAGAGATAAGAAATGTGAAAATAATTGGAAAAGTATGAAGCAATATATATATATATGTATATATATATATATTTGTTTGTTCATTCATTCGTTTGTTTGTTTGTTTATTTATTACTATAGTCCTCTTCTGATTCCTCATTATTGTATGGAAGTCATCCTGACTTCTCAATGGTTATTTTCACAGGAATGTGTGCTCTGGCAGATCCCACAAAACTGGAAAGATAAATAAGATAAATAATAATAAAAATAATTGCAGCTAACATTTATATACTCCCTACTATGTACCAGGCACTATGCTAAGCACTTTAAATTGTTATTTGATTTCATCTTCTCAACAACCCTGAAAGGTAGGTGCTATTATTATCCCCATTTTACAGATGAGGAAATTGAGGCAAATAAAGATTAAGTGACTTTCCTAGCATCACACAGCTAGTAAAAGCGTAAGGCCAAATTTGAACTCAGCTCTTTTACACCTCTAGGCCGGTGTTCTAGGCACTAACATGGGCCTAGTGATGGGATTCTTGTCTGAGATTCTTCATGGTAGCTTCATAAAGGTAGAAAAACAAAATTGGTCATTAATAGATGGTGATTTTTCTGATCACAGCAGTACATAAAAACCTTTATGATGACTTGGAGGGAAAGTGAGCCTCTCTGAAGGATAGATTAACTATAGTGAGGATATCATAAATCTCTTCAAAGTACTTCAGATTATGTATTTTTATGGTCATAAAATGGAATCTAGGCTTTAAGTACATTTTTTAACCTACATATTTCCTTTATCTAATATACTTGAGTATCAAATCATCAAATTATTCTTCAAAACAACTGCTCCTGAATTTTCCTGCAGATGAGGAGTTTACTCGGGGAGACAAGGACCCATGTAAAACCGTGAAGTTCTTCTTCAGGTTCTGGGGATCTACTTTTTTCACCAAGCATTGTCATTTTTATCACAATTTAATTCCAAGAAAACATGCAACTACAGCAAAATCAAAAAGTGATCATATTTTCCTTAGAATAAATAAGTAACATAATATACATATACACATGAACATACATCTACACGCATTAATCTTGGTCAACTTCTGCAGGTGCAGTTGTAATTTAGAAAATACAAAATCATTTAAAAATGGTACTGAATTCACAATATTTTAACAAGGCAGACAAGGTTTTCCTCTGGCTAAAATATAGTATCAAAGTTAGGGTGAAAATTTTGCTTCTCATACACATTTACAATAAAGGGGTAATGAAGGTTATATCTTCTCCTTATACTTTTTTTTTTTAGCAAAAATTCATTTGCATTAGTAGCCAGAGAAGATCATAACAATTTCTAACTCTAAAACTAATACAAAGGACTATACTCTTAGGACCAGATATAAGGATTAAAAGAAAAGACAAAACACTGTCTTGGAAGTTATGTGTGTGTATATGTATATATGTGTGTGTGTTTGTGTGTGTGTGTGTATCAGAAAAACTACACTGATATTCAAAATCTTTGACTTACAGTGCATGGATATGGTAGTCCATAGCCTCTGGTTCTGGTTAAAGAGCTATCCATCTGCCTTGACCATGGAGATACCCTCTAATTTCCCTACCCAAGGAGATATGAGCTGAGGTAGCAGGAGGTGACCCTGAAGAGACACTGTCCATAAGCTGGTAATGGTAAATAATAAACGGCAATATCAATGAGACCATAGGAATCAAAAATGTGGTACAGTGCAGAGAACACCAAAGCAGTAAAAGAGATTAGGAGCAGTAGACCTATGTGCAGTAGAGTATCCACTGGGCAGGAAGTAGATATGATAACTTTTTAGGTTACAGTGGAGTCATGACATCTCTCAAGTGTAAGCATTGCAGGAGGCAATGACAAAAAAAATGAGCAGGACCAGAGTATTAAGGCCTTTAGAAGACAATGACAAGTTGAGTCAGCAGAAGTTTGAATTATTGGGGCAGGTAGGTGGCACACTGAATAGAACACCAGCTCTGGAGTCAGGAGGACCTGAGTTAAAACCCAGCCTCAGACACTTATCACTTACTAGCCATGTGACTGTGGGCAAGTCACTAAACCCCTATTGCCCTGCTTTCCCCCCTCCAAAAACGCAAAGAAAAAAATTTGAATTATCTATATATATTTAAGTATATACTTCATCATCACTACATACTTATAACTTAATCCTCTCTCTGTGTGCCCCATCCTGAGTAAGCCTTGACCACAAATGTTGCCTACAAAAATGCCTATTTGTGTTATCTCTAAGTTTGGATTCTTTCTATCTGTGGTTTGTATATTTTTGGAAGGAAATGCCTCAGATTTAAGATGCTGGAGGATTTTCTATTGTTACTTAGCATAAGTAACAGTAACATAAAAGTTATTTCATTAAATGCTTTGTTTTGACTTAGTTTTCTTCCTCTGACTTACTAGTAAATGCATAAACATCAATAGGAGTTTGTAAACTGTGATCCTTGGGGATATCAAATGGTGTTTCTGTCAGCCTCTCTTACAATTCTGCCCTGCTTATATTGGTTGTATATGTAACAAAATTATCAGTAATAGTATCCAAATTTAATAGAAGGCAGAAGATTTTGAAGTCATAATAACTTTTTCAGTTTCTTTATAAGTAAGAGGGAATGTTCTACATGACAACAGTAGCTTTTTTCAACAAAAATTGTTTAATCGATACATACTACCAGCAGGATTATTATCATGAATCCAATTATCATAGACATTTTTGCATATTAGGTTAGTTGAAAGGTTACAGAGCATTTTTTTACAAGAGGATGTTAAGATATGAAGTGGATTTTCTATTATTGATTCATGATTTTATCATCATTTGCACATTTTTCTGATTAAAAATACATTATGAACCTTAGCAAGCATAGGAATGAACTCATCATTATTGTCTCTCAAATGTGTTGATCATCTGTTAGACTTCTGAGCTTAAATGGTAGCTTTTCTCTATTAATAATAAATGAATCTTATGACTAGATATTTAATCAAAATCTATTTTGTAGCTTTTAGCTTGCTTAACAATAAAAAAAGTGAGGAGGACACTTCCCTAGATTTACTGAAAGAAAAAGTTTAAAAAGACTTACTAGTTCTGGGGCAGCTAGGTAGTGCAGTGAGCAGAGCACCAGCCTTGGAGTCAGAAGGACCTGAGTTCAAATCAGGCTTCAGACACTTGACACACTTACTAGCCATGTGACTTTGGGCTGGTCACAACCCCAACTGCCTACCAAAAAAGGAAAAAAAAAGACTTACTACTTCTTTAAATTTCTAAAGAAACAATTCTCCAAATATAACAAGCTGTTGGTATGATTAGAGTAAAACCCTTCTGTTGGGGCTACTGTCAAGGAATGGTAGGTGAGTGCTTTCACCAAATGGTTTAGATGTTATCTCTTTAGAAGCTAGAGATAATTTAAGGCTGACTGGTGAATCCCAATGACAATTTTCTTTCAGCATCAAATGAAATCATATTTGTAAAGTGCTTAGGATAATGTCTTACACATAGTATGGAATTGATAAATGCTTGTCTAATTCAATTGTTTCCCTTCTTTTCCCTCTTTCTTTATATTTTTATTTCTCAAGCATTCTGATGCAGGAATGTCTAGTAAATACCCGGCGGGAAGACTATTCCACAGAAGCCCTACTCCAATGATCTCTATGATGTGGAATAATCTTGAATTCTGCTTTTGAGCAAAATCATTCTCAGGTTACCCCAAATTGGAAAGGTTAATGTCCAGGCCTGATGGCAATACATATTCCTGCCATCTAGGGACCCATTTTTGTTAGGTTGCAGAACCTTATGCATAGCATAGCTGCTTCTGCCTTCTATAGGAAGAGGTTGTAGGAGAAGAGGAAGATTTGAGCTGAATAAGATAGAAATTGCCTATGTTGTTGGAGGGATTCAGACTGATAAATTGGATCAGAGGTGGAATTTAAAAGGAAGAATTTTGTGAAATTTGGGATAAATTGAAGAAAATTTAAAAATATAAACAATATCCAGGCTAAGAAATGAGTCCAGATTCTACTTTGAGGTTAAAAGAGGAAGACAAACGAGCCCTGTTAAAGAGATTATAAAAGAAAAAGCATGAAAAATAAACAAAAACTTTTAATTATTACTGTTCCAAGCATTGTGGTAGACAGTGGAGATTGCAAAGAACTTATACTCCACTTAACTAGAGGAAGACAGTGTTAGAGAGTGAAATGGTTATAAGGATGTTACTAGGGTAAGGAGAGTCTTCAAAGTAATTGGCTATCTTGTCATTTCTAGGAGTGGTTATGTTAATTTGATCATTCCCTAAACTACAGATGGGAAGGGAGGAAAGGAGAAAGAAAGGTGTGTTCATAGAAGTATCATATGAAAATGCCCAGGGAGCAGCTCATTTTGTTTAGGTCAGGCTAGATATGGTGAACTCTCAATAATAAGCTCAGGGACTAATGACAGGAAATGAATTATTGAGTTGGAAATTTAGTTCACCACAGGAGTATTACATGAAGATAACTGCATAAGTATGAGTCTGAGTTGAGCTATCTAATGCAAATTTTCACCAATCAGAAACCTGGGATCAGAACCCAGGGATGTTTAGGTAGAACCCTGATGTAAAGCCAATCAGCAGTAGATTTCTGAGAGAATGCTATTCTTGGCCTTACAATTTTAATTTAAATGGTCATGAATCCTGGATCCTGGAACAGACAGAGGCACTATACTTTGTAATCCTGCCGACTACACCATAATGTAAAGCCAGTCAGAAGTTGATTTCTGAGAGAATGCTACTGTGAGGAGCTTTTAAGATTTGGATTACATAGTATTAGT
>CM053600.1:10112617-10139978 GCA_028646575.1 Pseudocheirus occidentalis
TCACCAGATTCAACACACCTCAAACCCTTCAGGACTTCTCTTGCCTGGAACTCAAGGATCAGCCAGGCCACCAACAAACAAAATCCCATCCTGTTCATGTCTTCAGTCAGCCACTGAGGAGCCAAATCCAAAATCTGTCTGCTGGCCTTCTCCCAAGTAAACAGGAGAATGTCTCAGCCAATAGCATTCTTCCCCGTCAACAGGGGAATTCACACCTTCCAGACAAGGCTCACACCTTCCATACTTAGCACTCAATATCCAAAAAATTGATTACCATTACAACAACCTACAGTGAACCAGAGATTCTCAACCTTTTAATATCATAGACCCATTTGACAGTTTGGAAAAGCCTGTAGATCCTTCTCAAAATAACATTTTTAGAATGTATAAGATGAAATATATAGAATTACAAAAGAAACCAATTATGTTAATTTACAGTTATAAAAATATTATGGAAAAAGCAGGTTCATGGACACATGGATAAAAATCCTTGTTTAAACATGGCAGAGATAACCTTGCAAGCCAGGACTTGGGATTGGAAGTTCATTACCAGCTGCACTGTGTAGGTACCATTTTGGATTCTTTGCTGGTACTTACATAAGAATAACCTTCTATATTTAACACACTTTTCCATACCTCTTTTATCTAATTTACCTTCCAACGTACATGTGAGGGAATATGTACATGAGGAGGAAGAATCTTCACTCATTCTACATCTATTACATGCATTTTATCACAGGATTATTACCATAGGTTAGTAGTTGTCAGACTCTCTTTGCCTCAGGACCCCTTTATATTCCTGAAAAATAGAGGACCAGTACCAAAGAGCTTTTTGTATGGGGGAGTATCTGTTTGTATTTACTATATTATGCATTTTAAAATCTTAGTATATTATGAAAATAATTTTGATTTTCTAGACCAACTGTAAAGACCTTGAGGACCTCTGGGGGTCCACACTTTAAGAATCATTGTTTAGAATATAAGGGAGGGAGAGGTCTGGTTAAGAACAATAAGGTTATTAGAAGATGACTCTGTCTTTAAATATAGTCACCTATAAATGGTGTAAACATCTCTGCTGATCCCACATTTAGGCCTTTGACAATTACTCCTTAACGGGATCTGAACAGACACCCTTATCCTCAGTAATCATTGACCCAAAAATTCTACCTAGAGGATGAATGGTTGTTTTTTGGCATTTAGAATAATTGGTTGAGTCATGGTATTTGGGATTATTGGTCCAGTCAGGGTTGGTATTAGTACTGGACTTAGTCTTTAATAGGGTACAAACACAGAACTGAAAGTCTGACCAAGACTCCAGCTGAGAAACAAATATAACAGAGAGCTATACCCAGTGAGTGAATGTGGATTCTGAACCATAGGTAGAGAATCTTGCCTAGCTACATACCCTCTTCACAAGGATACGGTCAACCCCAAAGTTGTCTGCTATGACAAGGCAGTGGCAGATTAGTGAAGAATTTGTTGGAGAACAGACCACATAGCTAGGAAGCACCGAGTTCCTGAATCAGTCCCCCTGGGATGCGGAAGAGAAATTCCTGAATAATACTGAATTCCTAGAGCTAACTTTTTGGCAAGGAGTAGAACTGTGTGTCCCTGGAGCTTTCACAGTGTGAAAGAGCAAATTAATATGACTTTCACTAATTCTGTGTCTTTGAAGGGACTTTACTCTCTAGGGGCTTCCAGTTTTTGTTTGCTTGCCCTTTCTTTTGCATAGAGTTCAACATTTAGTAATATTCCTATAAGTAAGGAAGCATGTCTAAGTCCCTGGGAGAGATAAGACTCACTGAAGGGAGTGGAGCTGAGTCTCTTGTAATGCATGAAGTTTTACTATTTCAAGGAAATCCTCACACATTGGGTTATACTATGATTTTGGAGGATGGTGTACATTCCTAAAGGATTTAAGGTTCATCAGAGAGGGAATGAGAATTTTATTGATTGTGAAATCAGGAGTGAGTCATTTGTGCTTCAACTTGTGCTTCAATTTTTTCTGAACTAAAATAAATCCTGTCCTGTATTTGATGCATTATTAACCTGAGTACTTGTGAGAGAACTGGAGGAGGTTTTTTTTACCTTTTATTTTGTAGAAAACTAGACATGAATTATATTATATTATTCTTAAGGACCTAAATAAGCCTAAAAGAATAAATTGTGAATAGATCTCCATGTCCCAATTGAATCTAGACCATGAAAAAAATAAAAGCAATTTTGTAAAGTTAGAGTAGATAAACTGTAATCTTCTTGAGGGCAGGGCAGATGTTTATTTTGCTTCTTTATATCCTTAGTACAGTACCTTACTTATAATGGATACTTAATAAATATTTGTTGAATTAATAATAATAGTTCACAGTTATATCATGCTTTATGGTCCCACAAGCACTTTCCATACAAAGTCTTTGAGAAGTAGATTACTGTTCCTTTTTTTATTTTTTCATTTCCCTCCCAACACTTTTCTGAATAAATAAAGAAGCTGAGGTTCACTGAGATTAAATGAGTCGCACATGTTTATAAGCAGGTCATTTTCACTCATGGTCAGAAGGGACAATTTTTGTATGCAAATACAGCAATTTTTCCATTACATGAGAGGCTTCATGGTGAATGGGACAGAGTACTAGACTTGTTTTCAGGAAGACCTGACTTCACATCCCACCTTTGACAATGTACTAACATTGATAAATCACAACCTGTCTGGGTCTCAGTTTCTTAGGTATAAAATAAATGACTAGATGGCTTCTAAGATCCTTTCTACCTGTATAGCAACAGTTTTACAAAATCATGAACCTATTTCACTGACTTGCTATGTGAATGATTCTAGTATTTCATGGGGAATTGCAGCAGAAGTTGTGTTAAGAGGGTTCTCCTAAAAATCTAGTAAATTAGTACATCATCCAATGGTATCTTCCTCCACTAATAATTTGCCTACAACGTCTGGTTGAGAAATCTTTCATTTTCTCATTTCAGAGAGGTGCTTCTTATGGAGAAAAGCTTAACTATAATTCAGGCTACACAGATGGCAGGTGCTATAGAAATAGGAAGGATTATTATTCTCAGAGGTCTCCACAAGGGTAGGTTTTATTGGCAAGGCCCCTTTCAAGCACACTGTATTAGAACATGCCTCACTTTTGAAGGCATTTTGTCCCTATTATTAAAATGCAGAAATTAGAACAAAATACAGTAAACATATATGCACATATATGAAGCCAATAACATGGATTGATGAGCATGAAATGTTCACAATAACATATTGCTGTTCGAATGCTGGGTCATGAAAGTAGCCTAGAACAAGACACAATGTGCCATTTGTTGGCAAACCTAGAAATAATGTAAAGAAACCTTTGAATGGATTATCTATACTGCAAAAGGCCAAAAGCCACTGTCCTTGAATCACATAGAAAGGCTAAGTAGGGGTGGCTAGGTGGAGCAGTGAATAGAGCACTAGCCCTGGAGTCAGGAGGACCTGAGTTCAAATCCAGCCTCAGACACTTAAAACAAAAACTAGCTGTGTGACCTTGGGCAAGTCACTTAGCCCCAGTTGCCCTCCAAAAAACAAAAAGAAAAAGGTAAGCATTTGGAAACAACTTTCTCGAAGTCCAAATAATTGAAACTGAGCTACTTGGATTATTTTTGAATAGTCAGGATCCTAAGATCTAAATGAGAATATGGAAGACATTTTAGGGAGTAATATCTATGAAAGCAGTTTGGGGTTATTTTTGATTCAAAGGTAAGAAGTCACTTTTTACATTTCAATCTTGACATAACAGTCCGTTTCTTAAGGAATGAAACTGCATGAATTTTCTTTAAATTAGTCCTAAATGTAATCACTAAAGTCATCTTATCATCACAATTGACTCTCCCAATCTGAACTCTTTCTTGTCTCTAACACTGTAGTCAAATTCTGCCTATTAACTTACATCCTCAACTCTTCATTATCTCCCCTGCCCCACATCTAACCTCTTAGGAAGACCTGTCAATTTTCCCTTCATAACATTAGTCTTTCATATATGTCCCTGTCTCTCTTCGGACACTGCCACCACCCTGGTGCAGGCTTTCTTTACCGCTCATCTGTACTACTACAAGAGCCTGATGGTTGGTCTTCCTGTCATGAGTCTTTCTCCACTTCAGTCCATTTTGTACTCAACTGTCAGAATGATCTTCTGAAAGCACAGGTGACCATAACAAACACATTGGGTAAACTTCAATGGACCCTGTCACTTCTAGGATGAAATGTAAAATCTTCTCTTTAAAGTCGTGCATACCCTGTCACTCCTCCCACCTTGCCAGTTTTCTTGCATCTTATCCCTTTACCCATCTTATATTCTGAAATTCAGTGATGTTGGCTTCCTTCCTCAAACAAGAGACTCTGTTGCTCAAATATGCCTATTTCACTGGCTCTCCCCCCACATCTGCTCCCCCACCCCCATACCTGAAATGCTCTCAATCCATCATTCAGTCAGCAGTCATTTATTAAGTGTCTACTTTGTGCCAGGCACTGTGCTAGGTGTTAGGGCTTCAGAAAAAGGCAAAAAACAGTCCCTGTCCTCAAGGTGATTGTTGTCTAGTGAGCAGGAAACATGCAAACAAATGTATCCAAAGCAAGATAAATACAAAATAAACTAAAAATGACTAATGGAGAGAAAACACTGAAGTTTAGAGGTTTTGGAGAAAGTATTCATTACAGAATGGGATTTTTGTTAGGATGTAAAGGAAGCCAGAGAGGTCACTATTTAGAGCTGAAGAAGGAGAGCATTTCATATATAGTGAACAGCCAGAGGAAATTGCTGAAGCTAAAAGAGAAGTCTCTTGTTCATGGAAGAGCCAGGAGGTCAGTATCATTGGATCCAAGTGTGTGTATTTGGAAGTATGGCATAAAAAGACTAGAAAGACAGGAGAGGACTAGGTTATAAAGTGCTTTGAATGTCAAACAGAGGAATTCATATTTGATCCTGGATGCCATAGGGAGTCACTGGAGTTTGGGGATAACAATGTCAGACCTATGTTTTAGGACGATAACTTCAGTGGTGTAATGGAGGATGGCCTGGAAGGAGAGGAAGCAGACCTACCAGCAGGCTGTTGCAGCAATCCAGGCATAAAGTGATGAGGGCCTGTGCTAGAGGGGCAGCAACATCAGAGGAGAGAAGGAGGCATGTTTGAAAGATGCTACAAAAGTGAAATTGACAGGTCTTGGCAACATCTGGGCTGTGAGGGATGAGAGATAGTAAGGATTCCAAGATGACTTCTAGATTGCAAGCCTGAGGGACTAGGGGTATGTGGTTGCCTTTAACATTAATAGGTAAAGTTATAATGGGGGAAGATGGATAATGAGTTCAGTTCTGAACATGTTGAGTTTAGGATGTCTCCTAGATATACAGTTTGAGATGTGTGAAAGGCAGTTGGAGAAATGAGACTGAGAGAGATTGGGGCAGAAAAGGTAAATCTGAGAATCATCAGCATAGAGATGGTAATTAACTACATGGGAATTGATGAGATCATCAAATGAAGTAGCATCAAGGGAGAAGAGAAAAGGATCGAGGGTAGAACTCTGAGGGAGACCAGTGGTTAGACAGCATGATCTGGATGAAGAACCAGCACAAGAAATCAAGAAAGAGTGGTCAGAGAGATAGGAGGCAAACTAGGAGAGAGTAGAGTCTTCAAAATTTAGGGAGAAAGGATTAACAAAAAGGAGAGAATGATAGTGTCAAAGGCAGGAGAGTGACAGTGTCAAAGGTGGGAGAGAAGGCAAGAAGAATTGAAGATATAGAAAAGGCCAATTGATTTGACAACTAAGATTAGGAACTTTAAAATTCTACCTTCTACAGGAAGCCTTCCTTAACCCCTCTTGGTTCCAGGGCCTTCTCTCTGTTGATCATTTCCTTTTATTTTGTATATAACTTTGTTCTGTATATTTGTTTACATGTTGTCTCCCATTGGATTTTAAGGTCCTTGAAAGCAGTAGCTATCTTTTGTCTCTTTTTTGCATTCTTAACACTTAGCATAATGGCTGGCAGATAATAAATGTTTATTTATTGATTGAGTTCTCATGGATTGATAAATTCAGAAGACAAATTGTAAGGTTTAAGAAGAGAGTAAGAGGGTATATGAATGTAATGGAATAGTGTTGTGCTATAAGAAATGATGAACAGGCAGACTTCAGAAAATCCTGTAAAGGCTTATATGAACTGATGCTGAGTGAGGGTTACAGAAGCAGGAGAACACTGTACATAGTAACAGCCACAGTCTGAGATGACTGATTTTTGATAGACTAAGGCCTTCTTAGCAATAGCAACAATTCCAAAGGATTCATGATGAAAAATGTCATCCACATCCAGAGAAAGAACTATGGAGTCAGAGTACAGAATGAGGCAGACTATTTTCTTCTTTGTTTTATTTTGTTTTCCTTTTTTTCTTTCTCATTGTTTCTACCATTCTTAATTCTTCTCTGATTATAATTCTTCTATGAAACATGACTAATGTGAAAATATGTTTAATAGGAATATATTGTAAAACCTATATCAGATTGTATGCCATCTTAGGGAGGTAAGTGGAGAAAATGTAAAACTTATGGAAGTGAATGTTGAAAATGAAAAATAAATCCATTTCTAAATATAATAATTATGAAGAGGGGAAAAAGAAGAGAGTAAGAGAACAAAAGGTGGAGGCACCTATTGTATATGGCCTTTTTGAGTTAGAGGGATGTCTACTCCAAGCATGTGAAGACTTCCCCTGGCAGAATGGGCAGATAAGAACAATTTGTTCCAATGGCCCCAATGCCTGAAATAGGCACTGTAGAGCACTGATAGCTTGATCAGGCATCAGAGAAGTCAAGGCTATCCACTGCATCCTTGGTCATCACCAGTCATCTTGACTTTTGTCCTTCCTCTGGATTCCAATGACTCAGAAAGAGAGAGTGAAGTCAATGACTGTGCACAACTCTGCTTTATTTAAATTCAAGTCACATGCAAATCAAGCCATCATCTGATGCCATTGGTCCTCTTTGAAAATGACGGACTAATAATAAGGTTAATTTACAGTGCTCCAACTATTCTACATCATTATAGAACTGTATGATTTTAGAGATGCAAAGTCTCCTATCTTTTTCAACTGCTGCATATTTTTCTGGCATGTGCTCTGATCAGTTAAACTCTATTCAGTATGTGTTCCTTAAGCACCCATCATGTTTGGGCACTGCTAGGCACTGTGTATACAAAAGTAAAAGCAGTCACAATCCCTGCCTGAAAGACTGTATTCTAATCCAGGAGTTGGAATAAAGAATGCACCAAAGCAAATAACCAATAGTTGCAAAAGCACAGTCCTTATTACTGGTGATAAGGATTCAAGGCAATCAGAAATTACCTCCAGGTGGAGGAAACAGGGAAGTTTTCATGGAGCATGTTTTCTCATGCATGAACTATCTCTGATGCTTTATCTGCTCCTTAATTCAATCCTGCAACATCTTTTATCTCTTCAACTTTAGTACCATGATTCTTCAAAGTAGTCCTCCCTCTCACCTCTTCCTTTGTCTTACTTAGGTGGAAGATAGGGATATATTCATACTTCATATTCTAGACATGCTCTGGTTATCTATGAACTACCAAAAGAAGAGGTGCATATAATGCAGAATTTGTATATAATGGATTGCTTTAACTATATGTTCTACTCTTTTGAAGGACATTTGACATAACTGCAGCAGAGATTTTAAGTTGAATAAATGTTTCCAAGTTAAAGGATTCAGAGAAATTATGCAAAATTCTACAGTTATTTTCCCTTGGTTCTTTAGAAAAATGTTAGCTTATTTATGCTGTCACAATTGCAAGGAAGACAGTTTAGATTTTAAAATATTTTATGAGATCATCATTTAAAGTATGCAAGATAGATATTTACTATAGTATAGGGACAGCTAAAGCCACAAGATACAAATGTATTTTGAGAATATCCCAATAGTCTTTTTTCCCTGTCTAGATTATGGTGAAAATGAATGTGGAAATAGTTGCAACTTAGAGATTTCATAGATTTGATCATGGAATGAGGGGCCTATGAGTTGTCAATGATGGATTTTGGTGTCAGTGAGTTTGAACTAAATAGAATCCATTGAATCTTCTGTCACATCCCATTCTGCCACCATGATTGCCATATGAGTACCACAAAAGTCTAACTACTGTTGGTTTGGAAGCAAATGAATATAGATATATACATGTCTATATATGTGAATGGATATAAATAATATTATGTATGTATTATATAAATTTTTATTTCTCAATTTGTCCTTCCAAGGAAATAATTTAATTCCTGGCTAGGCAAAATTTATTTATTTAGAAGTAAAATTTAATGGATAAACAAAACCATTTCTTAAGTACTTTCTGTGTGCAATATACCTCCAAATGCTGAATATATAAATGAAAAATAAAATATTCCCTGGTCTCAAGGAGCTTGGTGAAGACAATCCATATAGAAACTTTCAGGTACAAGTCAATGGATAGGTCTCATGGGTGCTGCAGCAAAGCAGATGTTAATGATCCTTCTTTAATGTCATTTCCACTGGTAAAATTCATATCCATTTCTGTTCGTGAACCATTTGTTAGTGCCAAAGATTTTGGTGACAAGAACTTGCTTTCTTGGATCTTTAGCAGGTATGGATATAATATTAACAGAAGAAGTTGCCAAAGCTGTATCTCTATAGGCATTGTTGTGGGGGCTGGTTGCTACCTCTAGGGCCCTTGGGTTTACCTCCTCAACAAAGGCAGTTGATCATCATTTGGTGTTAGCTGTGGTGAAACTGGTCGGCCCCTTCTCCACATTCAGTACTCCCCATTGCCAGTGGATCCACTTAGAAGCAGTGCCAGTAGTCTGGGAGGGCTAGCAGTGTTATCTCTCAGACTCTTGGATTCAGAATCTTGGGTTGTCTCCATAAGGGATTGAGGCCACCTTGTGGTTGAGATGGTGAGTTCAGTTACCTTGAATGTGCTACGCCTTTTGTCTCACTCAGAGTGAGTGCCTTGTTGCTTCAACTGTTCTGACTTGCCTGTTCTATAAATGGAAGCTGTTTGACATCAGGTGGGAATGGTGGCCCAGTCTCCACAGGAGTTGCTTCCTTGGATGATGGTTGTAGGTACTGGACTAGAAGAAACAAGACCTGAGATGTGGAGGTCAGGGATCCTACCACTCTGGGGATCCTGTGCTTACCTGATGGAACCCTAATAATAATGATGATCATAGTACTTCTCTTTTTCAACTAGATAGTCATTCTATTCACTTGTTCAATGGTGCATATATAATAAATATAAAGAATAATCACAAGATAGTGACTTATTTCAGAACTATTCCCATCTGAATTCCATTAAAATATGAAAATGAGATAATATAATTGCATTACATGTATTACACACGTATTATAATCCTCAATAATAATCCCCAGCTGGAATCAACAAATATAATTCTTATTATCAATATTATACCAGTAACCAAAATAGAATAACAAACAAAAGAAAATTTTTTCAGAAGAAGATATGGAAAGAAAGAGGACATATCTGCTAGTATCTTGTTGAATTTTATATGTAAGTTGTATGTCTATATATTTGTGGATTCCTCTACATGTGTGTATACAAAGCTAACCATGAGAATTTGGGTCAATATATGGACCAGGCCTGTGATTTCGTTGGTATAGGGGATTTCAGTTGAAGAAATTCCCACTACTAATGCATATCAGCAACTGTTCTGCAACTTTGATTCTTAGAGATTTGCCTTCAGTCCTGAGAGATTGTGATTTATGCAGGGTCTTGATACCTATATCATCAGAGATTGAATTTGAACCAAAGTCTTCCCAACTCCTAGGTCTACTCTGTATCCACTAAGTACTCTATTTTTTTTCTTACTTATAAATCTATTTTAACAAATAATACATGATGCATAAGTATAATATCTTAAAATTTGTGTGTATATTTGAATGTTAATTCTTCTTAAAAATGGCAGTCATAGCTAAGGTAGTATTTCTATGGTACTTTAAGATTTGCAAGGCACCTTATAAATATTATCTCACTGCAAGGTACTTTATTATTCTTATTCCCATTTTACAAATGAGGAAGTTGAGGCAGATAAGGGTTAAGTCACTTGCCGAGGGTCACATAGGTAGTAAATGTTTAAGGCTGGATTTGAATTCAGGTCTTCCTGACTCCAGATCAAGTGGTCTATATCGTGTACCATTTAATTTCTTAAATATCCCAAATACAATAGTTTATTATCCATGTTTTATTATTTTCTTGGTCATATGCTTATTGCTGTGCAAAATATTATTAACCCCAGATATGAACTCTTTAGCTATGAATTCATTGCTTATTTTCCTTTCTTTTTGCTTCCTATAGAGCTTTCTCTCCTTTCTTTTCTCTTCCTTCCCTTCTTCTTTTCCTTTATTCTTTCTTTTATGTAGGTTTTATTGATGACATAAAAATGATTTGAGATAGGAAGTACGTGTAGCTGACATTTCTATACCACCATGCAATTCCATCCCTTCCTCCTCTCCCTTCCCCACATTTTCTAAAATAACATACCCTTTAGAGGGAGGAGGGAGGAGGGAGGAAGTAGAACAAGACAGAATGAAAACAGAAGCATTAATTGAAAGGATAATTTCCCAGAAAATCAAAGGAATGTATGTCAGGGGAATTAAAATGAAAAGCCTATGGTGAACTAAGCTTGTTATGCTCAGAGAGACAAATTTATGTGCTGTAGTGATATAGTGTCCATAAACTTATTGGTTATCTGATTGGAAGAGACATCCTGCCTATATAAGGAGTTTCTACCCATCATCGGTCCCTCTCTTTCATGTATTGTGACCTGACTTTCAAATTGTACAAGAATTACAGCTGTATTCCAGTTATGGATGTCACAAAGTTCCTTTCACATTCATTGCACCATTATTTCCATAGTAACTAATGAGTCTTAATGGGCATAAAGCACAGAGAGATGAAAGTAAAGTAATAAAAAGTTAAAAAGAATAAAACATTATTAGGCTGAACACATATAGTACTAAAAATATAATTATGTGAGCTACTATGCAATTTTATTGATACAGATTTGCAAAGGCCTGCATAATTCATGTTTCCACAGCTAATGAATAATGTCAAAAGAACATTTTTAAAACAATAAAATGTTAGAGGACCTAACACCAATTGTATTTATTGCTTAAGTACTGTGTAGTATTTCTTTGAGGGCACTGACTGACTGACTGACATTTTCATAAATATCTTTTTGTTTAATGACCACAATATCCATCATTTCCTCCTGTCTGCTTAAAAAAAAAGATTCTAAATGCACATGGGTTTCCTGAAGACTCTCCCAGCCCACTACCTTTGCATAATTGAATTCATCAAGCTAGATGGTGGAGGGAAAGAAAATTTGTAAGACAGGGATGGAGGTCGAAATGAAAAGTTGTTTCAGCCTAAGAAAAGGACTCAAGAAAAGATGGATTGGGGTGGCCAGGTGAAGCAGTGAGTAGAGCACAGGCCCTGGGGTAATGAGGACCTGAGTTCAAATCTGGATCAGACACTTGACACAAAAACTAGCTTTCTGACCTTGGTCAGGTCACAACCTCAATTGCTGTCCAAAAAAAAAGGCAAAAAATAAAAAATAAAGTTAAGAAAAAGAAAAGCTGAATTAAAAGTGAATGAAATGGTCAGGTATAAAATCAGGGCGAATTAAGAAAGTGAGAAATGAGGATGAGCTTGGTAAAAACCATGACATATATTATGGGAATCATTTGACTTTATGATTTTTTTTGCTGGGACCTTAGAGAAACAGAAGAGAGAATTCCTGCCTTCACAGAGATTATACTCTACATGGGGTGATTGATATGATAGTAGTCAAGCTAGTAGGAAAAGTATGCCAGTTGAAACCATCAGGCAAGTAAATTACATTGCTTTGTATTATATTCAGTTTTGGACAGATTAATAGGCCTATAGGATTACAGATAGATTGAAAGATTAAAGGACCTTAGGGGTCACAGATAAGTAAGCTGAGGGCCAGAAGGGAGCCCAACAGGAGACACAGGTAACATTCATCTGCTTATGGCCACCTCCAGTGTCACTCCATGAAATAAGGGTGCACCTGGGAACCCAAAGGTTGGTGGAGAGTGCATTTTACATGACCCGCAAAATTGGAAAGACCCTTAAGTACTGCCTGTTAATGAATCCTGTGGAAGTTACCTAAGAACCTAGTTATCTCAATTACAGAAGTCCATTCCCAGAAAACTGACTACTGTAGAAGAGGTATTTTTCATCTTTGTCACAGGAATTGATTTTAAAAAATGGTACTAAAGTTAAAAGGGCTTTGTAATCTAGACTGGTGAAGATTGTGTATTCATCCATTATTTTACAGACCTTATCTTTGAAGCCTAGTGGGGCTATATGGTTTTTATCCGATGTCAAATGCTTTCTTTATTGGAAAGGGCAGGGAAAACAAATGATTTAATGACCAGTTTGAAATGTGAAGATAGAAGGTTGGAGAGCTTATAAGATACCAGATGCTTCCCAATCAAGGAAAAACAGGAAATGGGGGAAAGCAGAAGCACAAGGTCACAATGCAGAAATGTGGTATTGAGACCAGAAAAAAAATAAAAGAAGAATGGTCAGAAAGAGAAAACATGGAGTAGTAGCAAAGCAAACCGAACCAAAACAAAAAATGGATTCAGAAGAAGGAGGAATTCAGGGAATTCTGACTTCCTGCTTGCCCTTCATTAAGTTCCTTCACCTGGATTTTAATTTCTTCATCCGCAAAACGTGACTTGGGGTTGAATCACCTCCAAAATTTTCTCATTTTTTCAATCATCTGGTCTGTGATTCCTGATCTTTGTAGTTGAAACCATGGAAATAAATGAGGTTATCTAAACATGCCAGAAAATCATTAGAGAAATGCAGAGGTAAGGACTGAACCATGAGAGGTCAGTAGGATATGAAAAAAGGGACTGTACTTTGGAAGTCACCATGATAGAAGGATAAATTGATCCTGGCAGGGCTTCCCTTCTTTTTGACTGCAGAGAAGCTGTCTTGAAATATACGAACAAAATGTTTTTTTTTAAGCACTACTATCATCACACTCTTCTTCCCAAACCAGATTAATTAATATAATGGTGTGGGAGATGAAAACACTCATACTATATCTACTAATGAATAGAGGCCTCTCTCCTCTATTTTAAAATAGTTTATTGCTGATGCTGAAATAAAACAAACAGTGAAATGACAGATAAATCACTGTTCTTTGACAATATTGAATCCTTTGGCTGAAAGGAACTTGTGTTAATAACCAAATGTTCTACTAAAAAAAGATCAAAATGCAGTAAAAGCTCACTAATTTGGAGCAGTTGGGAGGAGGCCAGTATGAATTAGGAAAGAGTCCAATGTTTTAGGGCAACTTTATTACTGTCACACATATACATTAACTGAAGCAAGTATTACTTGTGGAGAGTTCCCATGGAAAACGCTACAATGAATAAATAAAATAGTAGAATCATACTAATTGCTGACATTCATGGAGAAGTATAGTCTGCAAAGTATTTTCAAATCTCTTGTCTCATTTGATCTTTACAACACATTGCATAGATGAGGAATAGGGCATGTGGGGAGGCTGAATGAGCTTCCCAGGGACATATAGATATTAAAAGTCTAAGGTAGGATTCAAACTTTGGGATCTTATGGAGTCCAAGTCAGTCACTGTCTATCCATCATGACAACCTGCCTCAACTAAATGCTCATACAGAGAAAAGGGAAAAAAAACTCACTAGAAAACCTCTGAAGTAAGAGTAAAGAAGGAAAAAGAAAAAGCAGAAAATGGTCCAAAGTTAGTTTTTGACATAACAACTTCTTTACAGAATGAGAGAATCTAAATTTGCTTCATATATGAGGGGAAGTTCAAAACTGTCTTTCATTGTAAATGAAATAAAAGATACCCAATCCTGGAAATTAGTAAAGGGTCTAAGGATTGTTAGATTGGATTGTTTCAAAAGATTAGTTTTTAGTTGTGAGGACAAAATGGATTGATAAGATAAGATCGTAGATTTGAAGTTGTAAAAGACCTGAGAGAACATCTTTACCAACAACCTCACTTTACAGGTAGGAATACTGAAAGGGCCAAAGAAGTTAAATGACTTGGTCAAGTCCATACAGTTCTGCCTTGCAAGAATGAAATGTAGATTTCTGATCATGGGACATATTTTGTGTCACTTCATATTCAGAAGTAGACTCATATTTTATGTAAAAGATATACATATAACAAATAAATAAAATGGTAGAACTAGTAATACTAATAACTGAAGATACAGTTTTAGGTTGTATGCTTATGTGATGACTGGAATTTGTTTCAGAAGATTTTTTGGTGAGAGACATAAGTGGTTCCAAATGTTCTTTGGGACAGACTCCAAGGAGGAGAGAAAGACTGGAAGCTACACAAATGTAGAAGAAGTGACTCCCCAATACATCCTTGATTTCTAGCTTACCTCCCTAGAGATTTTGGGGGTTTTCCTTTGAGGTGAGATGGACCACATAGAGTAGCAAATATAACATAGATAGGAAATAATTAGTGAGAAAAAAACATTAAAATATAGGAGGTATTAATAAAAAAGAAGAGCATCAATAATAGCCATGGCTTAAAATATATCTATGAAAATTCACAAAGAATGGGAAATGAGGTATGGCTAGGTAGTACAGCAAATAGAGCACTGGCTCTGGAGTCAGAAGGAACTGAGTTCAAAGCTGACCTCAGACACTTTACTAGCCATGTGACCTTGGGCAAGTCACTTGGCCCCAATTGCCCTGTTTTCCACTGTCCAAAAAGAAAAAAAATAATGGGAAATGAATGAGGTGAAAATGAGATGTTAATTCAAAAAAGATCTTTAATTGAGGAACAGGCCCTTGGCCCTTCAACAGAAAGATGTTGGATACTGGGAGTGGAACTGGAGAAAGGCCTCCATAGTCCCACCATCATAAATTGGATAGTACTTAGCAGAAGAATTCTACAAACTTAGGAGACAGAAATATTTAGAAGGAATGTAGAATTAAAGGGGAAGAGGAAAAAATTATATAATCAGTGTTTTCCAAAGAAAATGAAGAATCTTTATATCTGGAAATAGAACTTTCTCAAGCATGCAGCATCAGGGACCAGAGAACCTTCAAAATCTTGTTTGTGGAATAGCATCTAAGGATATTGAAGATAAAGAAATAAATGCCAGTGAAGAGCTTCTGTTCTTTCAAACTTCACGTAAAACATCCTGGACAAAGAGTCTAAGCATAAGACTGACTTACTTGGTTACTCCAAATTTCTTGTGGAAGTACCACAAAGTTTGAATTTGGAAAACTATATGAACAAGATCCTAGGTAATTTTCTGACTAAAAGTAGAGAGAGAATGAAATTGCAGTAAAATTATTCTAGTATCCTGGAGAGTCAAATAGTGGCTTTGAAAATGTTGAAACTGTGAATGTGTAAGAGGAAAAATGTATTGACCCCAATTATGAGTGTGAAACTGTTGAAGAAGAACCACAGGGGGAAAAAAACATGACTTAATTATGAGTAATTTTGGAAATGTAGGACATGTTTAATGTTAAATACAATTGAGAAAAAAACTAATTTTTTATCTTAAGATAAAATTTGGTTTTTGCTAAATTTGGTGATAATAAATAATAATAATAAATAATAAAATTTGGTAACAAGGCAGCATGTCAATCTAAATGACAATTCAGAATTCAATATAAGGGCACAAATCTAGCATATACATGTTCATTGAAATAAAGTTCCTTGTGAGTTTGGGCTTAACCTTGACCTGCTCTGTGACCCCATGTTCCTGGATATCTTGGGAAAGAATGAAAACAATGTGAAATATGTACAAGTAGGCATCCTTATCTGTTTGTATCATTTAAGACACTCAACAAAGTGAGTTCAAGCTTTCTATGCTGTAACGCAACATGTCACATTATTCCCCTTCACATATGCTGTATTCTGAAACAACTGACCTATGACTCCCTTCCTGATTTTGTGCTTCTATCTGCCTTATTATGTACTACTACTCTGCATCCATACAATGCCTAGAATGTATTTCCCTCTTTTTGTTCAAATTTATCTCCTTCTTCAATGAATAATATAGATGTGTCCTTGACTGACTCAAAGGAAAGTGCTTCTGTATCTACAAATTTTTCAAGATCACTTTGAATGCTTTTCCTTTTTTTTCTGTCATGTTACAGCAGGTGTTATAGTTATTTATATACAGATAGTCTGTACCCATCTAATGGTCTATAAGGCCCTGGAGGCACAGACTCTCAAATACAACTTTGTTTCACCAGCATCAACAGTGTTGCTTTCCACATAAATCACTTGATATGTGTTGTTTAATTACGTGGTTGTTGGATGGGCAATACTGAAACTCAGTAGAATGCAATTTATTAATATAGTTATGGAGAGATATCTGAATAAAAAAAACAGATTAATTCAAGGGGTGGTATAGTACAATTATATGTAAAGAATATAGTCTCATGTTAGGAAGTCCATGAAATAGAAGGAGGAGGAAAGAGAGAGAGAAGTTTTCTCTGAATAATGAATAGAGAAATAAAAATAATATTGTGATGGGATTGTACTATAGATTCCCTGTCTTAAGCCTCTCCTCTATTCAATCTATGTGCCACTCAACTATATATATATATATACATACATATGTATATATAATGTATATATACATGTGTGTATATATGTATATATATTTATATATATATATGTGTGCGTGCATATAAAATTCTATTTAGCATTTGAGATCCTTTCCCACAATTTGCTCCTCTTTATGCACCTTAAAGTCCAGCTATATTGGCCTACATGCTTCTCTTCACACACCACCCTTCACATCCAAGACTGCATTTAAACTAACTGACTCCCATGTGTAAATGCTTTCTCTTCTCATATCTTACTCCTAGATTCCTTCACTTTCTTCAGAGCTCAGTTCAAATGCCATCTCCTGCAGGAGGCCTTTTTCAGTATCTCTCAAAACCTAATGCCTTCTTTTAGAGATTACTTTCCATTTATACTGTATACAATATATATTTCATGGTTATTTGTGTGTTGTCCCCCTTATTAAATTGTGAATTCCTCAAGAGCACAGATCATATTTCTTTATATCCTCAGTTCTTAGCAGACTTCTCATCACAAAGCATTTAACAGATGATTTTTGTCTGACTAGGTGATTATTTAGTCAAGTTGAGGAAATTTCTGATCAATTCTCAAAAAATGATAAATGTTACAGGGACTCATCATGTCATAGTAATAGGATACTTGATCTGGGAAGATTTCTAGCTAAACAATAGCTAGACTATTGTGTTCAATTTCAGGCACCATAGTTGATTAATAAACTTGATCTGGTATCCAGGTTGAAGAAGGAAAGTTGAATAGAGATAGCATACAATCACCAGTTGAAGAAACTGAGGGATTTTAACCTGAAGAATGGAAGGCTTAAAGGAGGATATGATAACAATTGTTAAGATTTTGAAAGGCTTTAATGGATAGTGGGATTAGATTTTTTTCCTTTTGTCCCCCAAAGTACAGAATTGGGAATAATAGAAGGAATTTGCCAGGAAGCAGAATTTTATTTACTCTAGGGAATACCTTCCTAGCAATTAAATTTGTTCAAATGTGGAATAACCTGTTTCAGTAAACAGTGAGTCTTCTATCAATAAATGACCATTTATTAAGGATTTGATAAAAGGAATTCCTGTTCCAATGTGAGTTGTACAAGAGCAGGGATGGGGAAACTGTGGTCTTGCGGCCACATGTGGCCTTGTAGGTCCTTGGGTGTAGCCTTTTGACCAAGTCCAAATTTTACAGAACAAATCCTTTTATTAAGGGAATTTGTTCTGTGGAGTTTGGATTTGGTCAAAGTATTGCACTTGAGGACCTAGAGGGACACATGTGCCCTTGAGGCTGCAGGTTCCCTAATCCTGAAGTAGAGGATCTCTAAATTCTCTTCCAATTCAAATATTCTGGGATTCGGATTTTCAATTAGAATGCCAGTGACTCTTAAGTCAGTAGAATAGTTAGTCTAAGTAAACAATTTCTTTTTGATTATATTATCTCACTTTTTGATTTTTGGAGGGGGGAAGGCAGGAAAATTGGGATTAAGTGACTTTCCCAAGGTCATATGACTAGTAAGTGTTAAGTGTCTGAAGTTATATTTGAACTCGGGCCCTCCTGACTCCAGGGCAAGTGCTGTATTCACTGCACCACCTAGTCACCCCAATAAATTATTTATTAATGCTTCAGTAGGACTGCAGCATATTTCAATGGAAAAGCACCATATTTGGAGTCAGAGGACCTGGTTAGCTCATATTTGCATAGCAGTTTACCTACAAAATTTCATTTGATCCCCACAATAGTTCTAAGAGGTAGTGTTATAATTATTCTTATCTTACAAATGAGGAAACTGAGGATTATAGAGGTTAAATTACTTGACCAAGGTGACACAGATAGTAAGTTTCAAAGGTGGGATTTAAACACAAGTGTCCAATGACTCCCAGTCAATTCTCTTTTCATTACAAAATGCTATTACTGCTACTACTATCTGTTACTATTAGTACTTAGTATAAACCTAATTTTTCTGAGCTGTAGTTCCATCACATGTGGAATTAAGACACTGAACTAGATGATCACTGAAATACCTTTCACTTATAAATTTATTATGATCCTGTGAACTCAATTGCTTTCTTCATATTAATTTCCTTAGTTGATCCTTTCTTCCTAAAGAATTCAAATAATTTTAGCCAACCCCATCTCTGACTTATCAGTTGTTCCAAATTCATGAAATAAAAATTAGTAAAGTTTTACTAGAATAAATCAAAGTGAGAGTAAAAAAAAAACCTTCTGATGTTGTATTATGAAAGTCAAGCATAGGGAGGAAAGGAGACCAAAAAAAAAAAGGATCATGCCATTTACAAATGGCTCAGATCTTCACAAGGAGACTCTAATTCACTTTCATTGTTCCTAGAATTTTATTATTTAGAACATAGAAGGCATCCTATTATAGAGATTCCCAGAGAATTCCTTCCTAACATGCATCCCTGCTGCTGTTTCTAAATATGGTGCTAGCCATGGTCCTGAAAGGTGAAACCACATAATGAGATTTGCCAGAAATTGCTTGAAGTTCCAGCTCTCAGTGCCCTCCAACTTGTCTGTGGTACAGCCAACATCATCTGCTGGATAATTAGTGGGCACCATGCTGGCAAGAAAGCTGTATAATCTATGTAACAATAACATTAAGAAAAAATCAACATCCTGGGGACGATGCCAGTGATCAGGGCACTGTAATTGCTATAATTAAAAGCAAATCAAATACTTCAGTGAAAGTAGGTCAGTCATCAACTTGGCATTATCCTGATGTGACTAGAAAAGGAAAAGGACATTGATGGTAAACAACGTACTCAAGGACTTCAGGAAAGAAATGGATTGAGTTACTGAGTTGAGCCCATTGCTGGATATTCATAGACAACACCATTAATGTATCTAAGTTCCCTAAGAGGGCGTATATGCCATTCAACGGTGTGAGGGGATCTCAGTTGATGCCCAAGGAAGGACAATTAGCACTTAATTATATCCTGTCTTGTACTTGTATTTTGTTCTTCTGTCTCCTCTTCCCAAACAGATGGTATTCTTGTTGAAGCTGGGGATTGTGCCTTATAATTCTTTTGTTTCCCCAAGACACTGGTCACGCTATATGCACTCAGTAGATACTTGTGGGATGATCAAGTAGTTCAGAGTGTTCCATCATTTTGTTTCCTTTCTTTTCTTCAAGAGATCTAGAAATGGACATAAAAAAAGAAAAAAAAGAGATCTAGAAATGTATTGATGCTGTCACTACAAGTGGAAACTTCTTCTGCCTTGGCAAATTTACTGCTTTTCTTGATAGCTCACATTTATATAGAACTTTGAAGTTTTCAAATCATAGAGTAGCTTAAGGTCATATTATCCTGCTAGTGTCATAGTACAGGCTGAAACCCCCAGATACTGTTTAACATAAATTGATATGTAGCCATTCCTCATCACCATGTTATCATTTTATAATGAATTTGTGGACCTATGTTTATCCCTATTGAATTTCTTCTTTATAAATTCATCCCATGATTCTACATTTTAACAATATAGGAAAATGAGCTTTTTCTCATTATTTTTCCCCTGTGGAATGGCTAGTTCAAACTTTTTTAATTACTATGGATTTCATAGGATCATACTTCTAGTGCTAAAATGGACCTCAGCTACCATACAGTCCAATTCACTCATTTTATAGATATGAAAATTAAGCTCTGTGGATGTTGAGTAATCATCAGATTTGGAATTTTAACTCAGGGACCCTGACTTATGACCTATTACAATTTCTACCACAGCACACTGTCTGATCTATTGGTAAAACTTTTGTAATATTCTGGGTCTCAATGCAATGAACACAGTGTAAACCACCAATAAGAGCATTTGGAGAATTTCACCATGAGTAGGGAATCCTATTTGGACTGGGCAAAAGAAATTCTCTGTAACACTCACAAGCACCTAGGAGAAGAAAGAGTTCTCAATTTTATGTTTTGCTTGATATTAATGAATCATTGGTGTCCCTCAGCAGATCATTCAACAAAGTTGTATCCATATTCTCATGTCATAGAATGTTAACATTCATGTTAACATACATGTGAGAGATACCTCATTGGAGGAGAGCTTTTAAGGCAATATTTAATAGAGTCAAAACCTTTTTTTTTCTTTTTCAAAATCAACAAATATAGCTAGAATTTATGTAGTGCTTTAGGAGTTGCATGAATTGTATGTGTTATGTCATTTAGTCCTCAAAACAACCCTGCAACATAGGTACTTTCATTACCCCAAATTTATAGATAAGTGAAGCTGACAGAAGTTAAGTGTCTTGTTTTGAGTTCCAAAGCTGGTAAGTATCTGAGCTGACCTTTGAATTCAGCTTTTCTTGATTCTGGGTTCAGTAACCTTACCTACAATGCTCCCTAGTAACAGTAGACACATTATATCTTATATTTTGTACCTCAATTCAACAAGTTATGGTGTTATAAAAATATCCTCTGTTTTTCTCAAAATAAACTGCCTCTTTGTTTTCATATTTTGGTCTAAGATACAGTCCTTGCATAGACTATTATCATAAAAATAAAGAAGTGAGATTGCACAAATGTAGAAAGGTAGTTTCTGTCACCTCTTTTATTTTTAAAATGACATTTGTGATCTTCTTTCTCACTCTTTCTCACCTCTTTCCCTTCTTACAATGTCTTGAAATTAAGCTGATTGCTTTTAAAATTATGCTTCACTCAGCCCAGATTATTTCTGTATGTATTTATTTGTTGATGTCCAACCATTCATCCCAACTTCTTCTTCATGTTATTACTTCTTCATATTATTACTATTTTGTTCTATTTGGGATAATGAAACGGTAAAGCTTAGATGCATGTTTATGTTATCATTGATGAGAACAGACTAAGAATTCATGTTTGTTAATATTCGGATCTTTTTGTTGTCATTTTCCCCTTTTCTTCTGCAGGTCTCAGGGAAATGTGATTTAGCTGTGTCTCAGACAAAAACTCTATGCCCATTTTCTTCTTAACTACTCTTTGCTCTTTTGTGAATCCACATTTCTCATATCTTCTATAACTCTCATCTGTAATGTATTACAAATGAACTTGTACTCAAATCTAGTGTCACTCTTGATTGCCAGGCATTTCTGCTTGGCAAGGAGATCATGCATGTGATAGCTAAAGTGGTCTCTGGTCTCTGCTCTATTTTTAATTATCTATTTCATGTTGGCTAACATACTGTGAAAGAGCCTATGTTTTTATGTTTTAAAAATATATAAATATATAAATAATATAAATGTATACATAATATAAATATATAAAATATATTTTTATATTTTTATTTGTCTCTCTTTTTTTGTTTCTATAACTTATTTTAGAGGACAGAACTGCTGTTATATGGGAAAGGAGCTGGTTTAACTATGCAGTGTCCTTTTTTGTTATGTCTATGCTTACTTTTTAAAAAATATTTTTAATGAGTAAAAATCCACCTTCTCTCTCACCTAGTTCTCTCCTCCCTCCACTAAAATAGAAGCAAAGAAATCTCTGTTATTAACTCATATACTCAAACAAAATATCCCCACATTGTTCCTATCATATGTTCACACACATGTTATATATGTACATGTATGTATAGATACACATGTACACAAATGCATACATATGTGGAGCAGCTAGATGGTGCAGTGAATATAATACTGAGTCTGGAGTCAGGAGGACCTGAGTTCAAACCCCAAATGGGGTCATAAAGGGCTGGACATGCTGAAAAACAACTTAACAGATGCATACATATATATGGGTATGTATAATATATGTATGTATGCATATATATGCATGTATATGTATTACTTTGCAATCTGAATCCTTGACCTCTCCATCAGGTGGTGGGTAACTTGTTTCATCATGAATCCTCTGAAATAATCATTGGTCATTGTACTGGTATAAGTTCTTAAGTCTTGCAATGTTTCTTGGCTTCATTATATTGTTATTACTTTATAAATTGTTCTTTTGGTTTTACTCACTTCACACAAGTCTTCCCAAGTTTTTCTGAAACTATCACCTCCCTTATTTGTTACAGAACTCCATAGTAGTACTCCATAACACCTTTACATAGCATAATTTTTTCAGGCATTCCATAATTGGTGGTCACCACCTCAGTTTCAAATTTTTTGCCACCAAAAGAAGAGATGCTAGAAATATTTTTTCACATACTTGGAATGTGTTTCAATTAGTTCAAATCCCTCCATTAATCTATTCTCACTAATATTCCCCCTTCTTCTCTTTTCTCTGTCCTTCCTATTTCCCCACCAAATGAAATACATTTCTCTATCCAAATGCATGTATATATCCTCTCTTTCAACCAGTTCAGACAAGAGTGAAGTTCAGGTATCACCCACTCTCCTCATTCTTCTTTTATATCTTCCAGGGATTCTAGTTGAACTTTTATCCAGTCTGTTTTTCTTCTAAGATTTGCTTAAAGATGTTTTGGGGTTATTCTCTTCTTCTGAGTTTGTGTCTTGGGGAAGGGGTATCCCCTGTCACCATAATAACTTTGTGGTAAGATACTTTTGTTTTTGTCGTCTCATTCTCCCAGCCTGCTTTCTGACTTTGAACTTTTTCAGATAGATCTTCACACTTCTAGAGGGAATATCTGGGTTTGTCCTGCTGCTGTTTTTTTTTGGGGGGGGGAGAGGCATTGTCTGTTAGATTATTGTAAGATCTTAAAGCCAGCTCAGGCTGAGGTCCTGCAAGCTTTCAGTGATTCAGAGTAGACCTGATCCAGGGCAAAGTCTGATTTCTGCCCTCCTTGTCTGAGCTCTATAACTTTGTAACCTGCATTTGGAACTAATCAACAATCTGTGGACTTGCCTCTGCTTGGTGTTTCAGCAGACTATTGCTGGATGCAGCCACTATCAATCCACCAGAAAGGTCTGCTGGCTCATGTTAGTAGACTTTAGGTTCCCCTTTGTCTTGGATTTCTAACCTGATTGTCCACTTAGCACTTTCAAATGGGACTGAACTCCAAAATTAAGATCCTTTTCCACTTTGGGTGTCCAAACAACTTCTGCTTCTTTCTAAACATGTTCCTTTCCAGGCACTGAGCCTCAGGCCTAAGGCTGCTCCTCACCTTACAATACCACTCCTGGCCACAAGTTCTCTCCTCATTCAGCCCTGGACCTGGTACCTGAAACTGGTTAACAAACACCATTTCTGCCATTTGGCAACTATTGCTATACCCTGAGCAACTTTAAACCCCTCCATGCTGGATTTGCAACCTCTTCTTGCTCTCATACATGTTTTCTCCCTGCCCTGGAATGTTTCACATAAGTTGTCCTAGCCAGGCCCTGTCCTCCACTTCTCCAGACTTTTCTGTCTCCCTATGCTCATTTGGTATGGAAAAATGACTCACCAGGTTTTTTTTTCTTTAAGTTCTCAGAGCCTGGTATGTTTTCTACATCTGTTTGCAGGAGTTATATGGGGGAGTGTGGCATTCAGCTATACTTCTTTCCACTATTCCATTATTTTGACTGTGCTTTCATCTATGATTTCTTTTAATGTGTTGCTAATTATTTAAAAATTTACTATAAACAGTAAATTATCTGACTTCACAGGGATTGCTGGATGTAAAATAATTGCCATGGTGTTAATTCATCATTTCACATCTGTTAAGATTCCATCAACTTCATCTTTTTCTTTTTTTCTTTCTTTCTTTCTTTCTTTCTTTCCTTTCTTTCTTTCTTAACTTACTTTCTTTCTTTCTTTCTTTCTTTCTTTCTTTCTTTCTTTCTTTCTTTCTTTCTTTCTTTCTTTCTTTCTTTCTTTCTTTCTTTCTTTCTTTCTTTCTTTCTTTCATCAATATGCTTCTCTCCTTCACAAATCTCTTGTTGAAGAAGATGTCTACAAGTCTTTGGCTCCTTTCATGTCTTTATTCTAGACCATACTTTGCAGCATCTATTTTTTCCATCCCCTACCACATTTGTTGTTGGCAATTTGGAGGATACTGTCAAGTTCCTCTTAAAATTTCTCTACCTCTTGGTCTTCTGGAACATGCTTGTATGTAATCCACATTTATCTTCATGATAGTCAGTTTGCCTGCGGACATTATGAGCATTATATGTTAGATGAGCAATTATTCCCATGAGAACATGATTCTTTTCACCTGTGTGTAGAGAATGACACCAACTTCACCAATTCCTTTATTTTTCTTTCTAAGGATATTTTGTAATCCATCTTTACATTAAATTTCCTTCATTTATGCCCACACATAAGGACAGGATGTCACTTTGGAGGGATTATGTAGTTAATTTCCTCCCACTGGACGTCAGACAGTGATTACATATCAAGAGTATAAATAATAAGCTAATATTTGTACATGGTTTAACAACTGAAAAATTGCAGAGATGCCCATGAGTTGGGGAATGGTGGAACAAGTTGTAGTATACGATTGTGATGGAACACCACTGTGCTACAAGAAATCATGAACTCGATGATCTTAGAAAAACATTGAAAGACTTTCATGAAATAATGAAGAGATAAATGAGCAGAACCAAGATAACATTGTATGCAGTAATAGCAATATTGTTTTAAGAACAACTTTGAGCAAATAAATTATTTCTACTATTATAAATACCAAATTAACTGTAAAGCACATATGAAGAAAAGTTCTATCTGCATTCAAAGAAAGAACTGTTGAATAGAAGTATGTATAGAGCAATTTGAAATATATATACCTATTTGTGAACTATACATTTTATAACATATATTCATATATAATATACATATATACATATATGTATACATATTGTGTATATGTGTGTATATGTGTGTGTGTGTGTGTGTGTGTATATATATATATACATATATATAGACCCCCAATGGTAGCTATCTCTAGAGTGGGACTGGGGGGGAGGAGAAAAAAAAGAAATTCACATGATAATTTTGTTGTATATTTGAAAGGAAAGAAAAGTGTACATAGTAGATTTGAGGTTTCAAGTTCTATCATCTTTTTTATTGTATGATATTAAATTAATCAAATTAAAATTTAAATAATTAAGTTAAACACAAATTAAAAATAAAAATTAAATCAAATAAGTAAATTTTATTTCATTTTTTTTTAATTCCCAGGACTGTTTTGGCCTTTTAAAACATCAGAGTATCATCATATTTTTTTATTCATTTCATGGTTTGTTATACATTTTTTAAAAGCATTGTCTTCTTCTGATGGGTTCCTCTGTACTCCATTAGCCTAACTTTTGAACAATAGGTGTGGTGTGCAAAACTCTTCCAGCTTCATTGAATTGATATGGATAGACATTCACTCATAAAGAATTCAAGACTCCAAGACAGGATGAGATAAGGGGAAAAGACTATAGAAGAACTTCCCTTGTATATTTTTGGTTCCAAACAGGTAACTTTTCTTTAAGCCTAGTTTCTCTGTCTTTATGAGACAGCCAGTCATCCATTTCAAAGGCAGGGACACTCTACTATTGTCAAAGACAAAAAGAGTATCTCCAGATGGCCTTCAACAGTACCATTGTCACAGAGTACTTGAGATAAGAAAATATGTGTCCAAGTCCGTCGTAATAGGAAAAACAAAAAAACATGTCATTAAAAATACATCCACTGAACCTTTCAAGGTTCAGAAGGATGTAGCCTGAACCCTATGAACTCACTTATTGAATACATGTTTTTGTTTCCAAGATAGAAGATTCTGGAACAAAGAGATGATCTCATTTAAACCAATATCAAAATATTGTTTCATATGAAATACTATTTCAAATTAGTGCTAGGCAGAGACTTATAGAAATAGAGATTTTATAATCTGTAGAGTCTTAGAGGCCATTTAGTCCAGCCTGCAATCACCTGCATGACTGTGGTAGGTCCAGCATTGAATAAACACTACCTCAAAAGCTTCCTATTCTGGTACTGGACAGTACCTGGTGTTACAAAGTTCTTTCTTATGTTGACCAGATGTTTATCTCCTTGCAGTTTTTTAGTCACTGATATTAATTTTGAACTCTGAAACTAAAAATTCTTCTTCTGTAATAAATAGAAACTCAGTTTTAGAGTTAGGAAACCAGGAATCAAATGCCACTTTTGACACATTCTAGCTACGTGACTCCAAGCAAGTCATTTTACCTCTCAATGTCCCAAGGCTGTTGTGTATCCAAATTGTCAGAAGCAGTTTGCTTACTAGAAATTCCTTAAACCAGTGAAATCACAGATCTCAGATGCCCATACCCCAATAAAATGACACAAAGTAAAATAAAAAGTTTTCAAAAAAAGTGGAGAATACTTTCACTTCTTTATAAAGCTTTCCTTTTCCTAGATTAAACATTCTAATCCTGTTAGCCATTAATCATATGACATGACTTCCAAATCCTTCACAACCCTAGTCAACCTCCTCTGGATATATTTCAATTTGTTAATGGCTGGATAGAAAACTTATTAGGTATTTTATTACTAAATGAGCTTTTTTGTTTGGAGGATTTTGCTTTTTCTTTTTCCTTTCCTTTTCTTTTCCTTTCTTTCCTTTCCTTCTTTCCTCCTTTCTTTCTTTTCTTCTTTCTTTCTTCCTTCCGTTTTTCCTTCCTTCCTTTTTTCCTTCCTTCCTTCCTTTTTTCCTTCCTTCCTTTTTTCCTTCCTTTCTTACTTCCTTCCTTCCTTTCTTTTTCTTTCTTTCTTTCTTTCTTTCTTTCTTTCTTTCTTTCTTTCTTTCTTTCTTTCTTTCTTTCTTTCTTTCTTTCTTTCTTTCTTTCTTTCTTTCT
>CM053600.1:10140478-10218163 GCA_028646575.1 Pseudocheirus occidentalis
AATAAACAAGTCAATAAAATTTAAAAAATAATAATAAAATAAAATGTAAAAAAAAGATTATGAAAGGAATCAATGAAAAAATGTTAAGGAAGGTGGCCCTGCAGTTCAAGATTTCAAACTACAATGTAAATTGGTAACCATCAAAACAATTTGATACTGGCTAAGAAACAGAGTGGTAGAACAGTAGAATTAATTAGGTACGTAGTACACAGTATAAAGGAGCATCTAGGTGGTGCAGTGGATAGAGTGCTAGGCCAGAAGTTAGGAAGCTCATCTTCCTGAGTTCAAATCTGGCCTCAGACACACTAGCTGTGTGACCCTGGTCAGGTCATTCATCCCTTTTCCCCTTAGCTTCTCATCTTTAAAATGAGGTGGGAAAGGAAAAGGAAAAGGCAAACAACTCCAGTACCTTGCCAAGAAAACCCCAAATGGGGTCACAAAGAGTCTTTCACAACTGAACTATAAAACAATAGCTAATGACCATAGTAATCTAATGTTTGATAAACCCAAAGATCCAAGGTCATCATGGACAAATGACTGAAACAGAAAGGGTGATACTATAAGTAAATTAAAGGAACATGGAAAAATGTACCTGTCAGTTTTATGGATAAGGAAAGAGTTTATGACTAAAGGAGATATAGACAGGATCAGATAATTCTGATTAAATGAAATTAAAAGATTTTGCACAAACAAAACTAATGTAGCCAAAATTAGAAGGAAAATAGGAGACTTGCAAAAAATTTACAGCAAGTTTTTCTGATAAAGGCCTCATTTCTCAAATATATAGGGAACTAGGCTGAATTTATTAGAAATAAAAGAGCAATTACCAGTTGACAAAATGTCAAAAGATATACACAGGCAATTTTCAGAAACAGAAAACAAATCCATCAATGGTCACATGAAAAAAATTCTTTAAATTACTACTGAATAGAAAAATGCACATCAAAGTAACTCTGAGATACTACTCCATGCCTATCAGATTAGCTAACAAGACAGAAAAGGAAAATGACAAATGCTTGAGAGGATGTGGAAAAATTGGGACAATAATGCATTGCTTGTGCAGTCGTGGACCAACCATTCTGGAGAATAATTTGGAATTGTGTCCAAAGGGCCATAAAACAGTGGATAACTCTTGATCTAGCAATATCACTACTAAGTCTGTATCCCAAAGAGATTAAAAAGGGGTGGGTTAAAGACCTATTTGTGCAAAAATGTTTATAGCAGCTTTTCTTGTGGTGGCAAAGAATTGGAAGATGAACAGATGCCCATCAATTAAGGAATGGCTAAACAAGTTATGGTATATGATTGTGATAGAATGCTATTGTGCTATAAGAAATGATGAGTTGGATGATTTTAGAAAAACCTTAAAAGGCTAATATGAACTTATGGAAAGTGAAATGAGCAGAACCAGGAAAACATTGTACACAGTAACGCCAATATTGTAAGGATGATCAACTGTGAAAGACTTAGCTACTTTGATCAAAATCATGACCTACAATTTCAAAAGACCTATGATGGAAAAGGCTATCTACGTCTGCAGAGATAACTGATGAACTCTGAATGCAGATTGAAACATACTTTTAGAAATTTTTTCTTGTTTCATTTTGTCTGTTTTCTTTTGTAATAGGACTAATATGGAAATATGTTTTGCATGACTTTACATGTATAATTGATATCAATTTGCTTGCCTTCTTAAGGAGAGCAGTGGAGCTGGAGGGAGGGAGAGAATCTGGAACTCACAATGTTAAAAAAAGATTATTAAATTTTATTTAAACTTATAATTGAGAAATATTTAATGAAATAGATAAAAGAAGTTTCTTTTTTCAAAAAAACCTCCTATTGTTCCTCCACCATTCAGTGCTTTTTCTGGCCATTCCACTTGTTGTATATTAATGTTGCTCACTTTCCAAATTCAACATAACAATTAGCCATTTCAATTCTACACAGTGCTCTGCTTATTGAATCTTTTCCTGCTTGTCCTGTTGTCACTTATTTCTTACCAAGTCTCAGATCTGATTTATTTCCACCACCCACTTCCTCTAAACTCATTCACTATCCACTGAACATAGTTGGATGAAATATCATAACAGTACTGATAAGGTATGTTACAAATTTGTGTCATCCAACCTCAATGATCTCGACTTCAGCAAGACAGTCTTTTTCATCTTCATCAATTGAATACCTGTTTTACTCTGTACAGAGACTCCTCCAAGTCTTTTCTTCCATTCTCATAGTTCTTCCTTCCCTAGATCCTTTGACCTCCCCTCCCATCCTAATTCTCCCCAGTCTTCTTTAGCAGATGGCATCCCCAGTCATGCCCACTCTCTCAGATCTACAACTTCTTTCAATGAATTGTTTCTTTTCTGACCACCTTTAAACATGTTGATCTCTACCATCTTTTAAAATGAACAAAAAACTTTTCCCCAGATGCTATCATATCCTTAAGTTATCATATTTTCCTCTGTCAAACTCCACTATTTCCTTTCCTCTCAGTAACTCCTCAACCATTTACAGCTTGTCTTCTTCCTTCATCATTCAACTGAAACTGCTCCCTCCAAAGTTACCTATTGTCTCTTGTCTTCAAGTCTGATTTTTCTCAGTCCTTATCCTTCTTGATCTATCTACTGTTTGTATATTATTAAGCAATCTTTGTTTCCTGATACTATCCTCTTTCTGGATTTTGGTGACACTAATTTCTCCTAATTAGTATTGTATCCTATTCTATCTCATTCTCTCTCAATGATCATCATCCATATCACGTTCTCTAAATTGTGGATGTTTCTCAAGGTTCTGTCCTAGGCTCTTTCTTTTTCTCCCTCTATATATTTTCTCTCTTGGTAACCTCATCAACTCCCAAGGATGTAGATTTGGTAAATAAGACACCATTGATAATTCTGGAGGGAGCAGTTTAGTTGAGTGATGAGGTAAGAAGCCAGACTGCAAGTAGTTGAAGAGTTACTGAGAGGAGAAGTGGTGGAGTTTGGATGAGAAATGGAATATACATATAGGGAGATAGTTTGAAGGCATAAGTTTAATTATCATCTCTAGATGATTCCCGGGTTTATATATGTTGCCCCACTCTCTTCCCTGAGCTTCAGTCCTGTATCACCAATCATTTATTGGATATTTCAAATTGATGTCCTAGACACATCTTAAACTCAACATGTCTAAAACTGTGTTCATTGCCATTCCTGCTAAATGCTCTCCTCTTCCAAACTCTCCTTTTCTGGCATGGAAGGCACTGTCATTCTTCCAGTCTCTAAGATTTGTAACCTCAGCATTACCAATGGTTCCTCCACTCTCTTTTACCACAGATAGTCAATTACACTTCTTGACATATCTTCATCACGTTTCCTCCACTCAACTTCTCTCTATGCACACAGCTATCATCTTAGGTCAGGTCCTCATAGCCTCTCATCTTGTTGTAGCAACCTCCTAGTTGGTCTCCCTGGCTCAAGTTTCTTCTCATTTTCATCCTACATACTACTGCTAAAGGAGTGAACAGATCCAGTCATCTAACTCCCCTAGTTAATCATTATCAATAATTTCATATTGACTTGGATAAAATTTAACTATTTCTTCTTAGCTTTTAAAGCCTTATACAACCTTTTCTTGATTTATCTTTTCATCCTCCTTGGATGTTTCTCCTTTTTCTGCACTCTGTGATCCATCCAAACTGGCTTTCTCTCTTTTCTGTGCATGATATTCTATTTTCCATCTCCATATCTTCATACAGGCCATTCTTTATGCTTGGAATATCTGTGGCTCGATATACTCCATCTCTTCTTTAAGATGCAGGTCAAATACAATTTTCTGTGAAAATTCTTTCCTGATTTTCTCAGCCTCTAATCCTACCTACCAACTATGTTCCACTTAAGTATTTTGTATTAATTAACTATGTAACTTGGATTTCAAAATTATAGTATGCTGTGTAAGACTTTCCTAATTGGATAAGAGAATGGTAGTGACACTGTGCACCTTTATAAAAGGTAGAATTGGTGTAGGAGTTTTGGATAAATATCTTGGGGAAAAGAAAGAAAAAGAGAGAGGAGAGACAGAGAGACAGAGAGAGAGACAGAGACAGAGAGAGAGAGAGACAGAGAGAGACAGTGAGAGAGAGAGACAGAGAGAGAGAGAGAGAGAGAGAGAGAGAGAGAGAGAGAGAGAGAGAGAGAGAGAGAGAGAGAGAGAGAGAGAGAGAGAGAGAGAGAGAGAGAATTCCAGACTTACTTCATGAAGTAGAGAGAAAATTAACGTCTTGAAGACTTGTACAGGTAAGATGGATTAAGAGCATTTCCCTGATTTTCAGTCTAATGCCTAAAGACTTTAGGGAATTTTCCCTTTGGTGATATTGTGGTTTCTCTGTCTTGCTTGAACAAGATTTCAGTTTACTCCCATCTACAGAATTTATTCACTTGTGTATTTTCTGATGTATTCTACTCCACAAACCTTCAATATCTGTTTATTATTTGCTTGGATGATGAATTTACTCACAAGTCACTATTTGTTTGGGTCTTTTGTGTAACTAGTATTTTTGTGGGAAGCAGATAATCCTTTGAGTATATATTTGTCACCCTCTACCTTTAAGGGATAGTGACTGAGGAATCCAGCAGCTTTGCTGCTTTTAGATCCAAAAAAGACCATGCCACTACACCAGTAATATTTAGGGTTCACAAACATGTAATTTTCACTCAGGATTCTTTCTCAGAGGAGAAAAAAGATAGCAGTCTTCAAGGGCCCTTCTCTTTATCTCCTCTAAGCAGAATCAAAAGTCTCCCTTGGAGACAGATGAGCAAGATTCCAGAGATATTTATTCATGCCCCTCCATGAGTCTCATTTATTTTTTTTAGTATTTTATTTTCCCCCAAATACATGTAAAAACATTTTTAACATTCATTGTTAAGTTTTCAGTTTCAAATTCTATCCCTCTCTCCCTTCCCTGCCCTTCTCTGAGACACTAAGCAATCTGATATAGATAATACATACATAATCCTGTAAAACATGTCCATGTTAGTCATTTTGTGGGAAAACACCCAAACAAAACAAAAAGTTAAAAATAGTATGCTTTGTCTATATTCAGATGCCATAAGTTCTTTGTCTGGTGGTGAGTAGCATTTTTCATCATGAGTGTTTTGGAGTTGTCTTGTAACATTTTCTTGATCAGAACAGCTAAGTCATTTACAGTTATTCATTGTAAAATATCACTGCTACTGTGTATAATGTTCTTCTGGTTCCTATTACTTCACTCTGTATCAGTTTGTGTAAGTCTTTCCAGGTTTTTCTGAAATCACCCTGCTTGTTACTTCTTAAAGCACAATAATATTCCGTTACAACCATATACCACGGCTTTTTTAGCCATTCCCCAATTGATGGGTATCCTCTCAATGTCCAATTCTTAGCCACTACAAAAAGAGCTGTTATAAATATTTTGGAACAAATAGGTTCCTTTCCTTAAAAAAAATCTCTTTGGGATATAGAACTAGTAGTAGTATTGCTAGATCAAAGGCATCATAGTTTTACAGCCCTTTGGGCACAGTTCCAAATTGCTCTGCAGAATGGCTGGATCAATTCACAACTCTATCAACAATGCATTAATGTTCCAGTTTTTCCACATCCCCTCCAACATGTATCACTTTCATTTTCTGTCATATTTGCTAATCTGATAGGTGTGAGGTAGTACATTAGAGTTGTTTTCCTTTATATTTCTCTAATCATTAGTGATTCAGAGAATTTTTATATGACCGTATGTAGTGTTGATTTCTTCATTGAAAAACTGTTCACATCTTTTGACTATTTATGAAATGAGGAATGACTTGTATTATACATTTGACTCAGTTATAAATCCCATTTAGTTATCAATCTCATATGTGGATACACGTATCTAAGATGGGCCACACGGACCCCTTAAATTTGTATTTGTGATGCAGTATTTTATATGTGCTTATTATCTTACTTCCCCATTATAAGGTCAGCTCCTTATGGGTAGGGTTTGTTTCATTGTTATCTTTTTATCTCTATTAAGTAGGTACTTAATGAATACTTGTTGATCACCAAAAGAAATAACAAAGTGAGGAAAAGAGGGCTTAAGCCAAAGATGACGATTCTAGTTTTTTATAGGTAGATTTATTGTATGACTCCACCGGAAAAACAAATAGTCCAAGCACTTATACATGTAAAATGCTATACAAACACAAGGAGGCAATGGTAGGCTTGAAAGCCACTTCATTCAAACCAAAATATGCCTGTAATGTTATTAAGAGTTGATTATAATAGTCCTTTTTTTCAGTTTTTGGATTTTGAATCACTCTTGCCAGTCCCTGTGATCTAAACCAACTGTTGGCCTCCATCAGGGAGAAGTGTTTATACAGCCCAAGTGGAACTTCCTCTTCCACAGAGCTGAGAAATATGGTTCCTGTGTGGAGGAGGGACTGTCACTGGAGGCTCTCTCAGCAGAGCTTACCAAGGTCTGGGGTCCTTTCCAAGCACTAAAATTATAGGTGTGAATTTACATTTGTGCTACTTATCCAAAACACATCACTAGAAATATACCACAGGCTGCGCCAGACGACTTCCTCCCATTGATGTGACTGAAACAAAGGAGACAGAAATAAAGTTGTGGCTAAAAATAGCCAAGGACTGGTAGAGAAACATGCCATCACAGTGACTCAGACTTTGAACTAAAATCAGAGTCTGCCAAAGGTGACTCAATGAATGGCCACTTGTGTGTCGATTTTACTTTTGGGAGTTTATAATGAACCAGCCAAGATAAGCTTTCCAGAGAGGCCACCGACCAGTCTGTTTGCAATTCTAAAATTTACAAGTCTAGGAAGTTAGTGTTTTCCAAGACTGTGAATTCTTACAGGTTCTATATCTGCACTGCACTTGACACAGCAGCAACTGGAGAAATCATAGTCATGTGTTAACATTAACTCAGTTAACATTAGCTCAGTGGATCAGGAATAAAAGGGGGGAAGTGAGAAATCACAAAGCCTTAAATTCTGGGAATTAACCTTCTAAGGATCAATCCATGGGAGGAGGACAAAAAGGCAAAATAGAATTCCTTCCCTCTTTGCTACAGTTGACATAGTATGATTAGGAATCTCAGAAAAAAATGGATCCAAATATTTGTTAAGCTACTAATTCAGAAAGTGGCTTTTTAAACATGTCATAGTTCACTGGGAAGAAGGTTCTGTTTTTTTCTCCCTACTGTCAGAGGACAGAACTAGAAAAAATGGAAACCTATTGCATGGAGATATATTTAAACATGATGGGGGAAGAGGGAGAACTTTTCTGTTAAAAAGTGAAATCAGATGCCTCTGATGTTAGCAGTGTCCTCCTCACTAGAGGTTTTCAATTAGAGGCTGGATAATGGATTTTCATCAGTTTTGTTAAGGAAAGAGGCGTAGAGGCACTTAGGTGGTACAGTGAGGAGAGTGTTGGATCTGAAGTCAGGTAGATCGGAATTCAGCTTGGGGCTCAGAAACTTTACAGCTGTGTGATCCTAGACAAAGTCACCTATCCTTCCTTGGCCCAAGTTTCCTCATCTGTAAAATGGGGATAATAATAGTACCTACCTCCCACTGTTGTTATGAGGGTGAAATGAGATATTTGTAAAGCACTTTGCAAGTTGGGCACTTAGATGGCAGAGTGAATAGAGTGTTGAACCTGGAGTCAAGAAGATTCATCTTCATGAGTTCAAATCCAGCCTCAGACACTTAACTAACTGTGTGACCCTGGGTAGGTCACTTAACCCTCTTTGCCTCAGTTCCTCATCTGTCAAATAGAGATAATGATAATACATGACTCACTGGGTTTTTGTGAAGGTGTAATGAGGAAAAATATATGAAATGCTTTCCAAATTTTGAATGCTATACAAATTTTCACTATTATTTTTATTATTAGAATGGTTATCCATTGTAAACCAGGTAGGTTATTTAGTCTTTGAGTTCTCTTCTAGCTTTCTGATAGTTATATATTAGATCCTTCCCTAATCAACTGTGGTCTTTGAATGACTATATGAACGCTTTATAAAAAGCTTCTAAGTAGCTAGTTAAATAAAGACGAAGAAAGAATACAGCCAAGGACTAAAGGGAAAGCCTCATAAGAATTAAAGGTATCTGAAAATGGAATGGGCTTTCTTAAGAGCGAGCATATTTCCCTTCAGTGAAGGTCTTCAAGGATGATGATCACCGGCTCAGGTACAAGATGAACTAGATGGACTTTTACTCTGGGTTCTGTGATTCTTTGATTCTAAATTATATGGATGTGTAGTTTTTAAATCCTCTATGACTGCAAGTCATTGGTAATTTAGAGACAACTATACCATAAAATAATGACGTTATAGACTGCAAGAAGTAACTTCCAATGCTAATGAGAATGTTGTTCTTCCTTGGCTAGGAGACAGTGAATAGGGAAACATATAGTTGAAGGAATATAAAATAAATATTATCCAGACTTAAATCTTGCTCTCCTTAAATCTGAGTCTGTCTTTTCATACAGGGAACATCTGTATTTAAATTAAATTAGGATACATGGAGTAAAAGGGCATAATGGAGAACATTGAGTTTATTTTTATTTTATCTTTTTAGAACAATCTTTTTTCTGGCAAAGTTTTACTTGAAATGCCTCATAATTTAGAAGAGGATCTGGGTTGTCAAAAGCTATGTCCTATGGAGCACATATGTTGGTAGGAGTTATCAAGCTAGAAAGGCTTCTGTCTAAATGGGCCTGGAAACAGCCTATTTTTCATCTAAGAACTCACCTACCTTGGAGCAGAGAGTGTTACCACAATGTGATGATTTTTTTTTGGTCATAGAAACTCATAGAGGAAGATTTGAGTTTATGTCCTGCCTGTGATATATACTAGCTTTGTGACCTTGGGCAAGCTGCTTAACCACTCCATATCCTAGGCAACTCTCTAGGACTATCAATGACAGAGAAGATATAGACATTAATTGGTAAAGAGAGTGTCCTCACTTAAAAGTTCTGAAAATTGGTCAAATCACAAGTCTAGTTTTATCCATACTTCAAAAGAAGGCTATCTATTAGGGTATGGAGATGTTGAAATCCATGTAAGTGAAAGGTTATAGATGGATAGATGGAGAGACAGCTAGGTTAGATGAATGACTAGGTAGTGCTGGGAGAGAAAGACAGATGGATAGGAAACATAGATCAAATCCAAGTCTAGTCCTTACTCCTTTTTCAAAAGAAGGCTATCTATTAAAGTGAGGAGATGTGATTCATGTAGGTAAAAAGTTATAGATGGATATATAGATGGGTGAATAGACAGATGGATGAATAGAGATAGACACATAGATGGATAGATAGGTAGGTAGGTAGGTAGATAGATAGACAGACAGAGACAGACAGACAGACAGATAGACAGATAGATAGATAGATAGATAGATAGATAGACAGAGAGACAGACACATAGATAGATAGATAGATAGATAGATAGATAGACAGATAGACAGACAGACGATAGATAGACAGACAGACACATAGATAGACAGATGATAGACAGACAGACACATAGATAGACAGATAGATAGATAGATAGATGATAGATAGATAGATAGACAGATAGAGACAGACAGACAGACAGATAGATAGATGGATAGATAGAGACAGACAGACAGATAGATAGATAGATAGACAGACAGATAGAGACAGACAGACAGACATAGATAGATAGATAGATAGATAGACAGACACATAGATGATAGATAGACAGACACATAGATAGATAGACAGATAGATAGATGATAGACAGACAGACACATAGATAGACAGATAGATAGATAGATGACAGATAGACAGACAGATACATAGATAGAGAGATAGATAGATCATAGATAGAGAGACAGACACATAGATAGATGGATAGACAGATAGATAGACTCATAGATAGATAGATAGATAGATAGATAGATAGATAGATAGATCTATACATAGATAGATAGACAGACAGATAGAAAGGACATTCATTAAGCACATACTATGAGCCAGGCATTGTGCCAAGCCCTAGGAAAACAGATATAAAAATATTTTAAATAGAGTCTTTACCGTCAAGAAGCTTATATTCTAACAGGAGAAGATACAAGAGGGGAGGGCATGGAAAGCGGGGTGAATGCGGCAGTTGCATGGAGGAAAGATAACTGTCAAGGAAAAGAAGGTTGTGGTGGTACTTAGTTGGGGCTCTTCATGAAATTGTGGTCTAAGCATGTAGTCACCAGTCAAGAGAGAGGGGACTCCGAGAAAAAAAAGTTTCTCCAGGGTGGGAAAGAGGACACAAAATGATGAAATATTAGATCTGTTCAAATATTGAAGAAAAATTATCTTGGAAGGTGTTAACGTTGTCTTATTTATTTGGATCAGTTGTGTTCCAATTTAATCTAAATAGAATTAGCATGATGGAGTTGTAACCTTAAAATCACAATGTAATGAAAGGAGTTTGAACCTTAGAATCAGTGTCCAAATTTCAGCTCTAACGTTGATGAGTTGTGTGACTGTGGATCAAGTCACTTAATCTCTCTGTACCTCCCTTTCTTCATCTGTAAATTAAGGAAAATGATACTTCTACTGTCTACATCATAGGATGATGTGGGAAAAGTAGTGTGTAAGTTTTAAAGTATTATAAAAATCTGATTTAAAAAAATCATTGATCATGATTACAACTTTGTAGCACTGATATGAACTTAAATTCTATAAAATTGGATAGGTTCTTCTCCTAATTCCTTTCATCAAAGCCCAGGGACCATCTTAGATTTTCAGTCTCTTCCTTTAAATATTTAGAGTTTAATGGAGGCAAACATTTATTAATACTCAATCATTAAGAATTTCATCTTTATTGTTCAAACTAAATAAACTAAAACAAACTTTTAGTTCATAAAAATTTTCACTTGGGCAGCTAGGTGGCACAATGAATAGAGCACTGGTCCTGGAGTCAAGAGGACCTAAGTTTAAATCCAGCCTCAGACACTTGACAGACTTGTGACCTTGGGCAAGTCTGTTAACCCCAATTGCCTTGCCTTCCCTTCTCAAAAAAACAATTTAAAAAATTTTCAATTAAAATCAGAAGAAAAAAACCTACTTTTTTGATGTAGAGATACCTAGATATTTTAAGATCTAATCAGTTTTCATGATCCTTATTTTTAACTATAAAATTATAATGCAAATTAACCAAAATGATTGGTTTTTTTTTTTTCAGAATGGTAACTGGTAGCCTTTAGACAGTACCTTAAGGTTTTACAAAGTGGTATATAAATATTATATAATATGATCCTAATACTACCCTGGGATGTAGGTGCTATTATTACCCTCAGTTTATAGATGAGAAGACAGACAGTGTCTAGAGTCAAATGCCTGGTAAGTATATGATGCCAGATCTGAGCTCAGGAATTCTTGATTACACTACCTTGCTGCACCAGGTGTAAGGAATTTAAACTTTCCAAGCATGGTATTTTTATGAGGTGATGAACAGAAACACCTAGGTGATGCAGTAGATAGAGGGCTGGTCCTACTTTGAGGAAGACCTAAGTTCAAATTCAGCCTCAGACTCTTACAATAGCTGTATGACGGGCAAGTCACTTAACCTTTGTTTGCCTCAGTTTATTCATCTGTAAAATTAAAATAATAATAGTATTTACCTTAGAGGGTAGTTGTGAGAATCAAATGAGCTAAGAATTCTGATATGCTCAGCACAATTCCTTGCACATGGTGAATGCTATATAAATGTTAGCTGCTACTATTATTTGTTTCATAAGTTATATTATAATCTGTATAAATATCTGTGCTATATAATTATTATTTGTATGTATAGTATTTGCAGTACTAAAAATAACAACCAACATTTAAGATTTACAGAGTCCTTTATGTACAGGATTTCCCAAAAGGTTTTGTGCAAAAGCTTAAAACTGCACAGAAACTTTTGGGACACAGAATATATTATTTTATTTGATCCACTGAAAGTCAATTCTTATTCTTGCTTAATGAACAAAATCAAGAGTGAGCAAGGAGTATGAGGGACATTGGATTTGTTGATTTACTTTTTTTGTGTGTTCGTTTTGAAAAGGCTCTTTCACACGAACACCTTTCAACAAGTAAGACTCTGGAACACAGAAAACTGGTCTGTTTCTTTTAACCAATGAAGCCCCTCTCAAGTACTGTTTATAATATTGCCTTTAGGAACTGACCCCTGATAACTCCAAAGTGACACAATTTCAGCTTGCAACTCAACCAAGGACACTTTAAAATTTGTTGGCAAAAATTCTCATATCGTTTTTGCCAAGCTCTAAGCTCAGTGGTTTCCTTTTTGCAGTAAAAATTTCATAATCCTTGAGTTTAGGACTGGGTAAAATGAAATTATTTACTTCTGATTTTCTTTGGTATCAAAATGATGCTGGGACTTTTTCCCCTTCCTAACTAGGAGAATTTAATATATCATTTTCTACATATGTTTTTACCCTAGTGTCAATTGATTGAAAATATTCTGTGCTGCTTCTCATCACAGTCAAAGAGATAAACACCTTGGCCTTGATTAGTATGAATAATGAGTTCTGTGATGTAGTAACATTATTTGAATTCTCACTGCATATTTCCATTAGGCTGGAACCAATTCGTATATTTTACATAATTATAACTTCAAACAGTGCAGATTCAAATTTATGTGACCACTTCGCCACTATCGTTGGTCTGGTCGTAGTAATTAGAGCTCAGCTGCATAAACTTTTCATTCCCATCACTTTTATGACCATTTTAAGAATAGTGGGCATCACTTGAAGGGTAAAGCTGCATGCAAATAAATTTATTTCATGGATAAGGCCACTGGCTTTTATTTTAATTTCAGTAAGGCAAGTTGTGTGAGCAAAGCTTGCAGAATTAAGGAGTATATTTTGATGTAGTATTTTTAAAAACTTGCAAAGTGATCGAGTATATTTATTTTACAGTAGCTACTACAATGTTGTATGCCCATTTTAAAGGTGGAAGAGAATTCTGAATTTTCAAGTGGAATCTTACTTCTTGTCAAACCTTCTCCATTAATGTATATTGCACCAGATTCCACTCCATTAAAGGCATAACGCCTCTAAATAAGGCCAACAAAATCAGACTCTTCTGTTTGATTTAGCTGAAGTGTGCTCATGTACCAGAAGGAATGATGAAGTTCATTGCTTCTGGGACTTCCCAGGAAGTATCAGTCCCTGATTCAGGCCACAAAACCAACTCCTTGTGACTGTCCCTGCCCTAGGGACTTCTCCAGTGCTCTAAAGACCCTTCTCCGATCAGGTTCACTTTCAAATTCCCTAAGGTCAGTTATCTGCCTGCCTCTGCCACCTAGGAGATGGCCCTTCTGGGCCTCAAAGGATTCAGCATCACTGAGCCTTAGAGGAATGCTTCAAATAGCCTAATCCTCTGCCTCACTCAGTGAACTTCTCTAAGCATGGTTACTCTACCTGGATTCATTCACCAATCATTAGTATATTCTCACCCAATTATAATAGCTCTACTTTGAAACCCTAATTATCATTTTACCCACTCTATTCCTCACCACACACCCTTCCAACTTCCTGTTTCCTTGTTCTCATTTTCCTCAAATGTCTAGATCTACCTGTCCCTTCTACTGTGTTCTCTGAAATGCCTGATCTGTGGTTAACACACGTTTTTTCATAATTAATTCTTTTCCTTTCCTATTCCCTCCGTCTCTGGTTCTCAGAGTGACTTGGCTCCCCTCCTATGACACGACATCCTTGGCCACCCTTTACAATATTCGTTAGACTTTCACATACACCTCTAATTTGTTAGTCCTGGCGGCATCAGAATATTCATAGCTTCTTCTTGTCTTTTCCAATTTCTCTGTCTTCCACCATCAATCAGTAACTTCTCCTTTGAAATTTATTCAATTCAAATGTATCACCCAATAAAAATTCTGGTTGCTGATATTTCCTGACTCCCAGCAAATACGCCTCCCCTTGTTAATGAGTTTGTTGCCTGGTTCACAGTCTCTATCTTGCCTTTATATTAAGTAACTTCAACATACACGCTGGTACTCCTCCAAGCACCCTAACTTTCCATTTCTCTAGTTCCCGAGACCTACATTATCACTTCATCTCAGCTATATGTCCTTACTCTTCCCATTGTACATAAGCGTTTCATTTTCATGGGCATAACCTCTTAAATTCCTTTATCTGATAATAATCTTTTATCATTCTATCTTTCTCTTTGTCTTATGATCTCTAACTCTATTCTTTTTCCTCTCTGTGACCTCCAATACTTCTACCTCTCATTTGTTTTCCAGGTCATCATCCAGCACTGTCTACAATTTTCTTCCTTTGTGATCTAAAACTTTTGGTGAATCAATTCAGTATTACACTTTTTTCTACTATTACTGACATTAGAATTTACTGGAAATTCCTGATACAGCTATTATAGAGGTCAAAGACCTTTTTGACCTAAGGTTTACCTTCTAAAACCACTCTGAGAACTGGAGTTAACAAGCCTTTGAATGACTGTTGAGTGATTGGATATATCATAGGAGGGCGTAGGAGATCTAAAACCATTAAGAGGCTTTGCCACATTATTGACGATTTAAAATAAGATTACTTAAAGGTCATTGTCTAGAAATTGTTCCAGTATGTAATTTTCATTAAATGGTTTTTGCAAATAGAACAAATCTTTAGGAATAGAAAATTATTATACTAGTAGAAATATTGACTGCTATGAAATATAGACAACCCATAAAGTCAAATAATTTTGCAGCTACTTTGGGAAAAGAAGAAGAGATACAACTTCTTCTCAGGTGGGCCTATTGAGAGAAAGCAGAGCAGCCAGATTCTTACATTGGTTTTCTTTTATTTGCATAGAACAAAACACTTCAGACTAGAAAGGATAAGACAAAAATGGATGATAGGGGGATATACTCAAGTCACCAGGAACAGATGAACTACATTTCATAGTACTGGAAGAAAATAATGAATGCCACTTCTGAACCCCTGTCAATTTTCTTTGAAAGAGCATGACAATAGGAAAGGTACAAAATGATTGGAGGAAAAATGTCCTAAATTGTAAAAATGGGAGAAATTGGAGTCTGAGAACTCTAAAGCAGTGTGCTTTATTTTAATTCTTGAAAAACTTCTAGGATGAATAGTTAATAAAAAGGTGAGTGAACACCTAGAAAAAAAGAAAAGGAAACAATCACCATGGAGGTTCAGCGGAGTTTTGTGCTTGAATAAATGAGTGAATGAATGAATGGAATAAGTGAGAAAGGCATTTATTAAACTATATGTTCCAAATATTATATTAAATGTTGGGGATACAAGTGCAAAAAGGAAAAAAAACCAACACTGTCCTCAGAGAGCTTATATTTAAATCAGAGAGACAAACAGGCAAAGAGGAATGATGACAAAGGACCACTTTGGTCTGAAAAATTATAGGGATAGTGAGTGGGGTCATAGAAGAATATATTGATATACTCCATCATGGAATAATGGCATAGTTGATTTGATTATCATGGTTCATGCTTCTTGTACTGGGGTGAAAGGTAGAGGGGAAAAAGTGTACTTGTGTGGAAGCAAGGAGGCTAACTATGCTATGGAAGAGAAGGCAGGGAAGTGGAAGTGAAATGAAAGCTTTTGCTGAAGTAGTGGCTTCAAAGAGGTAGTCAACAATCAGGAAAGTGGACCCCAGGGTGGAAGGTTTTCCAAGGCCTCTTGGTCAACCAGTGAAGCTATACAGAAGAGACGGCTTGAACATTAGGAGATCAGGTCATTCCAAACTAGCCATATTTTGTTTTGTGGCAGGATCACAAGACTGGTGGAGAAAGGCAAAGCTTTAGATGCAGTTTACCTAGCTTTTGGCAAAACATTTAACACAATGTTTAATAAAAATGTTGTTGACAAGCTAGAGAGATAAGGGTTAGACAATAGTATAGTTAGGTGAATTTGGAACTAGTTGAACAGTTAGACCGAAATGATTGTAATTAGTAGTTTAATCTTAATTTGGACGGAAGACCATCCCAGGGATTTACCCTTTTCCCTATGTTATTTAATTTTTTAATCAATCACCTCTATAAAAACTTAGTATTCACAATAAATAGCCATGGGGTCTCTGAATTATTTCATTTCTTAATCTTGGGCCTCAAACTTCTATTGTCACTGCTGTTGCTGTACTTCCTTAGACCAAGTATCACACTGAAGTCGTTGAGATTTATATTGACTTAATTTGAAGGCTTCTTTAAACCAGTTTTTTCAGAGAATCTATTTCTTCATCCTCCATAACAGATGTTATGAAAGCTGTGATTACCACAATGTAATGAATATTGTGGCATTGTTAAACTTTGTCTCTCCAGGAACAGAGATTGCTGAGAATTTGTCTCAGGTAAAGATGAAGAAAAGATTTCTCCTTGGGTACTGAATGCTGTGATGAAATTGAAATTTACTAGAGATCTAGGGGTGGAAGATTTGTTTATTTTCTAATAATTGTATTTAGTGATTAATGATACTTAGGAATTGTGAATCTTAATAAGCAACTGATTGAGTTAACTGGTGGGGGTTTTCTGTATTTTCTAACGATTATATTTAGTGATTAACAATACTTAGTAACTTATTGCTAGATAAGTGACTGATTAAGTCAACCTAGTTGCCCCACGAGTGGAAGACTGACTATTGTATTTTGAGATGACTGAATGACTGAGTAAGAAGGCAAAACCTCCTTGGGGATACTAAATGATTGTCCTTTTGTTCTTTGTTCTAAATATTGTGACCACTTTGGTGAAAACTATGTGGCCATTTTAATGATAAGCTGTTGTGAACACATATTGTGATTTTCTGAGAATGTTTTGCTTTGATTTGTTATGGAATGGAGGGTTCATGATACTGGGTAATCAGTACTTTAAAGCCTGTTCACAGTAGCATTCTTCTGGAAAGCTGCTCATGCATGGCATTACAATCAGTTAAACATATGAAATCACGAAAAACATTTCCATATTAGGTATGTTGCAAAAAAAATAAAGTTAAAAATTATGCTTCAATCTGCATTCAAACTCCATCAGTTTTTGTTTGTTTGTTTGTTTTCTTCATAAATTCTTTGGAATCATCTTAGATTGTTGTATTGAGCGGAATAGCTAAGTCACTCATAGTTGATTATTGTATAATATTGTTGTAATATTATAATTGCTAATAATGTTCTTCTGGTTTTCCTCTCTTCACATTGCACTGATTCTTATAAGTCTTTGCAGTTTCTTCTGAAACCACCCTGCTCATCATTTTTTGCAGCATAATAGTATTCCATTGCACTCTTATACTGCATCTATTCCCCAATTGATGGGAATCCCTTCAATTTCCACTTATTTGCCACCATAAAAAGTTGCTATAAATATTTTTGTACAACTATATCCTTCTTCTCCTCCCATTTTAATAATCTCTTTGGAATAAAGACCTAATAATGGTATTGCTGGATCAAATGTATATGCAGTTTTATAGCCTTTTGGGATAGTTCCAAATTGCTCTCCAGAATGGTTGGATTGGTCCACAACTCTATCAACAGTACCTTAGTGCAGCAATTTTTCTACATCCCCTCCAACATGTAATTTTTTTTGTCATATTAGCCAAACTTATAGTTCTGGTGCTGTACCTCAGAGTTGTTTTAATTTGTATTTCTTTAATATCAATAATTAAATCAATAGTGATTTAGAACATTTTTCATATTACTATAGCTTTGATTTCTGCTTCTGCCTGTTTAGATCGTTTAATTAATTATCAATTGAGGAAGGACTCATATCTTCATAAATTTAACTGAATTCTCTCTGTCTTTGAGAAATGAGGCTCTTATCAGATAAATTTACTATAAAAATAGCAGATTCTTGCTTTCTTTCTAAACTTGACTGCATTGGTTTTGTTTGTATAAACGCTTTTAAATTTAGTGTAATCAGAATTTTCCATTTTCCATTCCATGATCCACTCTGTCTCATTTAGTCATAAATTCTTTCCTTATCCAAAGGTCTTGAGGGTAAAATTTTCCATTCTCTCCTAATTTGCTTACAATATCACCCTTTATGTCAAATCATGTATGCATTTTGACTTTATCTTGGTATATGGTGTGAGATACTGATCAAGCCTAATTTCTGACAACCTACTTTCTAGTTTTCCCAGCAAATTTTCTCAAATAGTGAGTTCTTACTTAAAAAGTTGGGGTCTATGGCTTCATCAAACACTAGATTACTATGGTCATTTATTACTGTGCATTGTGAATCTCATCTATTTCATTTATCCATCATTTTATTTCTTAGCCAGTACCAGATTATTTTGATGATCACCATTTTGCAATAGAGTTTGAGATATGGTCTTGCTAGGCCACCTTCCTCAATATTTATTTTTTCATTGATTCTCTTGATATTTTTGACCTTTTGTTCTTCCAGATTAATTTTGTTATAATTTTTTCTAGATCTATAAAACAATTTTTGGTAGTTTGATTGGCATGGCACTGAATAAGTAAATATATCGGCTCAGCCTACCCACGAGCAATTTGTACTTCACCAGTTGTTTAGATTTGTCTTTATTTGAGTGAAAAGCATTTTGTAATTGTGTTTATATAGTTCTTGGGTTTGTCTTTGTAGGTGGACTTCCAAGTATTTTATATTGTCTGCATTTATTTGAGATGGAGTTTCTTTTCATATTTCTTCCTGCTGGACTTTGTAATATATTGAAGTGCTGATGATTTGTATGTGTTTATTTTATATCCTGCAACTTTGTTGAAGTTGTTAATTATTTCAACTCATTTTCTAGTTGATTCTTTAGGATTCTCCAAGTATAACATGATATATCAATATAACATCATATCAGTATAGGATAATTCTGTTTCCTTGTTGCCTATTCTAATTTTTTAAATTTCTTTTTCTTGTCTTACTGTTGCAGCTTAGCATTTCCAATACAATATTGAATAATAATGGTAATAATAGGCATCGTTTATTCACTGCTGATCTTATCGAGAAGACTTGTAGTTTATCTCCACTATAAATAATGCCTACTGATGATATTACTTATCATTTGAAGGAAAGCTCCATTTAGTCCTATACTTTCTAGTGCTTTCAATAGGAATGAGTATTATGTTTTTCATAAGTTTTTTCTGCATTTACTGAGATAATCATATAATTTTTGTTGCTTTTGTTATTTATATATTCAATTTAGTTTTCCTAATATTGAACTAGCTAGCCCTACATTTCTGGTGTAAATCCTGCCTGGTCATAATGCATGATATATTGCTGTAATTTGTTGGCTAGTATTTTATTTTAAAATTTTGTATCAACATTCATTAAATTGTTTTTAATATTTTTTTCTCTGTTTTTGTTCTCCTTGGTTTAGGTATCAGCACCATATTTATTTCATAAGAGTCCCTCCATTATTAGCTGGATTGTTCTTTGATAGTAGACATTGTATGGTACCAGGGCTATAGTCAAAGCCTTACTGGCCTGGCAGAAACTATATTCTATTCTACTGCCATAGTCTGTCTGTCTGTCTTTCTTTCTTTCTTTCTCTCTTTGTTTCTTTCTTTCTTTCTTTTGTTCTTTCTGCCTTTCTTTCTGCCTTTTGGAGGGGGAAGGAAGGGCAATTGGGGCTATATGATTTACCCAAGTTCACACGGCTAAAAAGTGTGTCAAGTGTCTGAGGCCAGATTTAAACTCATCTCCTTTTGACTCCAGGGCTGCTGCTCTATTCACTGTGCCACCTAGCCACCCCGGCATAGTCTTTCTAGAAACCACGGTAGCCTAAATTCTATGATGACACATCAGGGTCAAATTATTGTGGAGCGGAAAAAGAAAATGTGTAGTAAACTTGCTTGAGACCCAATTAAATGAGTTTATCTTTAGAGTATTTATAGATTAAACTAGAAGGAGAACAGTGAATTAAGGTGAAAAGGATAGATTTGAAAGCATTTTCATAGAAAGATATTTTTATTTTTGTGCAAGTGGACCAGGAATATTTAGGCCCTAACATGCCAGTACTGAATGTACTATAAGAGAAAATGGCACTTAGAAGATGATATTAAGAATGGTGGTCTGCTTATTCATGCGTATAAAATCTTTATAATATCAAATATACTTGTCAGGGGTATCCTTAATGAAAATCTAAGAAGGTTGCATGGAGAGTTTAACACATAGACTTCTACATTAGAGCACATCCCTACAATCATATAATCATATAAAGGTATGGAAAATGGGAAATATCTTTGGGTTGTTTTCCAGAGATTGAAAGTTTAGCTAAGAAAGTGATAAGAGAAACAGAACCAAGATAGAGAGCTAGAGAGTGAGAGGATCCTATTGAGGATGACTATTTATAGACAATTTGAGTACTTCCTTGGTGCTCACAAGGAGTGAGGAACTAAAGGAAGGCTTTGTTAGGTGAATTATTTGTGGTAGATTTATAAAAACACATGGATAATAATTATAAAGAGCAAAAGGACTCAGAGAAGCTGCAAAATGCATTGGTGAAGTTATCTCCATCAATAAAACCATAACTATGTGCTTTTGAGTATGATCATTTCAAATGCATACACATAACAAAGTGCAGATAGTATTTCTCAGGGAACTACTAGGGTTAGTTTTTTTGCTTTCCAAAGGTAATGACATGCAAAGTAGTACTTTGCTGCTTGTTTCAGCTATTCAAGTTCCTTTGAGCCTCACTTTTGATTGTGTCAAGTCTTTGTTGGAAACAGTATACATTGTGTTGCCCTTAATAGGCCTAAGGAAGTTTGGAGACCTTTCCTTAACAGACCTAAGGTCATCACATGGAGCCCATGGTGGGAGGAGTTTGGCCAAAGAGCCAAACAGAAAGGGTGGAACAGGAAGGAGCAGAGTAGAGAAAAGCTCAAGCATGAGCTGGGACCAAGCAGAACTGAGGAGAATGACTGAGATTTCTGTCTGTCTATTCTGTCTGTTTTGATGTTACTTTGTCAGAACAAAGTCCTCAGGAGAACTGCTTGTGACTGACTTTACACCAATGTGTCATGTTCTGTATAAAATTCTTGGACTTTTCCTGCTACCGAAACAAAGGGCACCAAGGCCCCTCATGGCAGCAGTTCTGAGTATAGGTCATGGCATAGTCTGAAAGAGAAAATGAAACCAAGAATCAAATATAGCTGTTAGCAACTATCCCTAAATGCAAACAATGTTGGAAGCATCATGGTATGAAACATTTGCAATCCCACGTTCATCCCTGTATCATTTCAGAATCAAGTTATCTTTTCCTCAAACACAATACTGCAAAGAGTTGGCCTAGATTAGAAATTCAGAATCTCAGCTGGAGGCTGGCTTTTGCTTTCAGGGTCTGTGGATACAGGGAACCCTACTTAAGAAGGGGCTCCATTGTGTCAATGTTTCTTCTTTCCAGCTGCCCGTGTGTCCTAGATGGACAAGTTGAAAACTGATTTTTAAAAATGATTCCAAATCTTGTTCTCTCTTTTAGAGACAGTGGCACCAAAAGAGAATGCTTCAGGGGTAAGAGGACCTAGATTCTAATTTCCTTCTCTAACAGATAAAGAAAGTGAGTTGACTGTAAGGTAAGTAACTTTCTAGTGTTAACTATTGATATAACCCTGGAAAGTTACTTACCTTATAGTTATCTCACTTTCTTTATCTGTTAAGTAAAGAGGGATCAGATAATCTCCTAGACCCTTTTGCTCCAAGTTTATGAGAGATTTCTATATCCCCCACCCAATTCATTTTATTTTTAAAATCAGAAATGGTATTTGTTTTTTCTTAAACAATAAATGTATGAATACTATTTTAACACAAAAGAACATGAATTTGAGTTCAGAAAACCTGGATTCAAGTCCTTGTTGAATCATTTACTGAGTGATCTCGGCCAGGTCACTTCTTGACCTTCTTGCCTATGGATCTCAGTGCCCTTGTCTCTAAAATGAGGGGGGCTGGATTGAATGATTTCTAAAGTCCTTTCCAGACTTAATATTTTGTGATTCTTTTCCCCCAAAAGAGTCCCTCAATAACCTCCCTAACCTACTGTGGCACTGAGCCTAAGTATGGAAAGTTTCATCCCCAATTGATTATATTTCAGAAAGTTCTGAGTAAATGAACACCAGGAGGTTTCTGTGCAATGTCTCAATATATGCTTAACTATAGCATTTGCTGCCCAAGTGCACTCAGAGATGATCCCATTATAGGTTTATCCCATAATGAGATGAATATAGAATCTTCATTTCATTAAGGTGCTAACACAGACAATGTGTCTTACCCCAGCTAATGTTCTTCTGAATTTATATATAGAACATTTTCAGAAGGCTTGCAGAAAGGGTTTTTGAAGCAATCACAGTTTTGAACTTGGATGACTTCTATTTAATATCAAATAACTAGGCACTCTCTGGTTCTTAAAATTGAAAATGAAAAACTAGTAGTCATTTGCTCAGAACAAATCTTGGAAAAAACATTGGTACACATTCAGGGAGATAATGTGCTCTAAACATGACAACTATCATCTTTCAGAGACGCCTTTACTTTTACAGTAAAAACTTCATCTATTCTACATTTAAATAACGAATGAAAAGTCAGATTTTCCAAAACCAAAAGCACTCTGGTCAACAAATCACTTAGTCATTTGCAAATGAAAACAATTCATTCTTAACTGATCTTAGTTCATTTTGTCAAATGGGTTCACAAGACAAGCTTGATCCCATTTTCAAGCAAGCAAAGGAGTTAGAGTCTGAAGAAGGCTTAGTGAATTTTAACTAGGTAGAAGTCTAGCTTACTGAAAGATCTATGCCACTCAAATTACTAAGAATCAAAGTGACATATTTTATCTGCTCTTAAGTTTGGTACCATATCTGCAGTAAGTAATCTAAGGGGTGCTTTTACCATGGAAAGAAAACTAAAATGTCACATTGATATACAGACTTTCTGTGTATGTCAACATCAAACTTTATGAAAATAGAACATAAATAATTTCTTGCTAAGTAACTAGCTCAGTGCTTTGTATATGTATGGTAGACATGTGAATATATAGAAATTGCTCTGCAAGTCTTAAAGTTAGCTATTATTTTTATGGTTTCAATTCTTAATGAATGAGTGAAAAGAAAGTGAGAAATAATCTATTAAATATAGGGCTCTTTTCAAAGACAAAACAGATAAAATAAAATAGAAATCCCCTTTCTAAGTAAAAAAAATAAAGTGCCACAGTCATGGAGGATTGCATACACTATTAGACATCGTTCCTTATGTTGTTAGGGTTTTTAACTATTTTTCTTTGTCATGAGGGAAGAGGTACACTGGGAAATGAACAATAAAAACAACAAAAGACATCAATAAAAAAATAAAATCTAAAACTAAATCTCATAATGTCAAGGTTGGAATGGAACTGATGGGGTGTTGGGGTGCTTATATTTGTAACATCCAGTTGTAATTTCAACTTGTAAAATCACATTTGTGTTTGGGTATCTATGTTTGTAATATTAGCTTGTGAAATCAAGTTGTAAAATCATAACTCCCCCAGCCTAAAAGCATTAACTCTGCTCTTCCCTATGCCAGTACTCTGCCTAGCTACAATTCATGAACTGTTTATCCCTGCTTGGTACAATAACAAGTTATACCTATGAATTCTTCACTCAATCATCTGTAAACAATCCTTTTAGCTTAGAGAAATGTATAGCTCCCTTGTTCTAGTGGCCAGCTGCACCTGTGAATCCTTCAATGAACTATCAGTAAGCTAACTCCTCTCCAATTAGGCACATCCCAGATCCCCAATTAGTCTAGCTTCTCAACATCCATCTTGTCAAATAGGATATTGATGGGTAACAGACTGGACATATCTCCGTCAGCTCTGACAGCTAACCGAGTGACATTTCAAGCCTAAAACCACACCTCCATGCAGCCCCCCAGGGGGATTTTTTTCCCCATGAATTATGGGCAATATGCCTGCTCAGTAGATATGAAAAGTGCATGTCCCTTTAAGCACTGACCACTCTTTTAACTCCTCTCTAATCCTACCCTTACTCACCTCGTTAGCATAATTGATAGCTGATTTGTTATTTTATTGCTTTATAACCTGTACCCCTGACTCCTGCAGGTTTTCAGGTTCCCTAAGACCCCCTGCCTGCTGCAATTTGTAACAATAAACTTTTACAATCCTGACTCACAAGATTGCTTGAGTCCTGTCTAATTCTTTCCAGACTAGAATCCTCGAGGGATTCATTGGGGTCTATCTAACACCCAGCTTTTCTCACCCTCTTCAGAAACATCTATTCTAACTTGTATCCAAATAGGAATTCCTACCACAACATTGCTGAGAAGTAGTTTTCTATCATCTACTTGAAGACTTCTAGTAATGGGAAAGTATGCTACTCAATGAGGTAGTACCTTTTTTTCCTGCCACTTCTCTACTCTATGACCCATGGAATCACCTATTTTGTGCTTTAAAAATATTTATAAAAAGGAATATGTTAATCTGTTTCTTTGTCATCATATATGTATATATATATGTATATATGTATATGTATATAATTTTCCCCCAAATTACCTGTTAAAACAATTTAGCATGTTTTTTAGGTTTTGAGTTTCAAATTCTATCCCTCCATCTTCCCATCCCTCTCTCTCAGAGATGGTGAGCAATCAGATATAAGTTTTACATGTGCGATCATGTAAAATGTTACCATATTAGTCATTTTGTACAAGAAGACTCAAAAGCAAAAGAAGGTGAAAAATAGTACGTGTCAGTCTGTATTCAAACAACTCCAGTTCTTTCACTGGAGGTAAATAGTATGCTTCTTCATGAGTCTTTTGGGATTGTCTTGGATCATTATATTGCTGAGAATATCTAAGTCATTCATATTTCTTTACAGAACAATATTGCTGTTACTGTGTATAATGTTCTCCTGGTTCTGTTTACTTTACTTTGCCTCACTTCATGTAAATCTTTCCAGGTTTTTCTGAAATAATCCTGCTTGTTACTTCTTATTGCACAATAATGATCCATTACAATCATATACTATAGCTTGTTCAGCTATTCCCCAATTGATAGGAATCCCTTCAATTTCCAATTCTGAGCCACCACAAAAGGAGCTGCTATAAATATTTTTCTATGTATAGATCCCTTTCCCCCTTTTTGATGTCTTTGGGATACAGACCTACCAGTGGTATCGTTAGCTCAAATGGTATGCATATTTTGGCAGCCCTTTGTACATAGTTTCAAACTGCTCTCCAGAATGGTTGAATTGGTCCACACTCTACCAATAGTGCATTAGAGTCCCAGTTTTTCCATATCCCCTCCAGCATCTATTATTTTCCTTTTCAGTCATATCAGCTAATCTAATAAGTGTGAGGTGATACCTCAGAGTTGTTTTAATTTGCATTTATCTAATCAATAGTGATTTAGAGCATGATTTTATTTCTTTGTCTGAAAACTGCCTGTTCATATCCTTTGACTATCAATTGGGGAAGGACTTATATTTTTATAAATTAGACTTTGTTTTTTGCAAAAAAAAAACCTTTTTAATTTTATATAATCAGTTATCTACTTCGTATTTTATAATATTTTTTATCTTGTGTTTGCTCACAAATTTTTCCCTTATGCATAGAACTGGCAGATAAACAATTGAATTCTCTCTTTTTTGCTTATGTTTCATACTTTATGTGTAAATCATATGCCCATTTTGACACTATTACATATTATCTTATAATGTTTGGCTCAATGTCAATACTTTTTTGAATCCTGACTGTCATCAGAACTGGTAAGTCTTACATCTGTGACTTTATCTTGGTAACTGATAAAATTTCAAATAGTATAGGACCAAGCCTACATCTCCCATTCACTCTACTGACCTCCTTTTGAACTACATGCAAACATCAATAAATATTCTTTGGCCATTAAACCAAATCTGACCTTATTTCTCTCTACTGCTATCTAAGCCAGTGGTGTCAAACTCAAATATTAATGGGGGTGACTAAATTGTACATAAGGATCCCTGGGGTCACATATTGATTTAGAAAACCACATATTAACATTCTTTATATTCTATTTTGTTTTTATTTGACAAATGTTTACTAGTTACATGTAAATCTGATTTAGGCTGCACTCAGAAATGTTGTGTGCATGTTTGACCCCTCTGATCTAGCCTTTATATGTCCACTTTATCCACAAGAATACTACGAGAGAATTTCTGAAATGCATTACTAAAAATCTATTTATTTATATTTATTTATATAAATATATATTTATATATTTATATTTATACCATTCTCTAAACCAGCGGTTCTCAACCTATGGGTTGCGACCCCTTTGGGGTCTAATGACCCCTTCACAGTGGTCACAGGGGTTACCTAAGACCATTGGAAAACACATTTCCAATGGTCTTAGGAGCCTCCTCCATCTGTCTGCCCACATGCAGACATGGCCACATGCAACTATTAAAGGGTCGTGGCATTAGGAAGGTTGAGAACCACTGCCCTAAACCATTAGTCTGGTAAGCTTGTTTTTTTTTTCCAGAGGAAATGAAGTTACTCTGGCATATCATGTATTTTGTACTTTCTACTTATGATGACTGCTTTTCATCAGAATCAAACTCTGTAAACCCATAGTTTAAGAATTTAATTTTCTTCCCTTTTTTGGTGAATTGTATTCTCCAGGATCTTTCCAAGATCATTGACAGTGGCTGAGCAAACAGACCCACCAGTTCTTTCAGTATTCAAGGATGTAGTTCATTTGGATCAAGTGTCTTGAACGGATGGGGCCAGTTAACTTGTTTCTTAGTGCTTCCTCATTTACTATGGTTATTATATTTCTAATAGCAGTACAAGCTCTGCCATTTTGAATCCAAAGATTATTCTCTTTGGCTGAGAAAACAGAAACAAAATATGACTTGACCAACTCTCCCTTCTTTTTGTCATCATTTCCCATCATTCAGTCCATCTGGAGCAGTAGTCCTATCTTTTTTTTTTTTTTGGATACTTGTGTTTTCCTTGATCCAGCTCAAAATCCTTTCTTGTTGTATTTAGTTTTCCATATCAGTCTCAGCTCTTTTTTGAGTTTTACAATACTTTTGTCACCTTTCTTACAGGCCTGTGTCATAGTCACATATTTGTACTCATTCGTGTTAGCCTATCTTTGCCTCCATTTTCTGTATGCTTCTTTTAGAATTTGAAGTCAGTTGTTGAGTTCCCTGTGAATCCACATCAGTTTCTTCAGATTACTCTTTCTTCCCCATATTTTTTTTGTGTCTTCAGAATTTAATTCTCGAGAATTTCCCACCCTCCTTTGGTCACTTCCTCTATTGAATATTAATGTTTGTGTGAACTTATCTATCCTTGTAAACTTTTTGAAATCTTCTCTCTGCAAATCTAGAGTTTATATCAGACGATTTTTGGTTTTCCTCTTCTTTATCACAAGCTTTAAGGAGCAGATATTTTCTCCCCAATTTCCCCTTATTTTTAGCTTAGTAATAATTTCCTGTTGGTGCAAATCAGATCCACAATAAAAGATCTCTTTGTTGGATTCATAGATGTTTCGAAAGAAGTTGTCATTAAGACAAGTTCTTGTTCGTCCTTTATTCTTGAAGAGGATCAATGACACCATGAGGCTCTGCTTTGGGCTGGGGTCAGGGTTGGGGGAAGAGGAGAGTGACACAGAGAGAGAGAGACAGAGACAGAGAGAAACAGAGAGAGAGGTAGAGAGACAGAGACAGACAGACAGAGACAGAGACAAAAAGATACAGAGACAGAGAGACAGAGAAAGATAGAGTTCATCAGACAACCGCATATTTCCAATGTAAGAAAATTCAGTAGGTGTCCTATTGTGAATGTCAAGCTGCTGGCTGTGATTGTTTCTGAGTCTAATAGCTAGTTTGAGAGTATTAAAGCCTTTCTTTGCCCTTCTCTTAATGTTTTATGATTGTGTCTCCTATGGGAAGAGAAAACTGTGATCAAAGAGTTCTTTGTAAGCTGATTAGAGAAAACACTATCTCTGGGATCAAGATCATGTTCTTTGTGTAATTCCAGGAAGGATAGAGGTATTATTCTTTTCACAGGTCCAAAATAAGTAATAGACTTTTTTTTCGGTAACTATAAGACCCACCAAATGTCAAGTGGACTTTTGCACTGGGAGTCCTTCCAAGGATCTAAGGGTGAACTTTCTCCCAGTGTTATTTTTAACCACTTGTGTAGTGTGGCTTAGCAGACACCATCCAAGGACACCTAATTATATGACTTTTACTTTTTCTGTTAGATCCTGAGTTTTTCCATAAATACCTCTAAGCTCATCATTTCAATTCAAGTCTAGAAGTACTTGAAAAATTAGTTCTAAATTTTCAGATTGGCAGTATTTGACAGGATCTATAAGACTTTATGACTATAAAAAAGAAGTATTTTTTTCTGATGTCATGGGATATTCCATTCGATATTAAGTGTCTACAATATGAAAGAAGATATTGTTCTAGGAGCAGGGGACATAAAACATGCAAAAAGAAAAGCAGTCTCTGCCATCAAGGGACTTACATTTTATTAGGAAATACAAACAAGCAACAGATAAGGAAAGGGGAAATAATTTGAGGAAGGATAAAGGACTAAAGGGGCACCTAGGTGGCATGCTGGACAAAGCATTAGGCCTGGAGTGAGGAAAACAAATCTTCCTCGAGTTCAAATCCAACCTCAGACAGCTATGTGCTGTGTGACCCTCATCTGTAAAATGAGCTGGTGAAGTAAATGGCAAACTCTTTCAGTATCTTTAGCAAGATAACCCAAAATGGGGTCATGAAGAGTCAGACAAGACTGAAACAACTGAAGAAGAACAAAAAGATTGAAAGTTACGGTGTTAAGAAAAGGTTAACCATAAGTCATGGTACTTGACCTGATCTTTTAAACAATCTGGTATTGTACTAGACAAAGGATGAAGAGGAAGCACATTCTATGCATTGGGAAAAATTTTACAAAGACAAGAGAAGATAGAAAGCCAAGTTCAGGGAAAAACAAGCTGGACAGTTTAGCTGGAAGGTAGCATGTTGTTTATAAGTTAATGAATAATGTGGAAAAAAGTGTGGAAAGTCAGACTTGATTCAGAGGGTGGATACAAGGAGCTGAGGTGAAGGAAAGAATTTTGGAAGAGTAGAAGCAAATCATTAAAATCATCCCACTTCACTTAAATTAAGTGTCGAGATGCTAAATCTGGATACATTTTAAAGGCGAGAACAGATTTTGATTGTTCAGAAGATGTGAACAAGGACCAGACATTTAACTCTTGAAACAATCAACATCATTTCAATAAGGTAGGACAGGAAATCTGTTCTGATTTGGAGAAGGATCTGGTTACATTTTGAGGAGCTAGTTTATAACTGAGAAGTTCAATCTCAAGTCTCATTGTGGAGAGGAAAGAGAGAGCTGAGCTGGAAAGAATTCCATATAAAGAACGGCATGTAAGCAACTGGTGAAAGGAGAGAGAAAAAGTAGGAATGAGATATGTCAGACTGGTAAGAGATCTTGAAGAATATTTGGCCCCACAGGCATCTCAGAGCAGAAATCTTGATTTGACACCAGCAGTTGTATACACCTCCTGAAGGACTCAGGTAAACTTCAAGAAAAGGTCTTTTCCTAATTTCCTTCCTGGTGCCTGCCTATTAATAAATACTATAATATATTATACCACTTCTTTACCCAAATATTTCCAGTAACCTGAATTTTACCTCTACTACAAAGAGGCCTGGGGTTAGCAAGAGATAAATTCAAATGTACATTAAGACAGAAAGCCAAATAACAGTTTAAATGGTAGGATATTTCTTAAGTAGGGGCTTGGAGCAATTATGATATTTTTATTGTTTGGTTTAATATAAACTCCAACAGAATGGGGACCCATGTGGACCTGATGGGCTATTATATTGTAAATTGCCTTAAAGTGATAACAGGCACCTCAAAATGCCAAGCCGAAGAGTTGGCACTTCATATGCAGTAGGCAGCCACTGAAGATTCTTGAAGAAGAGAGTGGCAGGTCAAATATGGTTTAGTAAGATTATTTTGATAACTCTGTGGATTAGTGATCAAAGACAAAAAGAGACTGGAAAGTGACAATCACAAAAATCACAGAATTTTGGAATTGAAAGCTACCAATAACTGAAAAATAATGCAATTTGTAACTTATTTGCCAAATGGCCACCCAGCCTTTGGTTGGAGAACTCCAATGAAGGGAATGTCTCTAACTCCTGAAATAGTTTGCCTTCTTGTAGATAACTTTAATTGATTTTTTAATTTAAAAAAGTTGATAGCTTTAATTATTTAGAATTTCCCTTACCTCAAGCCTAAATTTGTCTCTTCACATTTCCTATCCATTGATGTTGGTTTTGCCAAGTGGGATCAAATAGAATAAGTGTAACTCTTCTTCCAAGATCACTCTTCAGATAACCGAAGACTGCTTTCACTCCTCCCCACCCATATATAATCCTCCCCTCTCATTTTTTCCAGGCTAAACATTCCCAGTTCCTTCAACTGTTCATTTTATGTCATGGCACAAGGTTATTCACCATCCAGTTTGCCTTCCTCTGAATGTTCTCCAGATCACTAACATCCTTCCAAAAAACAGTGTGGCCCAAACTGGACATAATACTATGGCTGAATACAGAGGGATCCTTGCCTTATTTCTAAAAGTTATGCCTTTCTTAAGATAGTCTAAGATTAACTTTGTTGGTTATTATTGTTATTTTTGGATGGTATATCACATAATTGGACATTTAAGTTTGGCACCCACATGTTTTTTTACAGACAAATTATGATCTAACTATGCTCCTTCCATCCTATATTTGTGAAGTTTCTTTGTTTTACCAAAATGTAAGACTTTATAATTTATCCCTAATAAATTTCAGCACTGCATTGCTCTAGTTTGTCCGTAACCTTCTGGACCTTGCCATCTAGTGAAGTCGTACCCTTTCAAGACTATTTCATCTCCATATCTTATGTCATTGATTAATTGAAATCACTGATATAAATGTTAAGTAGCATAGGGAGCACTATGTGGAGTATTCCACTGAGGACATTTTGCTAAGTTAACTGAAAAATTAATGACCATTGTTTGGGAGAGTATAATTAGGAGGTATTAAAGAGTCCCTGTGAATGATAATGAAGGCCAGAAACAAAGTGGTAGTCTTGTGAGTGGAATTGGTTCAGATGGATGTAAGTGATGCTACAGAGGTAGAATAAACAAGGCCTGGCAGTTGACTGAATATGTTTAGTTAGAAATTGGGAAAAGTCATGGTTGATGAAAAAGTTAGAAACTGGAATGATTAAGAGAATGGTGGCCTCAGCAATAATAGGGTACTATACTCTCAAATTACCTAGATTTCTAAAATTGGGGCCCAGTGATGTAAAATTATTTGTTTAAGACCACAGAATGAATTAAGTTTCTTCCTAACTCTTTCAAGTCGAATTCTGCTCCTCCATTGATCCCAACCTATGGCATTAAACATGAGACAAAGAGACATACACTAGTACATTTTGCAACAATTCACTTGTCCTTGGGGAACCTGAGTTTGTTACCAAGTCTATAGCATCCTCTCTCTCTCTGTCTCTCTCTCTCTGTCTCTCTCTGTCTCTCTCTCTCTCTCTTTCTCTCTCTCTGTCTCTGTCTCTGTCTCTCTCTCTCTCTTCCTACCTCCCTCTTTCTCTCTGTCTCTCTATGTCTCTCTCTATTTCTGTTTCTGTCTCTCTCTGTCTCTCTTTGTCTTTGTCTCTCTCTCTCTCTCTGTCTGTGTCTCTGTCTGCCTGTCTCTCTGTCTCTATCTCTCTCATTTTAAGCATGAAAAACAATATTTTCTACCTCTCATGATTGGTTTTTATATTTTAAGTTTCCATATTAGCTTTCCCATAAAAATATCCCTTTAGCCTGTCTTTGACTTATTTGTGCATTATCTATTCTATATTGCACCTTATTAAATCTGTCAGCTCTGTTACGAAACACAGCTAAGGTGACAGGGCATAAAAGAATGCAGAAGAGAGGAAAAGAGTGGGAGGAAGAAGAACCTCATTATTGGAGTCTATTTATAAGACTGTAAAAGTCAAGTGAATTTGGTGACTCTAAATGGAATTTTAGAATCTCCACATAGATACAGAATCCAAGATTTAGCCCTCAAAGTACTTAAAATAGGCATCAAGGCTTTTAATTCAATCACATGGACATTATTTGAACATCAAAAAATAGCCATATTGTTGATTCTATAATTGTCAGACATTAAACATCCTGAATTTCAACCTTGATTAAATCAGTTTATTCTATGTATCCCCACCCCCACACCAGTGTAAGGATTTTTATTGTATGAGAAGAGTAAAATCCATTTCAGTACTATTTTCTGCAATCTAGTCCCAGTGTTTGCTACTTGGTGTGTTAGTGATGATGTTTGGCTGAGGTTCCAATACAAATTAAAATACTATTTAAACCATCCCATTGAGCCAGTTATTGATAAATAAATTGGTAGATGTAAACTTTTTCTTAAAACCAGCACTTCGCTATTAAGGCAGAACAACTAAGTTAATTTTTTTTTCTCAGTGTAGACAGGCCACTCACAAAATTCCAATGTGACCTTGGGCTTTAGCTTGGATTTTTTTGGGTGAGGAAAGAATCATAGAGATAGGTATCAAAAATATATTTGAATGAAATGTTTGATTCGTTGTCCCCACAAAATCTTGCTGTGGATCATCATGGGGTCATTAGGCTTATTTACTGAACCTATTTACTTCATATTATGATATAGTGCAAGAGAAGCAGGAAGAAATGATTTAATTAATCAGTACCTTAGAGCAGTGGTACTCAACCTTCCTAATGCCATGCTCCTTTAATAGTCTTATGTGGGCATATCTGCATGTGCGCATATCCGCCTGGAGACAGAGAGAGGAGCCGTGTCTCAGTTCCTAAGACCATCGGAAATATGTGTTTTATGATGGCCTTAGGTGACCCATATGACCCCTGTGAAAGGGTTATTCACCCCCAAAGGGGGTCTCGACCCAAAGTTTGAGAACCACTGCCCTAGAGTTTTAGAGCAGGAAGAAAGTAGCTCCACACAGCTTTTGCTTGACCTTTTTTTTTTAATTGAGAAAATGAATAAAAAGATGACATTTCTCTCCTTTCTGATTGTACTTTGAGTGGCATGGAACTTAACTTTTCAGTGTCTGAGCAAACTGCAGAAAAAAGGTTTTCCTCTCCTTTTTGGGTAGAGAAATTTCTTCATTGGAAGAGTTCTTTATGAAATCACAGGTCTAGTCATAAAAGGATTCTCTCTCTCTCTCTCTCTCTCTCTCTCTCTCTCTCTCTCTCTCTCTCTCTCTCTCTCTCCCCCTCCCTTTTTCCTTCCTCCTTCCCTCTCAGGACACATTGTAAAGGACACACATGTGTATGTGTATGTGTATGTGTATGTGTATGTATGTGCATGTTCATATGCATGTGTATGTATGTATATATAGAATACATCTTATTACTGCACCTTATTAAAGATACATTTATACATAATGTATATATACATAACATATGTATATATAATGCATATATTATGTATATGTAATACATCTATACACATGTATATATACACATATAATGTTTATGTTTATATACATACATGCATGCAAGCTAAATAACACATATGAATGCATGTATACTACATACTGTAAAATATGTACTATATTTTTATATTCAAATATTATCAATAAAATCTCAGTTTCAAGATGAGAACTTAGGCAAGAAAAGCCTAAAGGGAGACATAACTTAAATTGAAAATGTGATTACATTTTAAATGACTTGAAGAAGTTCTTGACTTAGTTGAATGGAATTTTGAAAAATTCCTTTAAATACTGGATTCTGTCCAAAGTACATTGAATAAGTACTCTTAAAGCCCGTAAATTTAAAGGAACAAAGAGGAAAAGAATACCAATTTTCTAGCTCCATCTGACTAGCACCAAACTTACTTTAAATTTGCAATAATTCTGTAGTGCTACAAAGCAAATTGTGCTGATAAAAAAGTTTTTGCCAGGAATTGTAATGCCTTAGCAGCAGCTGATTAGTAACTTTTGGATTCACAGATTGGGGTTGGAATCTCATTTTAATATTCTTTCAGCCAATATCGCAAATTCTAGGGAGAACTAAAAAGATCCTATATATTTTGAACCTGAGTGTCCATCAACTCTAAAGGTATGCTTGACCACTCTTCTTCCTTAAATTTGGGGCAGGGATATAGTGTGGTAGGGCAAGAATAAATGCTAATGGAGCACTATCCAGAATCATTACCTCAAGCTCTGCCCCACTATCTAAGGATGGCTATATATGAAGGGCCTCTGCCCTACCCCAATTGCCACCAGTCCAATAGAGTCACATAACTTCCTCATAAATACTTATAATTGAGAACGATTCATTCCCTCAAAGTAAGCATGACACTTTAATCTCCCATCTCTCTCCTTTTTTCATTTCATTGGCTATTAATATAGAGGTAAATAAAACCAATAGAAGGAAACCAGAAAATATCACTAAGAATTAGAAATTTGAGGAGAGAGAATTAAAATTTTAGGGAATGGTCAGTATTTTTATAATTAGTTCTGGGTGAAATTTGGAGCTATAGAAGCAGGATAAGGGAATTTGAGAGTTGGAAGGAACCTCAGCAGCCAAGCCATACATGAAAACAATCAGAATAGAGATACACAGAAATTCATACTAGATAATATCCAGCAAGATAACTTATACCCACAGGTTTAGAGTTCTATGTAAAAAGGATAGATTAATAGTAATGTGTTAAGTAAACTAAAAGTCATAATTCCTAGAGGCAAATATAACCTTGAAGCTATCACTAAGACTTGGAATGTGATTCATACCTGGAATATGACAATGGAAGGGTTTATCTTCTTTGAAGGAAATAAACTCAAAGCTGTGTTGGAGGAGCATTGTATATCAAGATTTTTCCTCTTGTGAAGAAATCTATTAAGTTGTGGGGAGGGAGCATGATAGAGAAACTGGATGAAACTCAAAGGAAAAAGAAACATAAGTGTTTTGTGGTGGAGTATACTATAGTTCACCCAGCCAGAAGGAGAAAATGAATAAGTTCCAGAAGAGGATTATAAAACTGACACCAAGGCAGAATATGAGGGAAGGGGACTTTAATTATGCAGAGATATACTATAATATACTTTCTTCTAGAAACAGAATAGCTGAGAAATTCTTGCCATATTTCCCAATAATTTCATCCTTTTGAAGGTAGAGTGCAGATTCAATATAATCAAAGCCATGATGTAGAAACCCATAGAGTAGATCGGTATGAGGCAGGTTTGTAGAACCATCATTATTGAGATTAAATAGTCTACTCTAGTCACACATATTGGTGGCATTTCATTCATGTTTTAGGAAGTTTCTTAACAAGCTAGGGATGCATTGGGCGGGGGGGGGGGGAGATAGATTAGGATGATAAGAGGGATTGAAACCCTGCTGTGGAGCTGGAGATGGATGAAGTACAGAGTAAATAAAATTAAGGGAGGATGTGGTTACTCTCATTCAAGAATTTTAAAGGATGCCATGTGGATTTGATTTGTTTTGCTTACTGCAGAAGGAAGAACGGTCAGGAAATTTCAGAGGGATAGATCCATGTGAGGGAAATCTTGTTAAATGGTAGAGCTTTTTAAAAGTGTAATGGATTTCTTCAAGACGTGATGTGTTCCCTTTACCATTAAGTATTCCACTGGAGAATGAATGACTATTTCTAGGAAACGTGGAGAGGAGATTCCTGATCAGCAATGAGTTGAAGCCTTTCAACTATCAATTTTTAAGGACTACTACCCCCACAGATTTGGGAGGGGGGGGGGGTGTGAGTTTATTCTCTGTTGTACTATTCCTTTTTTGTACACATTTTTTTTTTTTACAGAAAAGGTTTTAAGGGTATTCAAACAATATTTAAATAATTAACTTTTTCTTTTTTCTTTTTTCCTTCCTCAATTACTTTGTCAAAATGTCTTTGCTCCAGGCTTAGGCTTGGAGAAAATCACAGGCAGTCCTGTCCTCAGGACCCCAGTGATAAGCATTAGTTTCTCCTTACTCCCATAGTGCATTCTCAAAATAGCCTTTAATGTTTCATCCCTTGCATTGTTACTCCTGTCTTTCTTGAAGCCCAATGCTTTTCCCATCTAATTTATTGTGTGCCATGTTAAGATTAAGTCCCACAAGTCAAAAGGATGGTCTGGGGCCACAGAAAAGTCACACCGAGGGCAAGTTATAAATACATATATACATATAGCCATTACCCACATAAGTATGTATATGTATTTCAGGCATGTGAGTATTTTGGTGAGGACAAGTGCCTTTTTCAGCTACTGATCAGCTACTGTTCTGCAACTTAATGCTTCAGAGAGTTTTCTGGGACATTACTTGACTTCTAAACAGACACAGATATTTGGCAGGGGTATGATTTAAATCTGGTCTTCCTAAGTTGGAGGTCTACTTTCTATCCACTGTTTCATGCTGCTTCTTTCTTGGGTCTACATTTGGTGGTGGATAGGCATGAATGGGTTGCCATTAGTACTACTGTAGGGAGTTTCTATGTTATCACAGATTCACCAGAATTTCAAAGATATTCAGTTATGATTACTTTCTCCTTGCATTTTTAGGATCACTGGTAAGGAATAAATACGATACTTTGTCAAAAATATTGCTATCATACGTATAGAAATTTAATAGCCACAGTACTAAATGGTCTTGAAATAGTCTTTTAGGACTATTATGATGGGCGGTTTTTAGTAAGAAATTTCACACAAATTTCTATTAATGTATAATACGTGCAAAGCAATTTCCTCAGCAAAAGCTTTGGGTGTGTAAAATATTGGTGCATGTGTATATTCAGAACTCAAACATTTACTTATTTGCTACCCACACCTCAAATTCATTTGGAGGCAGAGGTGGACATTGTCTGTGGCCCAAGAGTACATGTGCTGGCTTTTCTGATCCCTCCAATAATTAGTACCCTTCTTCACAAACTACCTTGAATTTAAGTACTTTGCATATACTTGTAATGACTAACTTTATATTTATGCTATATATGTATATATGTGTGTATACTTATTTATAGATATGTATATGTATATATGTATACACACACAGAGAGACACAGAGACACACACACAGAAAGGCAGAGAGAGAGACAGAGAAAGAGAGCATCATGAGAAACAAATACACAAAGCAAGAAAGGGAGCTGGGAGGGTCAACCCCATTTATTATCATTTCAAGGAACATACACACATATGTATATGTATGTGTCAATATATATGTGTGTATATATATATACATATCACATAATAATTCTTGCTATGAAAAGGGATGATTCTATTTTGAGAGAGGTGGAATTCTCTTGTTAAAAAAAGAAAGGATCATGGGGTTGTATGTTGGAACATATAGATTCCTTTTACATAGCCTGTTGTAAATTGAGGAACTCTTAATTTATACCAAGCTATCAACTCAGCTATATACACAAAGCTGTTGCGGGGAGGGAGGGCAGAAATCCACCTTTGGAAATTTCCAAGCAGAGACTGGATACTGTTGGGCTTTGGGCACAAAGTAGCTACAAAACTGAAATCAATACATGATTGCATATTTTTTTTCTCATTAGAGATTAACAGCAACTATTAGCATAAGGATTACAGGGAAACACTTAGGAAAAAAACATCATACTGTTCTTTCGGTAATTTGAACTCCCAAGCACATAGACTGTTGAACTGCTGAATCAAATTAAAAAGACCTCCAGACTTATATGAACTAATGCAAATTGAAGTGAGCAGAACCAGGAAACCATTGTGCACAGCAATAGCAATATTGCATGATGATCAACTGTAAATAAATATTCTGATTATTACAATGATCCAAGACAATTCTGAAGACTTATGATAAAAAATGCTATCCATCTCAAGAGAAAGAACTGATAGAGTCTGAATGTATATTGTTTGAACTTTACTTCTCTTGCTTTTTTTGGCAACATAGATAATATGGAAATATGTTTTGCATGATTTCACATGTATAATTGATATCAGATTTCTTACCTTCACAATGGTTTGGGGAAGAATGGAAGGGAGGGAAAGAATTTGGAACTCAAAATTAAAAAAAAGTTTAATTAAAATGATTGTTACATGATAAGAACAGAATATTTTACAATGATCCTAAAGCCCTGAGTGACTTAGTTCACACATTTTTTTGATAACACTATTCTGAAGTCATGCTATCCTGCTATCCTTAGAAAGTGCCGAAGCATGTGAACCACCAAGTTTATCTAGTCCTACGCCCAGCTAACACTTCTATCCCATTCAACTTCCTATCCTGGTCAGCATCTTGCTATCTGCTTTACTTCTGGGTGAGTTTGCATACCCGCTCCATGTCTCGGTCTAGGAATCATTATCCAATCAGTAGTGCTATATCTATATATAGTATCTATATCTATATATAATAATGTATATCTATATATAATATCTAGTATCTGCTTGGAAATTTCCAAATATAGAGAATACACAATTCTCTAATGAACCTATTTCACTTTTGGATAGCTTTAATTGTTTGGAAGTTTCTTTTTATGTTAAACCTAAACCTATTCTTCTGCAACATCTACCCATTGCTCCCAGTTCTATCCTCCGGATTCAAGCAGAAGCAGTCAAATCAGTTTTTCATACCACAACCTTTCAAATACCTGATGATTGTTCTCACATCTCCACCATGTCTTTTTTTCCTCAAGCTAAACATTTCTTGTACCAATTTTTATTTTATGGTCTTTAAAGTCCTCAGTAACCTAATTACATTGCTCTAGATGTTCCACAGCTTTAAATAAAAAAAAAAACTCACCCCAACACTCCTATTCACCTCAATTCAAAAATCCAAAAAAGAAGTAAGCTCAAATTGCAAACTCTTCACTACTAGTGAACCAAAATAAAATCCAACTATTTCAAAGTTGTATTTTATATACAGCATCCATAGTTGTTGAAACATTTTGTTCAGTAGAATAATTGGCATATTTTGTAGCTTATAGTGTCTAATAAAAGATAAAATATGTAAATAGTTTATAAACATAGTTTTGTTATAATATAGATTTGTAACATGTATGCCTTCCAGCTTTGGGCAATCAGCAAGCTTAAAAAACCAACCATCTATACCTTCATCAGTCTTATTTTTTAAAATGTTGAGCAGAGTGTGGCCAAGTGCAGTTCTTAGTGGAATTCCATCATCCCTCTGTGTTCCAAAGATACCATTCTACCTCACACCTCCTGTTTCTATATCCTATCCATCAGGATTTCATGGGAGATTTTGCCAAAAGTCTTGTGAAATCCAGATACAGTGTCTAAGATATTTCACTGATATCCCATTCTAAGAATCTGATCTGAAAAGGAAATGAGTTTAGTTTGGCATGATTTGTTCTTTTAAAAACAAAGTTGGCTCCTAGTTATCACCTTTTCCTTTTCAAAATGCTCATAAGCCATCTGTTTAGTAATCTGTAGTAGAATTTTGCCAGAGAACAATGTCAAGCTCACTGATCTAGAGCTTTTGAAATCTACCCTTTTCCCATGGTTTGAAAAATCACAACATTTGTCCACTTTAAGTCTTCTGGCATTTCTCCTATTCTCTACCATTTCCCAAAAATTATTTACTATAATTTAATGTTCACATTTGCAAGTTCTTTTGAAAAAAAAACCAGTACATTCATAAGCATAGAATACTAAACCTATGGTCAGGAACACTTTACTTTGAATACTGCTTTAGACATTTAATAGCTGTGTGAATATGGTGGATCACTTATATTCTCCAAGCCTCAATTTCCTGATCTGTAAAGTCAGAGTAATAGTACCTACTTTACAAGACTGTTGAAAGGGTTCCAGTGGAAATAAATGTAAAGCACCTGCTATTGCTATAATTAAAGGATTTCTCCCCCCACCTCCACCCTACTTGAAACTATAAAGGGAAAAGAATTATAATACTTAAGAATAAATCATTGTGCGAATGAGGTTTTAAGAAAAAGTTTTGAAGAGGAATTGTTTCTACTTCCTGTCTGTCTCTTCATCATTCCAATTTTCATTCACTCCCATTGGACCCTGAAATTCAGCCCCTGAAGTCCCCAGTCTTGGCAGATGAATTTTTCCCATGCCTTTCTAGGGTTCTAGCTCCTTGAGGTCAAAGTCTGTCTTGCTTACTTATATTTCTATCCTTAGAACTTAGCACCCTACCTGGCACATTAGTAAACACTTTATAGGTGCTTTCTCTCTCTCTCTCATCCTCCTCTTTCATCTCCCCCTTCCCCTCCTCTGTCTCTTTTTATTCCTTCTTTTCTTCTCTCTATTTCTCTCATCTTGGTTTACTATTTTACAAAGAGTTTAATAGGAAAGTTTTATTTTTGTAAGTAAGGAAAGCATGCTAATATCTAGACCTCAGGTAATCCACATCCATGAGACATGAGTTGACTCTTCTAACTAGAATCCATAAACATAGCCCTACTGCCCACCTGATTAAAGGGCTACCATTTAAATCGACTTTCTCATAAGATACTGTATTCCCCCTTTCTAAAGACCCTCATGACCTCTGAAAAACCACTTGAAGGGGGATGTTGTAAAAGAGATTCTTACTGAGGTGTGAGTTGGACAAGATGGAGTATTAGATTTTGAGACTCCATGACTCAAAAGTGATAAAATTATTTTATTAATTCAAATCCTTTTGAGTTGAAACAGTGCTCTGAATGAGGAAGTTACAGATCGAATGATAAGAACATGATGGCAGTTATCGATATCAAAAGGATCATGTCTCTAGGCAATGTTGGCAAGGTTACAAAGGTAAGGTTTGTCAGCAGGACCTCTTATCTCCAGCTTAATACTCTTGCTTTAGCATAATTTACCCACAATGCCCTTTTCCTGTATCTTATTACCTTCAGATTCTTACTCTTAGGCAGATCATATTTTAGTTCCCAAGGCAAGGTAATAATTCCTTTGAGGTAGTATAACAACAAACACCATAGCATACCCATGGCAGGTGCTAGCACAGGTTCTTTTGATATGCTTTTCTAAAGGAAAGCAACTTTAAAGGGGTCAACAATGTTACTCTAATTTTGTAATTAAAGTAAGATTGTTGACCCCTTTGAAGTTGTTTTCCATTAGAAAAGCATATTAAATACACATGTATCTCTATCTGTCTATGTAATCCATCCATCTATCTATCTATCTATCTATCATCACTTAGTTCAGGGCAGGAAGTCAGCATCCTGAACTTCAAGAGAAAATACAAACAGAACTTACAAGCAGGAAAAATACAGACAGAAAATAACACAAATCAACAGACAGTGCTTCTAGCTGTCTGACCAAAGCTATACATATATAGTTAGCAGAGAGAGGGAGAAGCACCAACATCTGGGTTTTCAAAGTCATGGGTCTCTTTAATGGCTACCCAAAGTCCTGTCTAGCCTAATAATCTGAACACTCTTCCAATGAGTAAACTCCAAAGCAAAACCTTACCTCAGAGGAATACACACACACACACACACGCACGCACGCACACATATGCACGTGTGCGCACACACACACATATATGTATGTGTGTATGTATGTATATACCCTTCTTCAGAGTCAGACAGCATTACAACCCTCGTGATTCACTGCCTAATTATAAAGTAACAAAAGGTGTGGGTCTTCCTGAACAACAAGCCTCCCCTAAGCAAGCTTTTCTTGTTGGGCTCCACATGAGGCCTATTGACGGATGGGGAAGATCTTCAATTCCCATTAATATTACAGCTGGGTATGGAAAGTATAACTATCCTGCTGAAGAACATTATAATTCAGATTATACTCATTGCCTAAGTTTAGTTCCAGTGAACTGGTGATTTCTCCTCTAGAACAGAGAAATAATGAGACAATTATTCTAGAAGAATAAGGTATGACTTGTCAATTGGGGAGGTGAAGGGAGGGGTAAGCTGATCATTTTTACTTGTTTTTCTTTGCTTTAAGAGAGGATTCTCTAAGGTGTGTTTATTGGTCAGGGATGGTATAAAACCAGAAATAATCAATAAAATACTTTAAAAACATAAAAAATACCCATTTTATAGATAAAGAAACAGAAGCTCTGAGGAGTTAAGTAATTTGCCCCTAGTAGCAAACTAATCAATGTCTGAGGCAGGGATTAAACCCTTTTGATTCTACTTTAGCATTCTTTCTGCTATATTGGTTTTCATGTAAAAATATTTTTGTTTTAATGGAAAAGATTTTAGGATCTAAAAGAATGTAGGAACAATTTTAGAGAGTCAAAATGCAGAGAAATGATCACTGGTGTGTTTTCAAGTATACTGGGTTCTTGGACCTATCATTAATTGTCCATTGGTCCCAGTGAAACTTGTCTAGGTCTCTATATCCTCATCTGTAAGATGAGAGGGTTGGGTTAGACCTTCTCAAATACAAAATTCTCCAAATATGTATTTGGTGCCTACAATGTTCAAGTTCCTTCCAACTGTCCTGTCTTATGATTCTGTTAATTTCAGGTACTACCTGAAAAGAGTTACCTTTGGGGACAGGAGGCTCTGCCTATTGTCTCCCATGGATACCATCAACATCTACCTTTGAAGGTTGTTGTATTGATCAAGTGAATTATCATATAGAAGTCTTCACAAATCTGAGAACACTACATAAGCATTTAATTATAATAATTATTATCCAAGAAGTATTTCTTAAGTATCTAGTACATATCAAGTACTGTGCTTAGCACTGTGGATACAATTAATAAATATAATTCCTCCTCTCAAGAGTCTTATGATCTAACAAAGCGGCATTGGGAAGAGTTTGGCACCCCACCCTCAAACCCTCCCACCAGAAGGGAAAGGAGGTTAACGGACATGGTATTGAGTTACAGTGATAAGATTATCCTAAAAGGGGCATCTTGTTCCCTGAAGTTGAAAGCAGGTAAAACAGCAGATATTATAACTGATAAACCAAACCACAGGGAGAGTGACCTACTCATAAGAGTGACCATGGCCTTCAACGTGGATCATTTATTGGAATTATTTCTAGCTTTGGAAGCATGTTTTTGTATTAAGCAATGACCTTAAGGGCTTTTGAAAATTTTTGAGTTTCATGATTTTCTGTGGAAGACTGATATTTTTATAAATGACTTGACTTCCCTTTAACCCATCATTCTCCATAGTCTAGGTAGTCTCTAACAATATGGTAATATTACAAGTGACAAAGATGATCTCCAATGTCAATATGAATATTCACAAAAAGCTCCAGTGCCAAAGTGAATAGACACAAGTAGCTCATTCTTATGAATGCTGTCCAATATGATTAGTTTTTCCCAGTTTAAGAAAAAACATTCTCCCTATTGAGAATGCTAAACAAGTTCTCTTTTCTCATCCCATCAAGTACAAATTCTTTTAGTAACTTCAAAAGTTGTTCTGTTTAAAACAGATTTTAATTTATTTCACTGTGCAAGCTGGGCATATAGTTTGTACCTGAGACACTAATTAGTTGAGTTTGATAGTTAAAAAACAAGACCATTAAGGTTTATAAACTCATGGTTTATCGGACAGACTTCATATTTTAATTTGAATGTATTACATTAATTGTTTCATTAAAGGCCATTAATGGCATCAAATCATCATTTTGCCTAGTGCATGGATGGAGTTTCTGCAATCCATTCTAGTGAAAAGTACATCCATGCACTTTGTAAGTCATTTTTAGCTCATGTCACCTTGCAAAAGTACAATACAAAAATAGATCCAATTATGCTTAACATGAATCCCAAGCCTCTAGTGTACCAGAAGAAGGAAATGAACATCCACCATTAACTGCTAATGTGGAAGTCACTGAATGAAGCAAAGAGATGCTACTCTGGGAATTCCACAGTAAGGCAATATGAAAAATTATTTGCTGCACATCTAGCAATTTACTGACTTAAAATTGAATTTTTAGCATAATCTACATTATTGTCATTGTTGTTGTTACATCTAAATTCAAATAAGATTCACCACAGGACAAATCATTAGCCCAAATACAAAGGCATTTTTATGAGTTGTATTAAAATGAGTTTTTATTTTTAAAACTTTTCTTCAAAAACTAAGACTTATACTTGCACAATAACTGAGTAAAGTTATTTTTAGAAGAGAAAAATGTGTCATTGACCTGCAGAGTCATTTTCAAGTATGAACTTGTGCCCTGATTTGGGGAGGAAACTTGTCCCTAGAGCAATACCTTTCTAGGACTTACTGCATAGCAAATGAAGTCCAGAATGTATATGAAGCTCCATATTTTCATACTCCACCAGAATGAGAATTGGTCCCAAGAGGCTCTTGATCATTACATTAATTTTCCTGAGACTTTCGTCATTAATTCATTTTACTGAGTTTTCTAAATCCCAAGTAGCTCACTATCTCCCAATGACTTAACCAGCCCCAGAATTAAAATCATAACTTCCATTTGAGTAACAGTCCCTGAGTGGAAGTCAATGTCTCTGGTTTTCAGAGCTCATCCACAGGAGTTGGGCATAACAGAATAATATACCAGAAACATTACTAACCTCCTGAGACTAGAATTCCAATTTGGTTTCTACCTCTAAGTAGTTGATTGACAATAGTACAGAAGAAAGAGCAGTGGCTACGGAATGAAAAGACCAGAGTTTAAAATCCATCAAGCAATCAACATTTCTTAAGCACCTACTAGGTGCCAGGCACTGTGCTAAGCACTGTGGTACAAAAGGAGGCAAAAACTCTCTGCCTTCAAGGAGCTCACAGTTCAATAGAGGAGACCACAAAGAAACAGATACATATAAACAAGCTATATATGGGATAAATAGAGAATAATAAAGAGAGGGAAGGGACTAGAGTTGAGGGGTTAGGAAAGACTTCCTTTAGAATGAGATTTTAGTTGGTACTTAAAGGAAGCCAGGATAAGTAGTAGGCAGAAAGGAGTAGGGAGAGCCTTCCAAGCATAGGTGATAGCCAGAGACAATTTGATAACTCATGCTTGTGGAGAGGTCACTTCCTCTCATGATCCTTTAGCTTCTTCTACCTGGGCTGGGGGAATCATACTTATACTTTATATACTGTACTTATCATTAACCCATTTGTCAATACAGGGCTATCTTTAATATCTGTGTGACTTGGGCAAGTCAACTAAACTTCCAGGGCTTTGGTGCCCTCCTCTGTAAAATAAGGAGTTTAGATTAGGTAATCTTTAGAGTCCCTTCTAATTCTAGATCTATGATCTAAGCACCTATAGCAACTTCTCTGGGTCTTTGTTTACTTGTTGCTGTAGGGTCACACAAAACCTAGGGGGTTGCTTGAGACAACCTGGTCATAGGATCATAGATTTAGTGTTCAAAGGGAACTCAGAGGCCATATAGTCCAATTGTCTAATCCCGCTCAGTTTACAGATAAATAGAACAATATACTTACAGCAGCTGTATCCCACCTCACCCTGCCTTACCCTCCCTTGTTCTCTCCTATCCATACATTTGCATATAAAGACTCAAGGGATTCTTGGTCTGTCACTCCTTACCTATATTGCTATTTACAAGTCATTTAAACTCAGTGCATCTTGTTAATCTTCTGAAAAAAGTTTGGTTCAAGGAGACAAACAAATAGTCATATACAGTTATTTCATTTTATTCCCTTAAAACTAGTGAACTTGTACAAGGAGACAGACTAGGTCTGCCTGCTAAACAAAAGAATGAGAAAGCTTAAATACATTTTAGAGCCAGCCCAATTCAGGGTCAAATTTATGATGACCAGAAAGGGATTTGCCACAACACAATACATGCTCCACAAAATATTTAAATAAGAAAAGGTTGCATTATTTAAGATAGTATCTTAGGTTCAGAGTCTCATCCTTGGCAGAAGAAAGAATGCTCTTAAATTAGCCCTGTCTGGGGTTATTTACATAGGAGGAGATATTCTCTGAGTTTACTCAGAGAATAAAGAAGCTGTTGGGCCTGTTTGGAATTCTATGATCTCTTTTCCTTCTGTGAGGAGTATGTCACAAGGTAAGGGGAAATCCCACATTCAGCCCTGTCTGGTCTCTGGTGCCACTGACACAGGAAAAGGCATTTTTAAAGCAAAGCAAAACATTGTTTGATTAATTAGACTTTGGCCAAAAATATGGTACTTAATTATTACAAACTTCAATGTTTTCACTTGTGAGATTAGGTGTCTAAATCTAAGACCCTAGATCTTGAGGACTGAGGACAACCAGGGTGCCTCAGACTTATTCAGCCTTTTATAGATTCTTTGTCAGTCTATTCTCCTTGTGGGGAAGAGGTAGCACCTCAGCAAAGGATTACAGGTGAAGAGGAAGGGAGAATAGAAGGATGGAGAGTGGTAGAAACATGACACCTACTACAGGGAAAATCCAACAGAGAGAAATTCACCGAATCCCATCAGGGACAAGACCCAGAAAAGTAGCATGTTGGCATCACTCTAAAGTATATGCAATACAAGGATCAGAGACATAATTGGCCCTTCCATGTTTGTACATTGATTGGTGTACCTCTCCATTTTTGTGTACTGGTCACACATATGTGTGCTCTCCCAAATGTGATACCTGCATAACTACACTCTTTCTATCATTAGTATACGCATTTGTGAGGTAGAATGGGGGAGATATTCTATTAATATCTTTGTTTTTGTCCTATTTAATCAAATGCATTTCCTTTGAGCTAATTATGGACTCTGACTAGTAAAAGTAAATGCATTAGCTGGGATTCATGAGTTGTGACCCATTTCTTATACTTAACTGGCAATAACTTATCTGATTCATGTATGACGGGGGCACTCGAGATTCTGTGTTGTGTGGACTCATCTATGAATTCCATTTCACATGCTCTAGTATAGGTGAGGATCCATCAATAAAATCTTTTCTTCTTTTGACATTCCTAATCTCCTTATCATTTATGGAGCTAATCCTGCCTCACTAACTCCTAAAATTTTTGAGAATGAACTCAAAAAACTCTCGTATAAGAGGCAGAAGGTCTCAGAAACCAAATCAAAGAACTCTTAGTCAATGCTATAATGACAAAGACTTCCACTGACCATGTGTAGTCCCCCATCTTGGTGGGAGGTGATAAAAATGAAGACTACGATGATTGTAACATGCACAGACTCCTAAATTTTGAAAAGAAGAACTAAAACAGACTACTATAACATGCTAAAGAGTTTATTATGTACTGGATTATTTACTCGATCGCCAATGGGTATCAATATTAGACGTCTACAGTGGAAGCTATGATGTCTAATTAGTCAAGGAAATCAAGAAGAATATTATCTTTATTTGCCCTATAGGATTTTACCAGGTTAAAATTAGACTCTAAGGAATCTTGTGGGGAAGGGAAGAGCTAAGATGGCAGAGTAAAAGCAGAAACTTGCTTGAGCCTGTACCCAAACCACCTGCAATACCAGTAAAAAAATGACTCTAAACAAATTTGGAACTACAGAACCCACAAAGTGACAGAGCAAAATAAATTTCCAGCTGAAATCAGCCTGCTAAGTCAAAAGGAAAGGTCTATCACACTGGGCTGGAAACAGATTGCAGTCCTGCATAGGCCCTACTGGCACAGACTAGCCAGAGTAGACCTCAGGGGGCTTAGCCCACTAGCTATGGTGGGTTCCAGACTTCTCAACCCACAAATTCCAAAGAGAAAATAAATGATCAGTGGGGAAACTTTGTTGGACTTGGATGAGAGAAGAACATGGTCTGGTGGTCTGGCCCTTGCTGGAGGTGGTGGCAACAGTAGTTGTGATAGTGGGGCTGCTGCTTCTGGAGCTCCAGACCCACAGATGGTGGGGAGACCAAGTGGCTGATTGGAGGATAGTTGCAGGAATCTTTTTCCTGGCTCTGAGACAAGATTCTCCTGCTGTGCCCTGCTTGGATCTGGGTCACAGAGTGGTGGTCCTGGGGTGAGGAGGAGCACTGGCATGGCAGAGATTGTGACAGCTGTGGAAGGGGAATATTCTTCACAGTTCTGTGGTAGGTGCCTAGAAGTAGCTCTGACAATAGCTGTGAAAAACCCCAGAAATTTAGAACACAGAACTCTCCACTCTGGAAACATAGTGCTGTCATGGCAAAGAGCTCAAAAGCCAAGTAATTGGCTCACAAAATGAGCAAATAGAGGAAAAGAAATCAGACTACAGAATTATTCTTTAGTCACAAAGACAATCAACACATAGAGCCAGAAGAAGACGAGAGTCAAAACTCCTGCATCAAAAGCCTCTGAGAAAAAATATGTATTGGTTGCAGGTCACAAAGGAGCTCAAAAAGGATTTTGAAAATCAATTAAGAGACGTAGAGGGGAAATGGGAAGAGAAATGAGAATGAAACAAGAAAATAATGAAAAGTGAGTCAGATTTCTAAAGGAGGACCCCCCCCCCATACTGAAGCAAATAACACTTTAAAAAAAGATAGACCAATTGAGAAATAAGATGGCAATGGGGTATAGAAATCCATCTTGCCCTACAAGAAAGTAAGGGGAGAGCGGCTAGGTGGCGCAGTGAATAGAGCACTGACCCTGGAGTCAGGAGGATGTGAGTTCAAATCCGGCCTCAGATACTTGACACAAAAACTAGCCATGTGACTTTGGGCAAGTCACTTAACCCCAATTGCCCTCCAAAAAAAAAGCAAAAAAAAAAAGAAAGTAAAGGGAAAGGAGGTAAGGGGGGATAGAGGGGAATAAAAGAGAGGGAAAATTAGGGAAAGGAGTAATTGATTTGCTTGCCATCTTGGGGTGAGGGGTAGGGGAAAGATGGGAAAAAATTTGGAACTCAAAATCTTATGGAAATGAATGTTGAAAACTAAAATAAGTAAATGAAAGAATCAAAAAAGAAATCTTGTGGGCCCTGGCCCCATTTCAATAGCTTATAGAGAAGGTGGTTGGAGACATGAACTACTAAAAGTGTTGTTACAGCTAAATAATATAATGCCTTTAGAAAGTCCTCTGATGATCATGAGGAAAGAATAATGAAAGGTCCTAGAGATCACTTTATTGGCTAGAAGATGATCTGAAGCTGTCAAATGAGGAGTGCCAGTAATGTTCAATATAGGATGTGGTTCACATGACATCTCAATTAGTATTGAGTACTCATTCTGAAAAGATTGAAGAGCACCATAGTATGTTAAAAGAATCTTCAAAAATTAAATTATTTTTAAAAGTTCAGTGGCTTTTGCTTTTAAAAAATGAAGAAATATTCTATCATCTTTAACAATAAGGGGAGAGGGCAATCCTTATAATTGCCCTACTTCAATTAAAATAACTGATAGGATGCTGCACTCTGCTACCTTTGTTAAGTGAGAACATATTTCAAATGAATCAAACAGAAGTGTGAACTAAATGTGAATAAAGTCTACATACCAATCAATCAAAAGATATTTCAACAGGGACCTATAGGAAGTGTGTTGAACTTGGTTAAGGGAGTTGGTAATGATCCGTGGGTTTTCTATAAAATAGTTTAGCATCCAAGAGATTCAAGTATTCAGGGGTAGAGGGGGAAAAGACATCAAGGACTTGATTGGGGTTATATCTCTTCCCACTACCTCGAGTGAAGAAGAAACAAAGTATAAGAACTGAGTCATGTGGATTTATTTATGTAAATAAAGACACATATGATAGCAATTCAGGATCATGTGACCAGCCCCCCAAATTATAGAAGGTTTCTCCTTGAAGAGCCTGCCTATTTTTTTAAGATTTTGAACTCAGGTCTTCTTGACTCCACTGTGCCACATACTATAGTATTTAGAACTATGAAAATATTTCAAGACTTAGAAACAGCAATGACTGTGGTAGCTGCTGCCTCTGGAAGAACCACAGAAGGAAACATGGAAGCCTCAAGTAATACCCTGAAGGAAAAGCATAAGACACCACCATGACAGAAATGATTTGAAACAAGCTACTAAACATTTCTGGAGTGGTGTTGGAAGATTACAGTAATATCTGGCTGACAAAGTAGAATGCCTGGATATCATATTACCAAACTAAGACAACAACAACAAAAATGTGAAGAAAGGTATCAGGGGGAAATAGCATATCAGAAATTCTAGATTAATCAGAAACAGAGAGTCAAAAAATCAGAAGTTTAAAGTGATGGGAGTCAAAACAACACAAAAACAATTCATTAAACATCAATAAAAACTTTAAAACAGAAGATTGTGAAATAAAGACAACAGAGGTGAGAGAGAATCCCCAAAGGAGGAGGATGTGGAAAGTTCCTGGTCATCTGTATAAATGCGAGAAGTCCAGCATTTCAGAGAAGGGAGGTGATGTAGTGAATAGAGTTCTGGGCCAGGAGTCAGGAAGACCTAAATTTGCCATATTTCATCATACGATTATCACACGTTTTATGCCAATTTCTCTTTTTAAAATAGTGGTGTGTGACCATTAAGTATTACTTACAAATCATTTATTATTAAATCGTCTTTGGTGCAAGATTAGGGTGCATAGAACACTCATGAATATACCTTAAAACTGGGAAGATTCAAGTCTTACCATATTATGTGACTTACTCATGGCAGCTTCTTCTGCCCACCCATATCCCTTGTGCCTGTGCCTCTTCATTGGTTTGAATGACAATACCATTAGTATGGCAGCCCTCTAGACAAACCATGCAGGTCAACTTTCAGAAACATACTGACAATACATATGTGCTGAGAATTCTAGGCTTGTGGCTCACAATGTGCAAGAGATAAATGGATATCCGTATGCCTCATAAATATTTTGCTGTTGTTTACCTTTTAAGTGCCATCATGAACAGAATTATATCATGTGACGATTAACACAATGAAAGAGTACAAATTAATTTTGGACTAGAAAAAAAAGACAACGGGCTGTGATGCTTATATGGTAAAATGCAGTCATTTCAGACTGTCACATAGTAGCTGTGTGATCCTATGTAAGTCACTTAGCCTCTGTTTTCCTCAGTTTCCTCAAAAATAAAATGGGGATAATAACAGCACCTCCCTCCCAAAGTTGTTGTAAGAATCAGAATAGACCATATTATATGAAGCCTGACAGACAGTAAGTGCTATATAAATACTAGTTTATTTACTATTATCTTCATCATTATTATTATAACATTGAAAAATGAATGAAAAGCAGAAAGATTATTCATCATTAATATAATTGACATAACAATTATATCAAGGGAAGTGACTAAAACTTTAGCTTTTCTACAAAACTGGAAAGCAGTGGAGCTGAATCAGATCCATAATTATTTCCTAAAATTATTCACAATGACCATGACTTAACAAAAATAACTTAACAACTTTCTCTCCTCAAGTATGGTCCTGATCCCACTTTTCTAAGTAGAAGTCATCACTTATTGATGACCAAAAGATAAGAGTATCAGTTGTCTTTCCCAGTATAGCCCAGTTATGGATATGTGTATGTGTGTGTGTGTGTGTGTGTATAGTCATACAAAGCAATATATCACTGAAATAATCTTTAAATGCACGAAGAAAATTGCCTGAGGAGCAAAAATGATATTCTGAAAGGTCCCTAAAATACAAAGAACATCTTATTATTGATTCATTAGCTAATAAAGAAGCCACCTGAAAGCACAGTAACATTAGTATTGCTGTTGATCTTTACAAAGTTTTTGACTCAGATATGCACTCAAAGCTTATGCATATGCAGGAACTATAAAACATGGGACCAAAATATCATATTGTCTGTTTGCATGGAAAACTTATTTACTAAGAGCATAGCCACATATTCAAAAATATGAAGAATAAGTCACAAAAATATGACTTTTTTCAGAGAGACCATTGAAATCTTCTTTGGTTCTGCCTACCTTTGAATCCATTACTATTTCTCTTAAATGAAATATATTCTCTGAATTAAAGGGGAATTTGAACAGAGATATCTCACTTAATTTCCTGATGCACGTGAATGACATTAAAGTAAATGACTCTAGCAAGAACAAATTAAAAGAGGTCCTTCATCTCATGAAATCTTTCTTTAGTGATAGTAAAATGTAATTTGTGATCTACTACTATAAAATTCTGTACATATGCCAAGGAAATGTAGAGACTAAAGACTTTGAGTCTGAGTCTTGAGATCACACTCAACTGATGCATAAAAGTAATATTTACAAATACTATAGTGTCCTCCAGGAAAGACACATTTACCACAAAGGTATAAAAGAAAAGGCTATTGCTAAATATTAAGAGACTTACTGGCATCCTGCAATCAAAGCTGAAAAGGAAGAACATGTTTAAGGCAATTAAAATTGTGTAATAATGGTCTTAAGTGTATACATTGGGCATTAGAAAATGGATCATTACAGATTTTCAAAGTATTCAATTAAAAACTCATGCTATATTAACAAAAATAACAACACCCAACATCCTGAAGATACTGCAGAATAATGAACCCCCCCATTTTTGTACTACAAAGGAAGAGGAATTTTGAGAAACATTCTTAGAGAATATTATAGGTGGATTTAAAAATGCACAAGTGGAAAACACTCCATCATATAATAGTAAAAGCTTACAGAAGGTATTGAACTTATTGAATGTAATTGAAAGTTAATTGCCTCAAGATGGAAGCTATGAAATTTATAAGATTTTAGATGAGAACCATAAGACCCTCCATGGGTAACATATGCATGAATTAAACCTACAATATGTTGACAGAAGTGTTGAATAAATGACAGAGGTACATGGATTTTTCTGTGGAAATGGCAGGATTGATGATTGTAATACATGACCACGTCATTTCCTCCAGGAATTAGAGAAAGGTTATTGGTAAGAAGCCCAGACTTAATAATCAATGTAACTTATACAAAGAAATGGTAGAATATATGCAACCCATAACTGAGTGCTATAAAGATCTGGCACTTAGTAAATATCTAGCAAGACATGAACTAGTAGCTAGAACCATTTTGTCTTCTTTCCCAAGACCAATAGATGATAAATGCAGAGGACACAAATATACTCTTCAAAATATCCTGGAGAATTCTCCATTAAGTTGTATTGGAACTGGATGATTACCACAGGATGAACTGTTACCCACAATCACTTGGACAGGATATTTATTTGTAAATATTTTGAACAATGTTTGTAATGGGAAGGGAATAAGCAATTTATTAAGTGCCGACGATATCCTTGACACTGTGCTAAGTTCCTTCCTAATATTATCTCACTGATCCTCACAATAACTTTGTGAAATGGATGCCATTGTCATCCTTGTTTTACATTTGAGGAAACTGAGGCAAACAGAGGTTAAGTGACTCACCCAGAGTCAAACAGTTAGTGTCTGAGGTCAGAATTGAACTCTGGTCTTCTTGATTCCAGGCCTAGTATTCTATTTACTGTATTCACTTGCCTACCTCATAATAATGGATGTTATCCTACTTGTTATTCAGTCTACAAAATACATGGAATGAAAAGTTTTCAGATGATAAAAACTAGGCAGAGAGGAGGATCAAATCCTTTTGAGACTTGTGAGGTTGGTGTTTTCTCTATTCGTTACTGAAATTTCAGTGAATATGTTTTGAAGTGATGTTACTGAGGTTGAAATTACATCCTTATAATTTTATTCCACTATAAAACCCCTTTATTTTGTGCTCCAATATAATAGTCCATAGAACATTAAATTAAGGAATAATAGCAATATAGTGACTTGTTTCGATGCCATTTCTCTCTGAAACCCATTAAAATGACAAGAGTGAGAAAATAATAATGATAATTATAATAATAAAAGTGATCATAAAACATTGGGAAAGAATCCCAACAAAAACCTAAATAATGTTAATAAAACAGAAGGCCTCTCACTTTAAGGCAGCTATAGAAATATTAATACTTCCTTGATAAAAAAAATAGATTGATAGACATTCTCATAGGACATGATAGACAGATTTGAAAAACCAACAACTATGGAGATATTTTTGGAATAAGTTTAGGTATCATTTCACCAAGCAATAGTAAAGGTTGATAATTGTTATGCACCATTCCACATTTTTCTTTTTTGGAGGCAATTATTGTTAAGTGACTTGACTGGTGTCACACAGTTGTGTCTGAGGCTGCATTTGAACTCAGGTCCTCCTGACTCCAGGGCTGGCATTCTATTTACTTACTATGCCACTTAGCCACCCCACCATTAGAATTTTTAAAATTAAACAAAAGTGGTGTACCTTCAGATGTAGCCTATGAAATATGTAAGATCCTAGAGTGAAATCAAGAGACCCTCCACTGATGGCATCCACATGAACTTAGTCATAGATATGAAGCAAATAAACATTAAATACACAGTTGAGTAATATCAGTTTCTTTATGGAAGTGAAGGCATTTGTGATGGCAATTCAAGACCAGGTAATCAGCCCCAGTAATTATAGAAAGTTTATCCTTGAAGAGCCAGGATTTGTTGATCAATGAAAACTATACAAGAAAATGGAAGAGCTTGTGCAATGCTCTTGTAATCCACAAAAATTAACACCTACAAAATACCCAGGAAGATATAACCTTGTGGTTAGAATTATGTGTTACAAGTTTCTTCTGTCGTTGACTGACAGACAAGAAATTTCTGTAAAGACCTCAAAATACTCTTGACAACTGAATCTATCTACTTTACTGGGGAAGAACTATTATCACAGCCTGAACTCTTGTCTAAAATTACCTGGCTATTACATTGATACATAAGAACTTAGCAATATCACTTTACTTAAATGTCTTCCTACCAAATGCTCATATTCTATAGTATACAGAGTGATAAAGTTAAAAAATATAAATCTAGACAATATTAATAAAATATAGGGCTGCTTACTCTATGAGAGCTATAGAAATATTAGTACTTGACAAAAAGGAAGAAGTAGACTGACAGACATTTTCAGAGTACCTGATAAACAGGTAAAAAAAAAACTTTGGAGATTTTTTAAATAAGTAGACAGCACTTCAGCAAGCAATAGTAAAGGCTAACAATAGTTAGGAACCATTAGACTTTTTTGAACATAACCAAAGGTGGTTTACTTTCAAATGGAGCCCATCCAATGACTAAGATCAGAGGAAATTACAATCACCATTGGGCCTCCTGACAGATGGACTCAAATTGATACTTTTGGACATGGCCAAAGTGGGAATCTGTTTTACTTGACTATGCAGATTTGTTACATGAGCTTTGTTTTTCTCCTTATTTTTTAAGTGGGTGAGTGGGGGAGAGAGGTGGGAGATAGAGCAACAGATGTTTATTGATTGAAACAAAGAACTAAATCATATGGGAATATAGTGAACTCCATGTTATTCCTATCATCTTATCTGTTACTAGAATTTGTACCAAGGATGTTTTCAGTGAGCCTACAGAAGATTCATTTATATCCTAATATTTTTATTCAAATATGAAAAGCAGTTTCAAAAACTATTCCATCTGTGCAGTAGTTCACAGACCCTTAAGAATAAAAGAATGAGGGCATTTTATTGACTTGTTCCAGGACAGGGACTCCATTGAACAAAATGAGAAGAATTAAACAATAATGAATATAAAAATGGCATTTTCTACTGCATTTATTTATATTTTTCTCATTTGATACTTCCATTCAAAAGTGTTAGCCTATACAGATTCAGAAAATCCCTTTGTGCTTCATGCTTGTGTTTATATAGAAGGTTTGGGACCAGCTTTGTTATTAAGAGTGATGGCCACTATAAATCCTCTATATTCGTAGTAGAGGCTTTACTGACAGTGAGACTTAGGATCATATGCATAAATCAGAATTCTTGCTTTTGTTCCTTTTGCTCTTTGTTCCATTACTGAGAAGTTCCAAAACTATGTGTATGGAGTTTAATTTCAAGTATGAATGGAGAGTGGTCCATTGATTTTTGCTCTAACCATTGCCAAGTTGTGTGCTACCTGTCAGGGAGACGTAGTAGCACTAGCTAATTATAAGTTCAGTGCACATCATAGGTCAGGGAAAATTAATTTGGATGCAATTCCCTGTCATGAAGGCTCTGTGAGACTGACACTATGGTGACACTGATAGATGAGGTGAAAGTGATCTGTGACAGGAAGGGAAATTATGGGAAAGTGCATTCAAGAGCCTGGGACTTCCACTGGGGATTATTCCATGGGTTTTTGTGAATTTTGCCTCAGTTATGCTTAGCTCAATGATTATGGTAACAACTGCATGATAAAATGTTCTGGGAAGTAACACAAACCAGATGTGAAAGGATGACCTGCAAGTTCTTAAGTTCCACCTACCAAATAGGTACCTTATCCTTGGGACAATGGGATGACTTGGAGCTATGCATTCTAGTGCAGTACCAGACTGTAACCTGGTGGTACTACATGACGTCTTTTGATTTACAGATATGAAAACAATACAAAGGATTTCATGCATTTGGAGAATAGGAAATACTGAACTAGTAAAAATAAGTTTAACTGGCCCAAGATGGAAGTGGATTTTGTTGATGTGTTCAAAGGAAAAGTGCCACAAATGCATGATCCTAGAGCTTTGGAGCTTATGTGCACTGACATTGTCTCTATAAGACAGAAACAACATATGGAATATCCGAGTAGTGGAGACAACTTCATTCTGTAAAAATAATAAAAAATAATTAAGAATAACATATGTAGAAATTGTTTTAAGGTTTGCAAGTGCTTTACATATGTTAACTTATTTGATAATAGTTTTAGCTAATTCTGGGTATTCATAGGCAAGTATGTCTAAAGAGGAACCAGGAAACTTCTATAGTTACTAAGGTTTTGTGGAACAAATATTTCTCTGTATATTTATTCCCTTCCAGGACTGACTGAAGAAGATAGAGGCTACTATAAGAACTATACAATACAATTACCATTTATTATTCTTTATGTAGAGGTAATGGATTTAGAGAGTGGAATGAGACATCCAAATATATCTATATGCATATATGGGTATATGTACATATCCATATAGATACATCATTTGTATGGCCATTGAGGGAGTTTATTTTGCTTGACTGCAAATTTCTTAAAAGACATTTGCTTTTTTGTTTTTTTCCTTTTCAATGATGTGGGGCATGGGAAGAAGAGAAAATAGATTCCTATTAATTTTTTTTAATAGAGAAGTCTGTATGGGTGTGGGTGTGGGCGTCATATACATGAAATGTTTCATGCGCCTTAAGATATCTCATGAAATGGGAGTTATCTACAAATAGATGTAATATAAAACCAAAGCATGTCAATAAACCTGAAACTGAAAAAACCCAACAACCCAGAAGGTGTCTGAAAGAGATGTTAGCTTTGAGATGATTCAGGAAGTCTGGACTCATAGCTTATCTGCTTCAGAGAGCCCCTGCGGCTTGAGCAGGAAGTTCAGAGGACTAAGTGTATGGCATTTTTAGTGTAGGCATACAATGATGCTACACCTCTCCCCCCACTGCCCACCTGTTGATGACAGAGCTACATTTCTTTACTGACTTATGTTTTGTAATTTCAGAAGATGGAAATAAGCCTAAGAACCAGTGGGGGCAGTAGTCTGTCATCAAGATGTTTCAAATAAATGGGCTTTCCATATATCTCACTTAACATCATGTTACATGGAAAGCCTGATTTCTCACGTATTGTATTTAAAACCTTTGTGATTTGAAAATAAATACGAGAGCTAGAAAATTTATTTAATGTATTTCTCACAATTTTCTCACTTTGCCTTAACCCTCAATTTCTTGCCCCTACTCCTAAAAAATTTATCACCATTCTCCCTTTTCTTCTTTTATTTCCCCCAGAGGAATATTCCTTGCTAAGGTTAATCCCTCTCTCTGCCTGTGCCTTTGATCTCATCCCTAAACTCTTGAAACAATTATACCATCTCTCTCATAAGTTTTATTTCTGTCTTCTTACAAATGCACAACTACTCTACTCTAAATAAGCCTTCTTTTGGCCCTCCCACCCCATGCAACTACCATGCCCTCTCATCCTTTTCAAGGATAATTTTATCAGAAAGTGGCTTACTTCCTATTAATCATTCTCTCCCTAACCCTTTGGGATTTCACTACTTTTCTTAACATTTTATAGAAATTGGTCTTTTTTATTTTTGCTTTTTGGAGGGGAGAGGGAAGACCAATTGGGGTTAATTGACTTGCCCAAGGACACACAGCTAGTAAGTGTTAAGCGTCTGAGGCCAGATTTGAACTTAGGTCCTCCTGATTCCTGGGCCAGTGCTCTATTCACTGCACCACCTAGCTGCCCTGAGAAACTGGTCTTTCAAAAGTCACCAATAACCATCAAATTGCCAAATATTCCATGGTCCTCTTCCTTCTAGGCCTTTCTGTCACATATTGTAGGTCACCTTCTCTTTCCATACACTATCCCTTCCCTGGGTTTTGAGGCATCATGCATTCCTCTATCTTTCTGGCGACTCCCTTTGTCACCTGTTCTTCATACTCTTCCTCATTCTTTAATGTGTTCTTCACAGTTTCTGCTCTTGACTTGATTCTCTTCTGCTATAATCTCTACTCCCCCTTGCCAGTTTCATTCATTCCCATGATTCCAACTCTCATATTTATGCAAAGGGCTTCCAAAGTGATATCTTCTACCCTTGTCTCTAAATTGAGCTCCAGATTCACATTTGAAGTTGTGTACAAGACAGATATCTATAATTAGGCTTTCTATTAGCATTTAAAAATCAATAGATCCAAAATGGAGTCTAATATTCCTCCTTTCCCCCACTAAACCTGTTCCTTCACCATTCTCATCAGAGGTACTAACATCCCTCAAGTTTGAAATCCTTGACTTTTTTATCTCTCTCATATATATGGCCAATTGGCAGCTACATCGTAGGCATGTAGAGATTCATGCCCAGTCCATGTTCTATGTATGCCTATAGGCTAATCCTGTTTATTTTTTGGATCTATCTCTTCCTTTCTATTCTAATCACTGTTACCCAGGTACAATCTCTCATACTATTAATCAAGAATCACTCAATCCATAAATATTTATTAAGTGATCCTACCAGGCATTATACTTGCTTCAATTATTAAAACAGACTTCCAAAAGACTTTCTGCCTCTATTCTCTCTCCTTCTAGTTCATCTTTCATGTTGTTAACAGTCCTATTTTCCTAATGCTTAGATCTGGCCATATTGTGCCTCAGTCAACTCATTAATTGTTCCTATAAGGCAAGACTCAAATTTCTTAGTCTGGCCTTAAAGGTCGTCTAGAATATTGTACAATCTTCTAGCCTTATTCCTCATCCACTTGTTGAATCTTTTTTTTAATAAGACATGTAATTTCATTTTTATAAGGAGTTCCTAATGCTGCACTTCCTCTATCAAGTCAGACCCTAGGGAAGTGAATGTTTAAGTGATTTGCCCAGGGTCACATAGCTATTTTTTACCAAGGGTGAATTCCGGAGTTCATCACTTCAAAGCTAGCTCTCTAGCTATCATACTACATTGTTTTTCATTCTTATCCATATTTAAAGGGGAATTCATATATCACCTTCTTGGTTTTTGTTTTTGTTTTGTTTTGCTTTTTGGAGGGCAATTAGGGTTAAGCGACTTGCCCAATGCCACATGGCTAGTAAGTGTTAATTGTCTTGAGGCCAGGTTTGAACTCAGGTCTTCCTGACTCCAGGGTCAGTGCTCTATTCACTGTGCCACCTAGCCGCCCCATATATCACCTTCTTTAGAAAGCCTTCCCTTATTCCCCTATAACCAATACATTTCTTCCCTCAGTTCCTGCATCACACTTTATTTGCACTCATCTTACAAATTTATAATGTAGTTTTATGGTCATTATTTTTTGTGTATGTATTATGATCACTGTTTGATTGTAAGTGTGACAACAGAGGCATGTGAAAATTCTTATCCAAATTTATTACCTTCTGTTCCTGGAATAGGAATCTGCACAGAGTAGATGCTTACTTAATACTAGTTGAATTAAATGGAATTGAATTTCTATGTCCAAATCCTTTTCTATAAGAATGTCAGCTAAGGAGGTACAACCATTCATATAACATTACTATGATCCATGGATGATTATCTGTTCATTCACATATGGATGGGAAGGATTTGCTTTTCCCCATAACTTATTGCTCATCTGTAGAGCTGAATGAATGCTGGGCACTTAGAAATACTGGTCTTACTGCTTGTTAAATTGTCAGACTTAGCTATGGAAAATTGTAATGGAATATTTCTCATATATATTTATATGTTATATATGTATATATATATATATATATTTATATATATGTATATATAAATATGTGTGTATGTATATGTGTATATGAAGAAATAAATGAAAAAATATATACTTTTCCTCTATCTTCTTACTAAGATTGTGAAATGACATAGACTTTTTTCTCTTTAGTCACAGCTATATAATTGCTATATAATAAAATAATTTTATGTATACCTATTTGTGCCTAATGGTGGTCATCTCTAAAATAGGGGTAAGGGGGAAAGAAATTTATATGAAATACAAAGGAATAACAAGTCGTACATACTAGGTTTGCAGTTTCATGGGCATTTTTTGCTATTATATGTTATGGAAATGCTTGTTTTATTCCATAAATTAAAAATACAATAAATAAAAAAAGAAGACAGATGGCCAAATGTTTGACAATTTTATAGTAAATCATATAATCAAATAGATTAAATAAGGGCATGACTGGTTGTAGGGGAGGATAAGACTCTCTTGAGTTGTTGAATCTGTACATTTTTATTTGTAGTAATATGGAATCCATGAAATTTCTGTGAACTCTCACTCAGGAAAAATACACTACTTCTTCCATGTTTGCTCCCCAAGTTTTGGGTAATAAGTTTCATAAATCATGAACTATTTCTCCACCAATGCAATACTTCATCTTTATAAACCTTGCTAGCTGCAAATTAAATGGCAAAAATACTTAATTAAGATATAAAACAATGTGAATACTAAAGCCAACCAAGCACCTTCTGCTCCCATATTCAAATGAGTCAACCTCTTGTACACTTCGGGGAAATTGAATTTCTAATTTGCTTCTTAATCCTCACTATTCCTCTAAGTATATTATACAAGGGTAAGGAAGACAATCACTCCACCACTCATGGCCTAGTGATCAAAAGCCTCTTGGAAATCTCTGCTGAAGTCGCTTTGCTCAGCTCCAGGGTCATCCAGCTTCTGCTAGGACACTGGAATCTGAGGATGCTGTGACTATTCACCATTGTGTATTTCTTTTTGATCTCCACACTACCAAAACCCTACTGTAAACCTCCTTCTGTGTCTACTGTTTCCTCATTCAGCTCCATTATCTTTGCCATTGGAACTTCCCATCCTTCAGAAGACTTCTCAATAATCATACTGTTTTGCTGGTTGTACTGTCACTTCATGGTTTCTGGGAAGTATAGTCCAGGCACCTTTCTTTCTTGGTCCATTGGTCCATTGGGCAACGCATTGGTTTTGGTGAGCAAACCAAGTTAAGACATGAAAATATTTGATTTTTTTCTTTCATGGGTAAGAAAACCAGCATCAAATAAAATACAACAGTGAAAGCTCTAAATTTGACGTTATTAATATATGCAATATAAAATACTTTGTTTTCAGAATATGAGACACCCTGCATTAATCTTATTCTTCCTTGGTAGCTTTTAGTACTTGTATTGTGGTGATTTTCCTTGGGCAGGAATGGAAAAGATCATTGTCTTTCCTGTGCTTTGCAGAGTATCAGAAATCATTTTACTGCAGTCATCTGCTCTCATCTATGTCTCCTCACACACACCCCTCTGTTTGTACTTAGACTGATGTCTCATTAGGGATCTAAGAATCAGTACTGAAATGAAATGATAAATTTTTGTTAATGGCAATACTGAGATGCTATATGTATATCTGACTTTAACAAGAAGATTAGAAATGAGAAAAAGAGCTCAGATAAAGCCACTTCCAGACTGACTTGAACCTGAATGATATCTTTAATTGGTATGTATCTGTGAGCAAAAAAACTCAGGAACAAAAACAATCAATTTTGATGAGCCTCCAGTCTAATATTTCACTTTCCCTTTCTCTATAAAGGTACACAAATAAATTCTACAGACACATAAAATTATGCAGACAACAGCTAGCAATAGGGATAAAATGATATAAAATAAGTTCAACCTTTCTATTGAGATAAGTTCCTTAACACTAACTTTCCAGCTAGTTTAATAGTTAAATGAATAACAACAAAGCACTTATTCAGCATTTACTATGTTCCAAGCAATGTGATTAAGTGCTAACGACACAAATATAATAAAAAAGACAATTCTTACCCTCTAGAACTTTATATTCTAGTGGGAATGGGAGCAGAGACAGGATATAAAGGGGAGCTAGGGAGCCATCTCTAGTCATCCTGATGTATATCTTGGCACTGGACGAAGATGACTCCAAAGAAGACAGTGAGATGGTGACTTTGCACAGCCCTCCCTCATTTAAATCCAATTCACTTTCAGGTCATGGCATCATCTTCCTGATGTCATGGTCCTCTTCAAGAATGAAAGGCAAACAACAACAACAAAGGGGAGCTAGAAAAGGGAGAGTAAGTATAGTCAGGGCAGCGTGGCTTGTAAATGACTGAGAAAAGGCCTGGTGACCTGGTTCTATGGAAGAAAATGTGAAATGCTCACCTATCAGAATCCAGGGTCTCATGGATAGAGTCCAGGTTCTAGTTGGAGATGGATGAGGAGGATGTCTAGAGCGCAAGCTGTATATTTTGGAAATGACCAAAAAGTTAGGGTTAAATTTTATCTTGAATTACGAATGCATTTGATTCTGATTGCATTTTTCTCCCTTTATATTCGACCTGTGGTTCAAGGCTCAAATGCATGAAACTTTCCTCACTGGTGGAGGCTGATTACTCAATATTCTATGTCTGCACGAAGGACAGAATTGAGATAACTTTGAAGAGAAGAGATATCCTGGTCTTCTGGCTTCCAGTTTAGAGAGAGAGGATAGTTATGCCAGATGCTCTTTAGGTTTCTGAAGGGAAAGAGACACTGGAAAGAAGCAGGAAACTTCCCCTTGGATTAGATCTGAGACTCTCGATTGAGCTGAATTACCTTACTCACAATAGGTGAACTAATTAATTCTGTATTTTTTGATATATGTTATCATATGTATGTGTTCTCTGATTTCTGTTTTGCTGCCACCTTGGATAAATGGGTTTATTCACTATTTGCTATATTTATTCATTGAGGAACAGGCATTTGTTCTTGCCACCATCCACAAATATACTGCCTCTGTGTTCAAGAACTCTGAAAACCCCTTAAATCCAACCATAATCTCTTGAATTTTCACATCTCCCTCTGTCTTTCTTTATATAACTCTACCATTCATCCACACCATGATCTCTAATCCCTTGACCCTTCAATATTCTTCCAGGCCATCAGCTGCCTGCACTAGGCATTGTCTTCTTTTCCTCCCATCTTGACTCCTTGGTGAACCAGTTCAACTACACATTATTCTCCTTTCTTGCATCTTTTATCATATTGTTAATTACACCCAGCAAAACTTCATCCTTGGGTCATTTCCACCACTTGCCCTTTGCACTCTATACACATGCTACTGAATGAAAGTGGAGAAAAACATGTAACTGTTCTGACTGGGTCCACTACAAATTTAGGTTATACAAGCTCAAGTAGGCCCTTACTGCTAGTAAGTGATTCTACTATACCTCCCTTGTCAATTCATGTAGTGGTAAGGAAATTTGAAGATCTTCCCTGATCCTTAATGAGTATCAAGTGGAACCCAACAGGAGGGACTTGATTGGGAGAAGGCTTGTTTTTCAGGAAAGTCAAGACCTTTTGTTACTTTGTAATTAGGCAGTGGGTCATGAAGGTTGTGATGTCCTCTGACCATGAAGTAAAGTACACACACACACACACACACACACACACACACACACACACACACACACACACACACACTTTGAGGTGAGGTTTTGCTTTGGGGCTCACTTATGGGACGAGTTGTGTGATTTGTCCAGATAAGACTCTGGATAGTTGTTGAGCGCCCCCAGCTTTGAAAACCCAGATGTTGGTGCTTCTCTCCCTGGTAGCTAACTATATAGGCATGTAATGGTCAGACAGCTAGAAGCCTTGTCTGTTTGCCTGTTGAATTGTGTTATTTTCTCTGTCTGTATTTTTTGTCTGCTTGTAATGTCTGCTTGTATTTTCTCTGAAGTTCAGGGCACTGACTCTTTCCCCTGAAATAAGCAAATGTTATATATGTTTGATTAAAGTAAATTTGTTAACTCTTTTTGAGTTGCTTTCCTTTAGAAAAGCAGATCAAAGAACCTGTGCTAGCAGCTATCCTGGGTATGCTAGACTGCTTACTGCTACAACTCACTATCCCATTCTTCATTGTAGCTCTCCGAAACCTTTCATTCCTCTTCAAACCTCCCATGGCTTCCCTTCCCTCCATTCTCTCAGCTAAGATCCTTGCCTCTTATATAGACATTGTAGTTTTTTTCATCTCACATCACATATGGGGCCTTCTGACATTTTCACCTCATTCACCCCTGTCTCATATGATGAAAGGGTCTTACTTCTTGCCAAGGTGAACCCTTCTGCTTGCTCAAATGATCCCATTCCATACTGCCTTCTAGCAGATCGCCCCCTTCTGTCATTCCTACTCTTTCTTTTATTTTCAAGCCCTCTCACTTTGCTGGCTCATTTTTATACTGCTGACAACACTACCTATGTCCCCATTATCCTGAAAAAAAATCTTTACTGCTATTTTCCTATATATAGGATATATCTTCTGTATGTACATCTATCTATCTATCTATCTATCTATCTATCTATCTATCTCTATCCATCTATTTTCTCTCTCTCTCTCTCTCTCTCTCTCTCTCTCTCTCTCTCTCTCTCTCTCTCTCTCCTTCCCTCCCTCCTCTGTAGCTAAACTCCTTGAAAAGGTCACCTACAATAGTTGCCTCCACTTTCGCTTCTCTTACTCTTTTCTTAACCTCTTATAATCTGGCTTCTGACCTTATGTATATAGCTTTTTCTCACTCTTCATTCTTCTTGACCTGTCTGTGCCCTTGATGCTGTTGATCATTCTTTCCTCTTTGATACTCTCTGATCTTTCAGTCTTCAGGATGCCATTCTTTCCTGGTTTTCTTCCTACCTAACTGAACATTCTTAGGTTCTCCTTTGCTGGATCTTTTTCTCTAATCATAAGTGTCTCTCAAGTTTCTGTCCTCTTATCTTTTGCCTTTAAACTGCCTCACTTGATCTCATCAGCTCCCATGGCTTTGCTTACCATCTATGCTGATGATCCTCAATTCTACATATCCTGCCCCAATCTCTCTGCAATCTTGCATCTCCAACTGCTTGTAAAACACTTCAAACTGTATATCCAGTAGATGTTTTAAATTTGAAATATCCAAAATAGAGCTCATTACTTTTTCCTCTAAAGTCTAAACACTCCTACCTTCCATATTATCATAGAGGGCAACACCATCTTCCGAGTTCCTCAGGTATAAAACCTAGGAGTTGTCCTAAATTCCTCACTATCTCTTCCCCTCTCCCTCCACCATACCCCTATCAAAGCTGTTGCTAATGTCTATCAATTTCATCACTGAAACATCCCTCCAATTTTCCTCTTCTCTTCTCTGATACTACCTTTAGTATACTAGAGGACCTAATCACCTCACCTGGATTATTATGATAGCTTGCTGATAGTTCTGCCTGTCTCAAGCCTATCCTCATACCTCCATTCAGCCAATAAAGGGACCTTCCTAAAGGGCAAGTCTGATCATGTCACCCCCCACTACTCAATAAATTTCAGTGTCTCTTCAAGGAACAAATACTAAACACTCTATTTGGTATTCAAAGCTTTTCATGACCTATCTTTCTCCTACCTTTCTAATCTTATACCTTTCTTCCTTTCATGTACTCTTCAATCCAATGACACAGTCACACTGGTTTCCTGGCTGTTCCATGAAGAACTCCCTCCTGATCTGCTCTGAGCATTTTCTCTGGCTGTTCCCCATTCCTGTAACATTCTCCTTCTTCCACTCCTACTGATGACCTTCCTGGTTCCCTTTAAGGCCCAACTAAAATTCCACCTTGTACAGAAAAGCTTCCCCAACCCCTCTTAATCTGAATTCCTTTCCTCTGTTAATTATTTCCCATTTATCCTTGTTTCATATATTTTTGTTTGCATGTTGTGTCCCCAATGAGATTGTAAACTTCTTGAGGGAAGGAACTGTCTTTTGCCTTTTTTTGTATCCCCAGCATTTAGCAGAGTACCTATCACATAGTAGACATAATAAATTTTTATTGATCATTGATTTATTGATTGAAAGGAGTAAAATGTTGAATTCTATATGTGCTTGTAGCACTCCTCAATTAAGAGATAGTAAAAAGGAGATATTTTGAACTTAAAAATGATTTCTTCTTGACTAAAAGATATTTTTATGGGGGGGGGGTAAATATAATTCTAGCCTAGTAGCCCCTCTCTCTGAGGAGAACAGAGTGAAAAGGCTCTAACCAACCTCTCACTTTCCCTTCTGACAGTAATAAAAGTCTTCCTTGAAGAAAGGTATGGAGAAGAGGTTCTAGACATATCCATTTTTGTTCCCCTGTAAGCTATATCTAGATAGATTCTTGTGGAAACATGTAAGCTACACAGGCAAAACACATAACACCCACATCCTGTATATGCAAATGAATTAACACACATGCAAGTGATTTAAAATGTATGGAATCTGAGCCTCTTCTACTTGGGTTAAAAAGTGGATTGTGATATACCTGGTGAAAGGAATTGTGACTGTATTTTGGGTTGGGGTAGAGAGAAAATGGAGATGAATTTCATCTTGCCTTGTGCTTATGAGCAATGGAGCAGCATCGCATTTTAAAAAAATGTAAGTAGTATTTAATTTTTTCAATTACATGTACAATTTTCAAAATTAATTTTTATAAAATTTTGAGTTCCAAACTTTTCTCTTTCCTTCTCTCCCCTTTCCCCTCCCCAAGAGAATAAGCAATCTGACATAGGTTATACGCATTAGTCATGTTTTGAAGGAAGAAACGGAACAACAGGAAAAAAAAAACTGAAAAAACCCCAAAGAGTGAAAATAGTCTGCTTCTATCTGCATTCAGACTCCATAGTTATTTCTCTGGATATGAATAGCATTTTCCAACATTAATATTTCAGAATTGTCTTAAATCATTGCATTGCTGAGAAGAGCTACGTCTATCAAAGTTTGTCATCACACAGTGTAACTGTTACTGTGTACAATGTTCTCCCGGTTCTGCTCACTTCACTCAGCATCAGTTTATTTAAGTCTTTCCAGGCTTTTCTGAAATCTGCCTGATTGTCATTTCTTATAGAATAATAATAATCCATTACATTCATATACCACAATTTGTTCTAAATATTTCTGGACACCCATAGCTTCATAACAACCCAGTCCTAAAGGAAAGTATTTGATTTTGTGGAATAATTTCATAGGTCCTGTGCAAAGGATTATAGGATAACTGAACTGGAAGGGATCTTGGATATCACTGAATATAATTCCTTTTTTTTACAAATAAGGAAATTGAAGCTGAGAATATCTAAGTTCCTTGAAGAAGATCATAAGTCTGTAAATGGTATAGCCCACATCAAAACCCAGAGCTGCTTGCTTTAAATCTAATGCTATTTCCACATTATGAACCACACTATCATAGTTCATTACTTTGGGTTTTGAAGGCTTTTCTGTCTATTTCAATTTAAATGCGCACAGGAGCAGCAGAACCTTAAACCAACATCAGTTAACACTATAGGAATGAGGCTTTAATAGTTGATGACAATTCAAAGAAACAAAGCTCACCAAAATGGGTCATAGGGGGGAATCAGGAAAACTCTAAGTAGGGAGAAGGGTGCTGAAGGAAATATGGGTGGGTCCTGAAGATTAGCAGCCTATTTAGAGGTGTGCTGGAACCAGCTTTAATTGGCTTATGAGAGGAGACTGTTCAATCTTCAGTGTAAGTATATATATATCTTAGAAATCACCAATTGCTACAAACGAGGGTTTGATTTTTTTTTTGCTGATCTAGACTTTTAAATTTGTGTTGTTTTGACTTTTTAAAACAGTGTTAATAATTCAGATTAAACTTAAATGTGTGTACATACTTTTTTTTTTCCCTGAAGAGTCTGATTGTTAAACATTTACCAGCCCACCCCTACATTTCTCTATAAACACTGTTTGAGATCAGCAGAAATACAGTAATAGGCTATGGAAATGAAGTCATCATTAGAATGAGGATCTGGTGACTATAGGCTAATAATAATAATAGGCACTTTCATAGTTCTTTAAGGTTTGCAAAGTGCTTTAAATCCCTTATATCACTGAATACTCCCAAGAGCCCTGAATCTATTGTAGAATTTTCTCCAGGACTAGACTGATCCTTTTGCAGGTTGCTAAAGAGACTGACTCTTGAGGTGGAGCCAGGATGGTATAGAAAAGGCAGGGGCTTGCCTGAGCTCTCCCAAATTTCCGTCCAACAAGTTCTAGAGCAGTAGAACCAAAAGAAAAAAAAGAAAAAAATGGCAGATTATTTCCCAGCCCAAGACAACTTAGAAGGTCAGTAGAAAAGGTATGTCTCACGGAGATGATAGTAGAGCATAGTCCAGCATAGCCTTAGCAAGCCAGTGGTAGGTGTTGGGGGGGAAAAGGGGATAACCAAATCATCAGCAGCAGCAACTTCTGAGATGATAAGAGGGTTAGAAAACTGGCCAGAAGATTACAGGGGATCCTTCGTAAGCACTGGGTGAAGGACTGTTGCTTTTCCCATACTTGGTTCCAGATCACTGTCCAAATGTGTATTGTTAATGTATTTTTGCTTATTGGCAAGATATTTCCCATTCATTAATAGGCCCATGAGACCTGCTTGAGTCACATGGAAGTCTGAGTCACATGTGTCTGTGGTGGGAGATTTCTGAATGGGTGGAGCAGGAAGGGTGGAGCAAATCCCAGAGGCAATTGGTCAGAGCAGTTAGAGCAGTGGGAGAGAGATCAAGCAGGCAGCAAGCTATGAGTATTCATTTGTGGGAAGGGCCTAAGGTTTGGGGATGACAGTGCCCCCTGCATTATTATTGTGTATAGATTTCTTTGTTGCTATGATGGATTTAGCTTTCTGGCACTGGGATCTGGCTTTCTGAATGTTTGCATAAATGTTTTAGTTCTGTCTTCCATGTAAAGAGTCTATTATATTTTGTGATTCAGAACTATGCCAGCATATTCATAGCCATTGTAGGTGCTATGAATAACATGTTGGTGCCACAAAGGGCAAGGAGGAGCACTAGCAAAGCAATTGTTCTCCTAAGACAGTATGAAAAGACCCCAGGAAAGACCTAACTTCCAGGAGTGGAGGTTGGCCTGAGTGAAGTGCAAATTCAGGCCCACTCTGCAGGAATCAACAAACAATCAACCCTTGGGGTGGTTGGGGTTGGGAGGCATCCTCAGCATTAGAAACTTTCACCATCTGGACAGTGTGGGGTTCTAAAGGATGAATAGGAGAAGATTGAAGGACCTCTTACTGTTGAGGGACACCAAGCACAGCTGTGCTGACCAGTCATGTCCTGAGCTGTAGCTGAAGGGGGAGAAGGAGCGAGCACACATCTGATGAGTGCAGTAGCAGAGGGGCAGGGACAGTGCTAGATGTAGGCACTTGCAAGAGAGCAGAGTCCCTGGTTTCAGTTCCAGGGCAGAGAGGACAGCTATAGTTTGCAGCCACTGGAGGGACCTCAGGTAGCAAGATCATTTATGGGACAGCATGACTGGGGGCCCTAGTCATGTCTTAAGAGTGGAGTAGAGCAGAGAGGAAAGCCTAAGTTGGAGCTCTCTTTGGAACAGACCCCAGAAATTAACAGTAAGAAGAACCTGGACTTGGGAAATCATTCCTTGTACCTTGGGACTAGAACTTGTTTATATTAATGGTGCTAAAAACTAAATTTAAGAATGAGTAATCAATGGAAATAGAACCCAAGCACAGACAGCTACTGTGAGGATAGAGAAGATCTGGGTTCATATTAAAAGGAAGATAATGGAGCTAAAAAGCCACTTTTTTTCAAAAGAAATGGCAAATGGTCACAAGCAGAAAGAGAGTTCTTGAAAGAACTTAAAAAGGACTTTACAAGTCAAATAAGAGAGGGCAAGGAAAAATTAGGGGAAAAAGAATAATTCAAGAAAATCAAGAAAATTATGAAAGGAAAGTCAACAAACTTGAAATAGAGAATCAAAAACTTAAGGAAGAAAATAATTCCTTGAAAACTAGAAATGGGTAAAGGGAAGCTAATGACATTCTAAGACACTGAGAAATAATGAAACAAAATCATCAGAATGAAAAAATGAAGAGAATATGAAACATCTCACCAGAAAAACAATTGTTCTGGTGAACAGATCCTGGAGAAATAACATAAGGATAGTCAGATTACCCAAAAATTATTATAGAAAAAGAATCTTTATACGATATTACAAAAAAAAATCAAGGAAATTTGCCCTGAAGTTCTAGAACAAGAAGGCCATGCAGAAATAGAAAAAAAAACTCTTCAAATAACCATCTGAAAGAGATCCCAGCAGGAAAATTTACAGGAATATCATAGCCAACATCAAAGCTCCAAGATTGAGTAGAAACTATTGGAAGCAACAAGAAAAAAAAATTTAAGATATCATGGAGCTGCAATAAGGATTACACAAGACCTAGCAGCTATTACCTTGAAGTACTGTAGGTCTTAGAATGCTCTATTTTGTAGAGCAAAAGAGCTGGGGTAACAATGGGTAACTTGCCTAGCAAAGTTAAGTATAATCTTATTGAAAAAGGATATTTAACAAATTTAAAGACTTTAAGATATTTGTGACAAAAACAGAAGAGACATGTAACATCCAGGAGACATATAAGGTAAACATTAAAGACAAATTATAAGGGACTCAATAAAGTCAAATTGTTCATTTCTTATATGTGAAAATATTAACAATATTCTTATGACCATCATCATTATTTGCATAGTTTAAAAAAATGCTTGGGCTGAGGTGATTATTAAAAAAACAAAAACAAAAAACCAAAAACCTGTAGGGAGAGATAAAAAGGAGTAAATATCATACAAATGTGGCATAAAAAGGAAAAAATTGATACAGAAGAAGATAGTAGCAGAGAAGTTGGGAAGTACTGAAACCTTACTATCATTGGGAATGGGTTAAAGAGGGAACAACATATATATCTAGAAAGGTAAAAAAAAGTATTTTAAATTAAGAAAGAAATGAGGGCAAGGGGATAGGGTGGGGGAGAGGACAAGAGAGGGACTTTTGGAGGGGTAAGTTAAGGAATAGGAGAACAAGATGGTGGGCAGAAGTAAAGCAGGGAAGTGATGTGGTAAATAGAGCAAGAAGGGTGGTAGGAAAAATAAGAAGGACAAAAATACACAGGCAATTACAGATTCGAATGTGAATGGGATGAATTGGGGTGGCCAAGTGGTGCAGTGAACAGAGCACCGGCCCTGGAGTCGTCAGGAGGACCGGAGTTCAAATTTGGCCTCAGACACTTAACACAAAAACTAGCTGTGTGACCTTGGCAATTCACTTAACTCCCATTGCCCTCCAAAAGAAAGGTGAATGGGATGAATTGACCCAAAAAATGGAAACTGATAGCAGAATAAAAATTTGAATTTATCAAAATGTGGTAAAGGACCTATACACACAAAATTATTTTTAGCTTCCCTTTTTGTGATAGAAAAGAATTAAAAATCTAGTGGATGACCATCAATTTGGGGATGGCTAAACAAATTGTGTTTTGTGATTGTGATGAAATGCTATTATGCTAAAAGAAATGATGGAGTAAGATGCTTTCACAAAAATCTGGAAAGACACATAAAATGACGCAACTTGAAGTGAGTTGAACCAGGAGTGTAGTGTACACAGTAAAAGCAATATTGTATGATGATCAGTTGTGAATGTCTTAGCTGTTCTCAGCAATACAATGATACCAGACAATTCTGAAGGACTTAGTTTGAAAAAAATGCTATCCATCTCCAGAGAAAGAACTGAATTTTTCTGAATATATATTAAAGCATGCTTAAAAATTGTTTCTTTTAAAATCTGTTTTCTTTCACAATATGACTAATATGGAAATATTTTGCATGGTTGCACATAGATAATCTATATAAAATTTCTTGTGTTCTCAGGGTTGGAAGGGGGAGGAAGAGAAGGAGAGAATTTGGAACTAAAAAATAAAAAAAAACGATCGTTAGAAATTGTTTTTACATGTAATTGAAAAAAATATTTAAAAAAATAAAATGACAAGTCACTTAGGGAGAAAAAAAAAGTAATTCTTTCCTTACTTGAATTTAAACCTCACTCAAGAAGAGAACAGGGTGGAATAGTGAAATGAATGCTGACTGGAGTCAGAAGACCTAGATTTAAATTCTCACCCTGTTACTTATGTAAATTTCTAGCACTTAGAATAGCATCTGTCCTATAGGTGCTTAATAAATGTATTGACTGACCTCAGGCATATTACAACCCCTCAGAGTCTGTTTCCTCATCTGTAAAATGAAAAGTTTAGATTAGATCATCTCCAAGGTCCCTTCCAATTCTGTGGTCCAGTAACACAAGTCTCCTTGCTGTTACTCACAAAAAAGCATGTATCTATTGACTTACTGCATTTTCATCAGCCATCTCCCATGCCTGGTATGCTCTCTCTCCTCATCTCTGTCTCCTAGCTTCCCTGGCTTGATCTCCAAGTATCAGCTGATATCCCACTCTCTACAAGAATCCCTTCTTTGTCCTCCTAAATGCTGGAGCCTTTCCTTTGAGATTATCTCCAATTCAGTGCTTTTATATATGTATACGTATATTCCATACTTGTTTGCATGGTGTCTCCACCATTAAATTATAATCTCCTTGTGAGCTTTTTTTGCCTTTCTTTGTATCCACAGCATTTAGCACAGTGCCTCACACATAGCAGATGATTAAAAATGTATATTGTGTCATCCTGAATATTTGATACTAAGTAGATATGTGTGTGTGTGTGTGTGTGTGTGTGTGTGTGTGAGGGGAAGGGGCACAAAGTGAAGACATGTCACTTCTTTTACCCAAGAGAACTAAATCTAAGCACAACTTGCCCTCATAAAGTTCTTCTACTTAAGCAATCTAAGGCAAACTCTTTGTACTCTGTCTCTTTGGATTATTTTTAGGGCAAATATGGACTCTGGAAAATATTATAAAATTGAAATGTGTGTTTAGAGGGTCAAACAAGAATAGTATTATTCAGTACTATATGAGAATGCCTTAGAAATGCCATTACCAGGTGGCTAGGTGGCACAGTGAATAGAGCACCAGCCCTGGATTCAAGAGGACCTGAATTCAAATCCAGCCTCAGACACTTAACACTTACTAGTCCTGTGATGTTGGGCAAGTGACTTAACCACAATTGCTCTGCTTTCCCTGCTGAGAGAGAGAGAGAGAGAGAGAGAGAGAGAGAGAGAGAGAGAGAGAGAGAGAGAGGGAGGGAGGGAGAGAGATGATATTACCTGATATCCTGAAAACTTTGACACGAATTAATCTTTTCTTCCTAAAATGGAACTATAATATGAACAATCAGAGATATACCTTGTGGTTCAGGTTTTCTGTCTCTACACAAAAAAATTTCAACAAATGAAGGAAGCAGCAATTGCTGCCATCTGTTTTCCAGTTGCCTCAGCAGTCTTTAGTGGAGCCAGTCTTGAGTTCAATAAAGCAACAGCTTTAGTAAAATAAAAATAGAAACTGCACAGCTGGCATATTTTCAGTCCTAATGAACAAACATTTGTCGATACCTACTGTGTGCCCAGTACTGCCTAAGTGCTGTGGGAGGCCATAAAAAAGATCAGAAGAAACATGATTTGCCAGTTATGAACATTTTTTATTAGGAATAGGCAAAAGGACAATTAATTTTAATTATTATTCCTGTTCAGATGATGAAATTGTAGAGGGTCTTGGAACAAAACTGAAATATGCCTCTAAAAGAGTAAAATATTGCAGAACAAATTATATTGGAGCTATATATGCCTTCATTTTCTTATCTGTAAGATGAGAGGATTGGAATAGAGGATCCTGAAGGGCCCTTCCAGGTCTAATTCATGGTCCTATGATTCTAGGATATCTAGTTTGGTGACTTCTAGCTTACATGCCAAAGGGGATGCTAAGGTTGATTTAGTATAATACAATTGTAATTGGGGGAAAAGCACTATGAAATTATTTTCCAACTAAAAAATTTGATACCAAGTATTTTATGGCACTATTGCCCTATTTCTTTTAAAAGATTTAAAATGTTTCAATTCAATTCAGGGAATGTCAAGAGACAAGAAAGGATTTCTAGCATATTAGGATCTTCTATGGAAGATTCAGAGCAGGAAATGGACAAGTAACAAAGGACAACAAGGTGCAGATAGATTAAAATCTCTGTTGTGGTCAGAGTGAGTCAATTAACAAGCATTTTCTAGGTGCTTACTATGATGCATAGGGCCCCAAAGCAATGGACAACTAAAAAGGCAAATACACTATTCTTGCCTTCAAGGAGTTCACATTCTAATAATGATGATAATATGCAAATGATGTTGTCTGACTTTGTGAGTGGAGAGAAGGGTACATATACAATTAGTGGAAATAAGGTGGAAGGTGGAAATAAGACCAATGACAGATTGGCTGTATGGGGCCAGTAGTCTAATGTCCCCAAAGTTTTGAGTATGGGTGAACAAGAGAATAGTGGTGCCCTTGACATACTCTTTGAGATGTCTACAAGGGAACGCTGATGAAGGACCAGCACAAGGGGCTTTGATTAGTGGGCATTGGCTGATGCAGTCCCCCATATAGATGAAGGGAGGATTCAGTTTCTTAGAGAGGCATGATGACATACAGTTATCCCTTCCACACTGTGGGGTTTTGGGGTGTGCTGACCCCACGATCTGGAAAATCTGCATAAATGTTTTGGTTTTCCCTTTGTGCCAGAGAAGAAGTCTGTATTTTTTCTGTTTCTTTTACGGGATATTTACAGTACCTTATTGTAAAATGTGGGTTAAATATTTGGTCACAGGCATATTTATGCGTTTCTGAGTTTCTTAGTTATGTCTGTGTTATCTGTGGCTTTTGCAAATCTCCCTCCAAATTCCCATTAATAGTAATTTCTTATGGTGATCCAGGATATATATATATATGTATGTATGTATAAAACCATGATGGGGAAAGTTATGATGTAGAAGGGATAATTGTATAATGGAAATGTCTAGGAGAGATCTGAAATGTGTGCAGAGAGCTTTTATAATTGGTTCACATCTGTTGGCCACCTGATGAAAATGCTTTTTGACTGGTTCTGAAAATGGTATTGTAATGTATTAAAAAAAAACAACACTTGTGGAGTCTTTTCAAACATTATGACTTTTGAGGCAGAACATTAGCTGCTGAAGGCCTTCCTTTGATAAGATCCAATTGCTATACTTTGGAGCATGCACTTTATGTGCACATATGCCTCTGTGTGTACGTGTGTGTGTGTGTGTGTGTGCATATGAAGTGGACTTAACCCCATTCCATATGTATGGATTTGACCACTGGTGTGAAAATTTTGGGGATAAAAATTATCCAACCTACAATAAGAGAAACTGAGGCAGATCTCTGAGCCAATGGCACTTTATTAAAGGGTCCATGGTCCCCTCTAATGAAGTGAGCCTCAGATCTTCCTCACAATCTGAAAAGCCCCCTCCTTCTAGGGACCTATTTTTTAAAGCTTTTATTTAGCATTTTATTTATCCCCAGTTGCATGTAAAAACAATTTTTATCATTTGTATTTAAAACTTCCAATTACAAATTCTCTCCCTTCCTCCCTTCCTTTCCCTACTCCCATTGAGAAGGCAAGAAATTTGATATAGGTTATACATATGTAGTCATACAAAACATTCACAATAGTTATGTTGTGAAAGAAAGACATTAAAATACCTCAAGAAAAAGAAAGTGGAAAAAAGTATGCTTCAGTCTTTATTCAGATACCATCAGTTTTTTTCTCTGGGGATAGATAGCATTTTTCATCATTAGTCCTTTGGAGTTGTCTTGGATAGTTATATTGCTGGGGATAGATAAGTCAGTCACAGCTGGTTATCTTACAATATTGCTGTTACTCTGTACACAGGATATTTCACTTTACATCACCCCATGCAAGTCTTTCCAGGAGCAGGCTACTCATCATTTATTATACTACAATGATATTCTATCATAATCCCATATGAACACTTGTTCAGCCATTCCTTAATTGATGGATTTCCCCTAAATTTCTAACTATTTATCCTTATAAGAGAGCTGCTACAAATATTTTTTGTTAATATAGGTCCTGTAGTTTTTTTAAAATCAGTTTTGGGATACAGATATAGTAGGTGGCATTGCTAGGTCAAAAGATAGGCGTGATTTTATAGCCCTTTCGGCATAGTTCCAAATCACTCTACTGAAAGGTTGAATAAGTTCACAATGTCACCAAGACTGCATTAACATTTCATTTTTCTCATATCCCCTCCAACATTTGTCATTTACCTTTTCCGTCCTATTAGCCAATCTAGTAATTATGAGGTAATTATCTCAGAATTGTTTTAATTTGCATTTCTCCAATCAATACTGAGTTAGAATGTTTTTTCATATGACTACAGATAGCTTCATCTGAAAACTGATCATATCTTTTCATCATTTATCAATTGGGGAATGACTCTTTTTTATATAAGTTTAATTCAGTTTTCTACGTTTGAGAAATGAGGCCTTTATCAGAGAAACCTTACTTCACAATTTTTTTCCACAGTAATTATTGCTAAATATTTCCCTTCATCCCATTTCTCCACCCAATTATTCTATTCTCTCTCTTTCACCCCATACCTCCTCAAAAGTGTTTTGCTTCAGACTACTCTCCCCCAATCTGCCCTTCTTTTTATTAGCCCTCATCTTATTCTGTTCCTTTCCCACTTTCCTGTAGGGTAAGATAAGTTTCTATATGTAACTGACTGTGTATCTTATTCTCTCTTTCAGCCAGTTTTGATGAGAGTAAGGTTCACTCACTCCCCCTCAACTCCCTCCTTATTCCTCTTCACTGTAAAAATTTTTTCTTGCCTCTTTTATGTGAGATAATTTACCCCCATTCTACCTCTTCCTTTCTCTTAGTACATTCCTCTCTCACCCCTTAACTTTATTGCTTTTATTTTTTTTTGTAATAAATTTTGTTTTCTTGTTTACATCATTCATTTTCATGAGATTTTTGAATTACAAATTTTCTCCCCGTCTTTCCCCTACCCCAACCCCAAAACAGTGATCCCACTGTGGTGTCCCTCCCCTGATCTGCTCTCTAACTTTCTGGTAGGGTAGGGAGGGTCTCCCTACCCCAACCCCTTTATATCTTGATTCCTAGTCGCAGGTATTGCAGAGCTTTAAATTCTCAATTCTTTCAGTTCCTCTCTTGTCTCCCACCCACGCTTGAAGGACAACCAATTCAATACAGGCTGTGTAGGTGTAATTATACAGGATATCTTCATAGTGGACATATTGTGACAGTGATCATATGTCCCTCCTTCCTATCCCTCCCCCCTTGTTCTGTTCTCTACCCTGTCCCTGTGTGAGCATCTAGCATCCTCCCCAGACACTACCCCCCTCCATCATCCCCCCTTTCATCCCCACACCCCCTACTCTCTTGTGTGGCATGATGCCCAGTTTAGAGTTTATGCCATTTCTTCCCTAAGCCAGATTCAATGAGAGTAAATGAAAGTAAAGTTGTAGCAGTTATCCCTTGCCTCTTCCACACAGGATGATTAACCCT
>CM053600.1:10218663-10248335 GCA_028646575.1 Pseudocheirus occidentalis
TGGGGGCAGGGAGCCCCTCCCTGCCCTGCTAGAAAGCTAGAGGGGTGTTGGAGGAGGGCATAAAAGGGAACATATTGTGGGAGGGACCTTACAGTGGGATCAATGTTCTGGGCTGGGGGGTAGGGGCAAAAAGGGGAGAAAATTTGTAACTCAAAACCTTGTGGAAATGAATGAAGTAACCAAGAAAATAAATTAAAATTTAAAAAAATAAAGGGGTTGGATTTGATGGATTTTAAGGTCCCTTCTAGCTCAAAATTCATTCTGTGGTAAATATCATAATTCCTTGGTGTTTTTTCTTTTTAAATAGTATTTTTTTTCCATTTAGATGTAAAGAAAATTTTTAAACATTCATTTTAAAAAAAAGTTTTGAGTTCCAAATTTTCTCTCTTCCTCCCTTAACTCCCCTTCCCTAATGTGGCTAACCATTTGATATAGGTTATATCTGTGTAATCATGTAAAACACATTTCCATATTAGGGATGTTGAGTACCTTTCCCATGTTTTGCAATAAAGAGTGAAATCAAATAATTAACTCCTGAAATGATTTTAGAGTCAGATAATTATAAGACCAGAAGGGATCTTAAGAGATAATTTAGTCCTTATTCCACAGGTAGGGAAATGGAACATCAGAAAATGCTTTGTCTAAACTCACATAGCTAGTTAGTGGTAAAACAAATAAACATAATTTATCAAAAATTAATATTGTGTTTGGTACAGACTATGAACAACAGCCAGGCTGCATGCTGTGCATGCAAGTTACTTAAGCTCTCAATGCTTCAAGGGACTCTCTAGGATGATAAGCTGCAGAGAAGGCACTGCCCTGTGTGGATAAAGGGAGTTTTCTCACTAAGGCATACTCTATACCACTAATATCCAGTCTTTATCCTATCCCATCTCATAAGATCATAGGATTTAAAGGTTCAAAGATTTTGCAGGTAACCTAATATGATCCCCTCATTTTACAGATGAGAAAAATCTCAGAGACATTGGTCAGGGGACTTGCCCAAGGTTGCATATACCACAAGGTTGAAACATACTTTTTTTTTGCTTTTTGGAGGGCAATTGGGGTTAAGTGACTTGCCCAAGGTCTCACAGATAGTGTGTGTGTGTGTGTGTGTGTGTGTGTGTGTGTGTGTGTGTGTGAGTGTAGGAATGGTCAGTGAGGGCCTACTCTTTAGACCATATATACTATACCCTGCCTACGACAAAATCATGTGGAGACTTCTTGAGCCTCTTTCTGGAATTGTTTAATGGAGGCTTTCTGCTTCTTTGATTCAAAGCAAAGTACAGGTATCTGGACTGTTTGTTGGGATTAAGTGTGCACATAGAAAAGTCTTGAATGGTCAAAATAGATATTCCCTCCCCGGTGGTGAACAAATCAAGAACTGCAGTAAACCTTCAGGTGGGGAAAGGCAGGTGTTGTCAGCTGCCCTGCCTCCCTGGAGCAGTGAGGATGCCTGCATGCAGTCTAAATTAGGAACTCAGGCCCTCTTCATTATGCCTAAAATGGATGGTAAGGACTGGACTCTCAATGGACAGTCCCTTCCATTTCATACGTAAGGTGATGCCCATTTTAGATTTTGACAATTTTACTGACTGAAATGGGAAAAGGTTAAAAAAATATACGTGTAACATATATATATTTGAGAAACACTAAGAAGTGAGTCAACAAACATTTATTAAATACCTATAAGAGAGGCTGTAAAGCCAATCTTTACAGTTCCAGAATTGTTCAGTACAATTCCAGAGTGTCTCAGCCAATAGCATTATTCCACATCAACAGGGGAATTCACACCTTCCAGACAAGGCTCACACCTTCCATACAGAACTCACACATTCCAGACAGAGCTCACACCTTCCATACTTAGCCCTCAATATCCAACAAATTGATTACCATTACAGAGGCTTATGTTTAAAATGGCTACAGTGTCTTGTTTCCTAACATTTAATTTGTATAACACTCATAAGAGAACTTTGGCATTGGAAATTGGGGAGCAATGAACCCCAGATCTGTTTTGTGATTATTGGACAAATGTTTACTTCTTGGTTATGGTTGATCCATGGGAAGTGATAATTTGGTTAATCACCATGACCTGGAAATGAACTCTCTTACTGAAGGCAATCAGTTTGGGACCAGTGAGATGGTCCAAGAACAGACACCACTGTATCTTGGAGGAAAGGATTTACTTTTCTCTGCATTGCTATCTTCTGTATAGAAGAATAGATTGTTGAAAGAGGGGATTATTGACCTGTCTCTGCAATTCTACCTGTATCCTGGGAGGGAGAAACTCTTAGAACTAAGCAAAGGAAGCAGAACTTTAAAAAGTTAAGGGTACAAATCCGAGGCTAAGGTTGTCTATGTTTTCTGAAAGAGTGCTGAACAACCTTAGCAATGAAGAGGAACTGAACAGGAATCAGAGAAATGGTTTCGCCCAGTAATGGAGGCAGCCTAGAAGAAGACAGTCTGATCTAGCTATGGAACGGCTGAACTTAGCAGTGGAGCCATTCATCCTACCCCCATGCCATGCCTAACAGTAAACTTCTGCATGGACCATCCTGGGGAAAAGAAAGAACGTTAAAGCCCATAGTTCTAGAACTGTGAGTTGCTCTGGGCATATGAGCTCTCTGCTTATGAGCCTCATGAAAATGGTACTTTAAGTTTGCATCTACTTTTCCTAGTGGCATTGGGTACTCTGGTGTGATAGTGTGCCCAGAGTCATAGATATAACATTATGTTATACTTATTCCTTCTTTGCCTTCTGTTTAGTAGGTTTTTGATTAAGAATTAGTAAAGTTAGCTGATTGACTTGTTAAATAGGAAAAACACCAATGGGGGCTCAGGATCTACAGTGTACAATAGTACAAGAATAGCCATCTATTAAGACTATTCAATAAATACCAAGACAGTCAGTTGTAGCAGCTGCCTCCCCTCTAGAAAACCCCATCCTACTAATGTGGGTACAGGTTGGGTGAGAAAACCAGCTCAGAGCAGAGAGTTAGAAGAGAGGAAGTGATGCATGAACTACATATATGAAGTAAATAAAATTGATATAAAGTACTCTAAGGAAACCTAAGAGAGAAATAAGTTGGGAAGAAAGAGAGAGAGAGAGAGAGAGAGAGAGAGAGAGAGAGAGAGAGAGAGAGAGAGAGAGAGAGAGAGGTGGAGAGAGGAGGAGGAAGAGAAGGAGAAAGAAAAAGAGGAGGAGGCAGAGGAGAAAAAGAAGGAAGAGAGGAAGAAGAAGAAGAAGAAGAAGAAGAAGAAGAAGAAGAAGAAGAAGAAGAAGAAGAAGAAGAAGAAGAAGAAGGAGAAAGTTATTATTTGCAGCTAGAAGGATCAGGGGAAGCTTCATGGAGGAGGTAGCTTGGCAGGTGGATGTCACAGAAATGAAAATATTTCAATAGTTATCTTCTTGCCACGTTGTACCTCCCAGCTAAACTTCCAACATCTACCCTATAGCTATGCTGTTTTGACTGTTGAGTGTTCATTACATCTAGGTCCAGTGCAGTTACCCAGCCTTCTTCTTAATTCTTCTTATCCTTTTCCATTTCTTGCTCTGAGAACTGTAATCACATCAGTACTAGCGCTGCATCTGGAAAAGGGGTTGTCAATTGATCTCTGGCTCCACTCACTAATCCTGTGATATCTCAGAACAAAACACCCTTTCTTGGCCACCAATCTCCAATATGTGCAGCTGTATGGTGATAGGGAGTTGGTCTTAGTATCAGGACAACCTGAATTTGAGTCTTGCCTCAGACACTGACTAGTTACTTGACCCTGGGAAAGGCTAAAAAGGATGTTTGCTCCTTGAAGGCATGTCTTTTTAAATTTGTATTCTCAGCACTTAGCAAAGTGTCTACACAGTAAGTATTTAATAAATGCTTTTTTATTCATTCATTCAACAGGTAGGAAGACATGTTAAGAGAAAGTTTCCTCAGTATGGGGGAAATCATGAACAAATGAGAGATGGGAAAAGGAAGTATAAGATTTGGAAACAGATAGTGTAGTTTGTGAGGAATATAGGATGTGTGAAATCAAGTATTGTGAACTCAAACTGGAAAGAGAGATCGGAGCCTGACTGTAGAAGGTCTGAATTTCCAGGATAAGGAACCTAGCTGCAATTATTGTTAATGAAATAAGTAATCTTATTTGTATTTCTTATATTTATAATTTATCATATTTATATATTTTATTATACATATTGATATAAAATTATATTTAATCTTGTTAATGTAGTATTGTGACATGGTTAGACTTAGGCATTGGTGGAGTCATTTGAGAAGCTCTGTGGTAAATCATTCAGAAAGGATAAGAGGTAGAGAGACCAATTAGGAGACTGTTTGTGTATGTATTAGTGTCTCCGAAAACATTGCAAAGACAAAAACAAATGATTTTCTGAATTTTCGGTTGTTTTGGTATTACTTCTATTAGACCAGATATTTGGGAACTGAGTGTACAGTGCATTGAGCAAATCTGCATAGTTCCAGGAGAAAATCACAATCCAGAGTTGTCAGGTTCTTTTGCCCATGTGTGGGGCTACATTGGGCATGCAACTGAATTTAATCACTGTTAACTTTACAAATCATGTTAAAAATGGGTGCAGAAATTCAATTTTGGTAGAATAATTTGCATTGGCCAAATATACAGTTATCATTGCCATATTATCTCCCTCCTAACTGGCCTTTCCAGTTTCTATTGAGCCACATCTTCCGCAGGCATGTAAACTGAAGCATCTTCCTAGAGCCAGAGAACTCCAAGTTCATGTACAAACAGGATTCGCATGGTAACCGAACAGAAAAGCCACTCAAAGAAAGGAGAGAGAAAGAAAGAAATGAACATGGAAAAAAGGGAGGGGAGGGAGTCTTGGCTATTCATGCTGGTTGGCAGGGTTTTTCTTTTGATGGCCTGAAGGTAGAGGGGAATGGATGGAGGTAGCGAGAACGAGTTCTGAGAAGGGGCACCAGAACAGACAAAGCCTTAGGTGACTTATGGTGCGTGAAGTCAACAGATGAAAGAATCTAAAACTGGAGAGTCATGCAAGGAGGAAGAGCATGAACTGGAAAGTCAGCACAGGCCTAATAGATGGATAGGGGGAGAATTGGTGAAGCATCAGGACAAGCATCAGCCTCCAAGAAGCTCTGATAGACTAAGTGTGTGGGGAGCAAGATGGTCCCTGAAGGACATTTTGCTTCTTGCAGACTTGAGGCATGTTCTTTTACAGGTTTTGCTGGGTCTGGGTTCTTAGATAAAAGTGCTGCCAGGGCGTCCTTCCTGGTAAATAGTTGCTGTTGTTCAGTCATTCAGTAGGACCTGACTCTTTGTGACCCCATGGACCACATCACACCAGTGCTGCCCCCGGCCTTTTCTTGGCAAAGACAGTGGAGTAAGCAGGGTTAAGTAACTCACCAAAGTCACACAGCTAAGAAGTCCTTGAGGCTGACTTGAAATTCAGGGCTTCCTGACTCCAGGCCTAGCACTCTATGCCGCCTTCTCCCACTTATTGGCACACAGTAGGTACTCAATAGAAGTATGTTGATTTGATGAATTTGTGCATTTGAAAGAGCACTGGACCTTGTGTCAGGGAGTATGAGAGTCCTGATTCTGCTTCTCACTCTCTGTGTACTGGTTTGTCCAATGATAGTGTTTGGATAAAAGAGAATCCTTCTAGCTCTAAAAATCAATTAATTCAATAGGATTGGATTACTTGCCATTGAATTGCTTATTAAATAAACAGAATACAAATAGAGATTATGAAATTAGATCTACTGTCTCGTTTTCATTAGGTGTATTAGGTTCATTCTAATTTCTTCTAGGGCACGCACTGGCAGACGGGGCATAGCTTCTTTTCATGGATAGGATGGAGAAATCGGGTTTATTCAGTGTTTGTTAATTTATTAATTTAACAAGCATATATTAAGTGTCTGCTACATACGAGAGGCTCTGGGTTATGTGGTGAATATATAAATAAAAAACAAAACAACATCCTTCTTCAAGGAATCTATTCTTCTGGGAAGGGGAAAACATATATATGAATAATTAAATATAAAATGTATACAAAACAAATCCAAGTTAATTTCAGAGAGGAGAGAAACACTAAAAATTGGGTGAATGAGGAAATGTAATTTGTAGGAGTTGGTCACCTGAGTTAAAGAATCCATGACTTCTAAGAGGAGAGAGGAAGAAGACTATTCTTGGCATGGGGAAAGAGTGTGGGAGGTGTGCAGGAGGGAGATGGATGGTCATCTACAAAGATCACAAGGGGATGTGCCTGGCTCAAGTGCAGATGACACGAAGGGGTATAATGAGAAATACATCTGAAAAGCAGGCAGGAAACTGCATGAAGGGCTTTAAATGTGAAAAAAGAGGCACTTTGATTTATCCTAGAGAAAAAGGGGAGCCATCAAAGCTTTTTGAGCAACTGAATTACACAGTCAGCTGTGATTTGGGAAGATTATTTTGACAACAGAGTAAAGGATGGATTTGAGCAATGAGAATATGGGAACAGGGAGACCAATCTGAAGGATATTTTGTAGTTCAGGTAATGGGATGAGGTCTTGATCTTGGGTAATGGTCATTAAATGGAGAGAAAGGGACAGATGTGAGAAATGTTATGGAGGTAGAACTGGCAAATGATTGAATATGGGAGGGTCCAGTGTAATGCCATGTACCAGCAGATTCCCAAAAGAATGCTACAGTGAACAGCTTTTAAGGTTCAGAGTACACAGTAAAGTGAACACTCTGTTTATTCCATTACAAATCAAGGCAAACAATAACAATATATCACAATATAATATTCGCAATATTACTTCTTATCACAGAAAATCACAATATAGTGTTCACAATAGCTTAACATTAGAATGGCCACATAGTTTTCACTATAGTGGCCACAATATTTAGAACAAGGAATAAAAGAATAATCATCTGGTTTCCCTAAGGGGGAAACCATCCTCACTTAATCATTCAATCAATTCATAATATGTTAATCTTCCACTCATGGGGCAACCATTAACTTAATCAGTCACTAATCCACATTCCCAATTACTAACTATCATTAATCAGTAGTACAGTCTTTAGAAAACCACACAAACCCTCCACCCCTTGTTGTCGAACAAACCTCAATTTCATCCAAGGGGGGGCCTTTTCTTCATCTTGATTCTAGGTGGCCTCTCTGATTCCCTGGAACCCCTTCCATGGTCCCTGCTCCCTCCTGAATCCACCAAACAGTCACCTGGATTCAGAAGCAGACAGCTGCCAGGTTCTTGTCCAGTCCTCAGAGGTAGACAGCTCCCAGGTCCTTGTCCAGTCTTCAGGGCAGTCCCTGGCACACACTGAAGTTCACAGGGTTCAACACATCTCAAATCTTCACCACTTCTCTTGCCTGGAACTCAAGGATAAGCCAGGCTACAAACAAACAAATGCTAAACAGTCATGCTTCTTCAGTCCTCCAGCAGTTCAACTGGCCCTAGGACACAGAAGGAATATTAGCCTTCTGGGTGGCCCTCACTAGATTCTGGTCTCAGGAAAACTCCATCTCAGTTCTCAGTCAACTTCCAGATGCTGGGAGAGAAACTCTCTCTCTCTCTCTCCAGCAGCCCAGCTCCCAGATGCTGAGACAATCATGCTTCCTCCAGCAGGAAAATTCCAATTCTGTCTGTCTTTGGCATTCTTCTTTATATACACATACTGGCCTCCTGTCTCAGCCATTACCCTTCTTCCACATCAACAGGGGAGTTCATACCCTCTCAACAGGGAACAGAGCTCATACTAAGTTACTAAGTGCTAAGTATCTGCTAAACTGATTGCTGTTACAGACAGTTAAGTGTCAAGAATGACAATGAGATTTTGAACCTTGGTAACTTGAAATTATGATTGTGTCCTAGACAGAAGCAAGGAAGTTAGCAGGAAGAGTGGGCTTAGAGAGAAAGGTAATGAATCCTGTTTTGGATATGGTGTTTCAAATGTCTATGGGCACCTATAGAAGCTAGGTGGCACAGTGGATAGAACACTGGGCCTGGAGTCAGAAAGATTCATCTTCTTGAGTTCACATCTGGCCTCAGACACTTACTACCTGTGTGACCCTTACCCCTGTTTGCCTCAGTTTCCTCATCTGTAAAATGAAGGCTCTGGAGAAATGGCAAACTACTCCATTAGCTTTACTGAAAGAACCCCAACTGGGCTCACAAAGAGTTGAGACACAATTGTATTGACTGAACAACAATGACAACATGGGCTATTTAGTTGGATATGCTCCTCTGACAGTTGGTGATATATGAAAGATCAGATAAATGATGAGGGGCTACATATCTGGAAGTCTTCTGCATAGAAATAATTACTGAATCCATATGAACTGATGAGGTCAGGAGAGAGAACAGAGAGAAAAAACCAAGAAATGGATCCAGGATAGTCTCTTGAGGAGAAGAAGAGATGAAAGCTCAGAGAGACAGCAGAAAGAGTCAATGGGGCAAGTTCCTGAAGGAGATGGGAAGGAATCCAAACAAGGGTATAAGTAAAGGGGTAAATCTTGACTATATAAGGGATCACTTCTGGTTCAGAGACTGGAGCAAAGAAGGAGAGAGAGGGGGATGATGAGGAATTTTCAAGTGTAGAATTGGGGAAAAGAGGAAGGTCATTATATATAGTCTCTATTTTTTTTTCAGTAAAGTATAAAATGAGATTCCTCTTCTTCTGAGATTCTCTTCTTTTGAAAGAGAGGAGAGAGTAATGTGGGTCACTTGAAGAGCATACTTATAGAACAGCCACTGGGAGAAGGCTGAGAAAATGTGTCAATTGGGAAAGAACCAAAAGATTGCCTTGTATCAGTGAGGGCCCAACTGAGATTAGGTAGCAAAGCCTTGGAGTAGACCCATTGTCAGAAAAAGAAGGAAAGAACACGGCCTATCAAAAGCCATTAAACATGAGTCTTGTAAACCTTTAAGCACTACATAAAAACTTGCTATCATTATCAGTAAATATGCAAAGAGTCATTTATATGCCGAATGATAACTAAAGGTCATGTTAGCTACATACTGTTACACTTGTGAAATCCTGGGATAACTTACAGAGGGATGCTTGACATTTTAAATAAGGGAGAAATTCCCACTGTGAGGATGATGATGAAGATGATAGCTAGCATAATATAATATTTTAAAGTTTTCAAAGCACTTTATGAATATCGCTTCATTTTACCCTCTTAAAGGCCCTGCAAAGTAGGTTCTATTATTAAACCTATTTTAGATGAGGAACGTCAGGCATACAGCTAGTTAAGAGTCTGAGGCTCAATTTGAATTCAGGTTTTCCTGAATCCAGGCCCAGCTATCTATCCACCATACTGCCTTGTAATGATGACAGAAGTGCAATCTTACCAAGAGTGGGAAGAGACACCCTGGATTTCTAATAGAGTTCATTTATAGCTTTAGAAAGTGCTTCACACTCAGCCAAATAAAGCTATTCTATGAATTCAAATTATTATTGTTCTTATCCTGCCTCTGACTCATACCAGGCATTACCATTCAACAGACACGTACTGTTGTGGATGATGGGTCTTTTGCTACCCCCTCTTAGTGGAGGCAGTTATGATTTCATATGGCTGAACAGATATGCACAAGACCACATTATTAAATATGACTTTGGATTATGCCTCCAGGCTCCCACTTACAGTACAGTATAATGTTTCCTTTTGACTATGAAAAGTCGGATCTTTCCAGAGAACCACCCTTCATGTAGCATGCTCTGCAGACAAGTGGACGTTTTAAGGTCTCACTGGTGAGGGATTCTGCTTCTGACTTCATGATGATTGCAGGCCTGAGCCCAGCTCCATGTTGGTGGTTCAGATCTTTGTATATAGGTCCTTGTAGAGTCAGGGTCCCTTTAGTCCTTAAAACAGAGATACCTCAGTCTAGTACTTTATACCGTATTTATAGGTTGCCATGCTCTATCTACTCATGGCCTCAAAGTCAAAATGAAGTTATATATTGGAAAACTCTTCAACCAGTGAAGAGCTATATATGTGTAAGGCTTTCTCCCTTTCCTTGTCTTTCTCTCTTTTCTTCTTTATCCTTCTCTTCCTTAGCATCATCAGTGTTTCCTTCATCATCATCATCATCATCATCATCATCATCATCATCTTTGGGAAAAATCAGAAGCATAGGGCTAACACTATAAGGAACCTTAGAAGTAATTGATTTAGCACCTTCATTTTGCACATGAGGACACTGAAGGTCTGAGTGGTTCAGTTATATGTAATTAGTGGCACAGCTGGTATTTGAACCAGACCCTCTTTCCATTAAACCACAATGAAGCTCCCTATTTGATTCAGAATGTGGCTCTCTTGTGACCTTTTGCCCTACAGAAATTCCAAAATCTTTCACCATCACATATCTGTAATTTATGCAGATAAAACTCTGTAGGATTCTGCTGTGTATTATGGACCAGCGATGCCAAACTTAAGTAGAAACGGGGCCCGTTATTTAAGGAAATACATATATACACATATATATGTATATACACACAAATGTATATCCTGTGTATACATATACATATATATATCTGCAGGCCATATATTGATTTAATTTTAAAATATAATGTTCTATATGTTTTATTTGTTTTAATAAATATTTCCCAGTGACATTTTAATCTGGTTCTGGTAGGAGTATTGTGGGCCTTGTGGAGCATGTGGGCCTCTATTATAGATAATCATATTTCATCTGGCTCCCTACCATGATTGCCTTCATGACACCCACCGTCTGGTATCTGCCAGGGTCAATGCTTCACACTGAAGGGCAGGAGCAACCCTACTGGTTTCTGGGATTTTTCTGTTTCTTCTTAACCCTTTCAGTGAATTGGCTTAAAGAAGCTATAATACTTCAGAACTTAAACTGTAAAAACAAATAAATAAAATTAAATACAATTTTAAAAAGTTAAAAAAAAGACTACAACAAATTAAGTTCTCTGGGGATATTTTAACTAATACATTTCTTTAGGTGTGGAAAAAAGATGGAAGTAGCTTTCTACTTACAAATAAAAATCAATACTACTAATTCTTTTCGGCAAGAAAATAACCAAAAGGAACTGACCAATTAATTTTTCCTCCTACAGTGATGTTTGTAGCGACTTAGCATTTTCCAGGGAACGTTTTTTCTTGCACATTCAGGATCATAAACAAGATTTAGCTTCATCACATGCTAGCAGTTCCCTTAAGAGTCAGAAATTCTCGTGGAATCCTGCATTGAGCTTTTGTTCTTTTGGGAACTTGGGATACAAATTAGTTCAGAAAGTACTTCCGTGATATTATGAAATATTCCATTGTGATATTGAACTAAATGGCTCTAGAACTCATAATAAGTAGAAACCCTCAGTGAATAAACTTTCCACATGGCTTAATGAATCATATTTAAAACCAGAATGAATATTTTTATTCCACTTTATACAGTATATTGAAGGTTAATGCCAGTTTTTCTTTTCAAACATACTCTATTTTGTCCCTACAAGAACCTCTCCTCTCTCCCATACTTGCCCAGAGTTGGACAGAACATAAAAACACTGGCTGCTTTGTTTTTCTTTAGACTCCTCTTTATCTCTCTTTTGGTCTTAAATAACAATCCCACATCCCACTCTTTCTAATTTTTCCCAACATTTAGTTTCATGTCATCACCAGACATCTTGACTTCTGTCTTGCCACTGAACTCAGATGACTCTGGAGGAAAGAGTGAGGCTGATGACTGGGCAGCCCTGCCTCACTCAAATCCAGTTCACATGCAAGTCAAGGCATCATTGGTCCTCTACGAGAACAAAGGATGAACAACAACGTTCAGTTAAATCCATCAATTTCTAATTGAGCAGATATTTACCCAGTGGTAGGAATGACCCACATTCCCTTTCCCATTGTCCACTCCATGACAACTCAGGGCTGATAAGTATCATCTCAAGGCTTGTAGAAACTCCAGGGTAATATTCATGGCTCTGGCCTGAGTTGTCAGAGACATGACTACATTTCAAAGGAATATGCTTGCCCAGACCCAAGTGTCAAGGGTGTCTGGGGTACTCTTTTTTTTCTTTGGAGGGGGGAGGGCAAGGCAATGGGGCTTAGTATGTCAGGTGTCTGAGGCAGGATTTGAACTCAGGTCCTCCTGATTCCAGGGCTGGTGCTCTATTTACTGCACCACTTAGCCGCCCCTACCTGGAGCAATCTTTTTTTTTTTAAATTTTTTTTTTTTGGAGGGCAGTTGGGGTTAAGTGACTTGCCCAAAGTCACACGGCTAGTTAGTGTGTCAAGTGTCTGAGGCTGGATTTGAACTCAGGTCCTCCTGACTCCAGGGCCGGTACTCTACCCACTGCACCACCTAGCCGCCCCTACCTGGAGCAATCTTAATGGAGGTGTACAGGGTTGTTTGCATCATCGTCTCCCCCATTAGATTCCAAAAGCTGGGGCTGTCTAAAAAAAGGTATCTTCACCTCTTAGCATGGTACTTGGCATAATTAAGTGCTAAGAAATGCTTGTTGACTTGACAAGGCAATGGTATTTCCTGAGATGGTATTATGACAATAATATTAACAGTATTAAACCATTCCCCCATAAACATAGTTGTACTTTCTCACAACTACACACAGAATCAGTAAGGAGAGTAGAAAGATGATTCAGTGGATTGAGCACTGTGCCTGGAGACAGGAAGATCTGAGTTTAAATGGGACTTCAGATATTTACTAGCTGTGTGACCATGGTCAAGGCACTTAATTTTTGCTTGTCTCAATTTCCTCATCTGTAAAACGGGAATAGGAATAGCACCTACATGCAACTAGGTGGCACCATAGTGTGTAGAGCGCCATTCCTGAAGTCAGGAAGACTCTTTTTCCTGAATTCAAATCTGGCCTCAGACACTTACTAGCTCCGTGATTTTGGGCAAGTCCCTTCACCTTGTTTGCCTCAGTTTCCTCATCTATAAAATGAACTGGAGAAGGAAATGCAAACCACTCCAGAATCTTTGCCAAGAAGACCCTAAATGGCGTCATGAAGAGTTGGACACAACTGGACAAAGGAACAACCTACCTCCCAGTTGTGGTGAGAATCAAATGAGAAAATAATTGTAAGAGGTTAGCATGGTGCCTGGGACGTAATCAGAGTTAAGTACATGTTAGGTAGAACCATTATTAATAGAGAGACCCATGAATAGGGAACCCACGTGGCCTAGCCAACTCACATCTCTAACAATACAGAATCCCAAGGCATTTCCTTCTGTGTGACATCTTCATGCTACTTCCCTTAGACACAGTGTCTCTGTCAGGATAGTGGCTTATCCAGGGTCCCCGGGCTTGTTCCTCACTGTGCCTTGACTTGACTTGACCACATAGCTGGGAAGAAGCTCAGGGGGAAAGGAAAAGATCAATGCTTTTTCCCAAGCTGGATTCTTTTTTGGACACTGCTCTATTCTCTGCTGACACAAGCCCGACTCCTCAGACCTGTCTTTCATCTTGACTCATTCCTCAAAGAATATACCTTTCCTGTTAGGGTTCCGGAGGGCTCGGATGATCCTTCAGAAAGATGTTGTTAGTCATCCTTCGATACTGAAATTATATAATAATATTTGTGAAGCACTTAGTATGATGCCTGACACATATCACGTACAATGTAAATGCTAGTAATTATTATTATTATTATTAATTATTATGACTATTCCCACAAAGCTTGACTCAATGATTTCTTCATACCTTCTAAAAGAGTAGCTGACTATAGATATTCCTTTGTATTTCATTTACACATTTTTAAAACCATATTTAAAAAAACAGTTGCCCTTTAACAACTATAATTTTATCATTTGGGCTTTGGGGAAGTCAGTTGGTTGGGGTGTTCCAATATCTTATTACATATGTTATATCTTTCGATTTTTTTCCAACAATACTGTGAAGCAGACTCTATAAGTTCCAGATGATGAAACAGCTTCAGAAACATTAAGTGATTAATCCATGGTCATGAGAAAATTGAATGAACTTAGGGAATTAGAACAGCAAGTGTTTAATTGTGGGAATTGAGGGAGTCATATTGACTCCATCTTGTGACTCAGTTCTGGAGCTACCTTAGCTCCATTTCTATTCAATTATGGGTCTAGGTCAATTTCTGTCCTATGAGAAAACTTTATTCAATTGTGGGAATTGAGAGAAAACCTTATTGTATTGTTTGACCCTGGCCCTGCATGGCTGGGAAACTGGATCACCTCCACTTTCTGCTTAGAGAGCCTTAACCAAGGCCCTACGTTATGCTGACCAGAAACTCAGACACAAAGATTGATGCAAGGTATTGTCTCATAATTGTACTTACAACCCATAAGTTGTATCTGAAAATGCCCTGGGCCAACCAGTCAGTTATCGCCTCCATGATCCTTTGATTGTTCACAGACACTTGGGGAAAGTAGACATCTCTTTTTCTGAATTCAGGGAATTGTACCTTTTATTCTCCCTCTCCCTATTTGGAAGGTTCATGACATTTCCTCCGATTAGAAATAAGATTATCTGGAGGTGGCTAGGTGGCACAGTGAATAGAGCACCGGCCCTGGAGTCAGGATGATCTGAGTTCAAATCCGCCCTCAGACACTTAACACATAAAAACTAGCTATATGACCTTGGGCTAGTCACTTAACCCCAACTGCCCTCCTAAAAGCAAAGAAATAAGATAATCTAATATATTGCTTCCTAATATTGATGATAATATATATTATTATCTAATATATTCCACAAAATAATTGGCCTCATTTGATTAATTGTTTTTAATCTATAAAAGTCTATCTCCCCTTCTATCCAGAGTCCAGGCTAAGCTGAGAAGGGCTGGTCCTTCTTTGTACGTCCAAAATCACGGAGCTAGTAAGTGCCATGCATTGCTTAATAAATTCATATACTCAGAAGAGCAAACCTTTGCTCCCTTGGTTGTTACATCTTTTACCCACCACAGTCACAGGGCTAATAAGTGGCATAAGCAGGACTTAAACCCAGTGCTGTATACATTATATTACAGGCTGCATTCATTATATTATACTGTCTCTATAATGAGAAATGCATTAGAGTTACAAAACAAAGAACTATATCAGTTTCCAGGGGAAAATCATTACTAAACCAAATGATCAGAAAAGTCTTCATGGAAGAAGGAGCCTAGGACTTAAAGGATAGCAGAAATTCAGAAAGTGAGAAGGGAGGGAAAGGGTATTGCAGACAACAGACTCTCTTCTTTGAAGGTGAAACCAAGACATTTATTCTAACACCGGAAAGTCAAATCTATCACAGTACCAAAGAAGTCTATATGCATTGCCAATGCAGGGAGTGCCGATATTCCAAGTGTTCTTTTTAAGACAAAGTCCATACACATCACCCAATTGAGGGAACACCAACATCACAAGCCTCCCCACAAACAAAGTTCCCTTAGGTAAAAATCACTCTTTCTAACTCACACTAGCAGCTCTGCTCTGCCCACTCCCTCTCTCCCAGCTCTGTTTCAGTGATGCCTCATCTACACTTCCTGCTCCTCCCATTTAGCAAACTTCTTCTACCATCGGTTCCATGTGTTCACATAGGCCGGTTAAAGGGAAAGGAAGATCTTCAAATTCCCTTAACATTACAAAAGTATGAAACTTTGGGTTACTAAACCAGCTTTTGAAGTTTCACATGTTGGAATAACAGGAGGCAGAAAATGTCTGCATAAGCATCAAGGGATGATCCCTTAATGGCCACCCACAATTTTATGTATATGTATATGTATTTGTATATGTATATGCAGATGTAGGTATATGTGTATGTGTATATGTATGTGTGTATGTAAACATATCTGTACACATGCATGTGTATCTATATATGTATATATACACATACACTGATATTTATTTTGAATTTATTATATATACACATATATTCATGTGATACACATGTACACATGCCATATATCATATAAATGCATATTATATTAGTATATATTATATGCCTATATGTCCAAATACATATATAAAAAATACAAAATGTATATAAGTTAGGGTGCTAGCAGTTAGTTGAAAATCAAGAAAGGAGTTGTGCAGAAGATGGTTCTTGATCCAGATCTTAAAGGAAATGAGAGATTCTATAAGGGACAGGTAAAAAGAGAGGACATTCTAGGTATGAGGAATGTCCAGATCAACAGTATAAAGATGGGAGATTGAACACTCTTTACAAAGACCAGAGAGAAAACCTGGCTGGATGACCAATATGAGAAAGGGAATAATGTGCAATTGACCAGAAAGATAGCTTGGGGATAAATTGTGCTTTAAAAGTAAAAAAAAAAGGAGTTTATATTTCATCCTAGTAGCAATAGGGAGCCAGTGAATTATATTGAGCAGAAAAGTGACTTGGTCTAATCTACATGTAAGTAAAATCACCTTGGCAGCTGAATGGAGGATGGTTTGGAGTGGTGAGAGACTAATTAGGAGGACGTTGCACTAGCCTAAGTGAGAGGTGACAAAGACTTGCCCTCAAGTGATGCCTGGACAAGGATGGAAAAAAGATCAGAAGTAAAAGATGTAGTGGGTGTAGAAAGGGTAAAATTGGACAATAGAATGGATGTGTGGGGTGAGGGAGAGTGAGGGACTGAGGAACCCTAACATTATAAACCTGGGATTGGGGAAATGGAGAAATTTGGTATAGGGTTATATTTAAAGGGAAAGATATAGGATAAAGATAAAGAATAAAGAGGAATTATCAGTTGTTGTTATGACTGTGACAATTAAAAAGGTTCAAGAGACATTGTTTCTGGGTAATTTAATAATTTTGTTAATAAGGCTAGCAGATTATTAATAAAAGAATGGTCACTTGAGCATGTCTCTTTAGACCAAAGACCATCATGATGACTAATTTATATACCATTTTCAATGAGGAGCTAAGGTCACTCAACATCATGTCACCCTTTAACAGAGAAAATATCTCAATACTAGATGACTCCCAGTCTTGCTCTATCTAGAACAAAGGATCTGTCTCTACCCAAGCTTGAGTAGAACACTCATGGGATTCCCCACCATAGATTAAATATCTTGTCAGGCTGGGTAGGGTCTGACCAAGATCTATAGAGTTAATGCAATCTCTTCAGTAAAGTCCTTCAAGAGACTGAACTTGTTTTTTTTTTTTTTGCTTTTTGGAGGGCAGTTGGGGTTAAGTGACTTGCCCAAGGTCACACGGCTAGTTTTTGTGTTAAGTGTCTGAGGCCAGATTTGAACTCAGGTCCTCCTGACTCCAGGGCTGGTGCTCTACTCACTGCGCCACCTAGCCGCCCCAAGAGACTGAACTTTTGAAAGACTTTAGAAGAAGGGGCAAGCTCTGAATCTCCCTCAAGCTATTGATTATTAATAATTATTTTTCTCATCATATTTCACCTTTTTCTCATTTTTTAGGTGATTCTGAGGACAAATTGTCATCCTGCTATCATCCATTTCTATTCAATGTTCTTTGGGCTGTTAAATAGGTGAACAAAATTGCTGCTTTTTTGTAGTTAAATAAAAGTATGAGCATATAAACTCATCCTCTGTGGGCTTGCTGAAAACATCCACTACACAGTATCAGTAGCAGAGAAGTGGGATTAGGTATAATTTCTGGAGTTCGTACTAAGTGAAATTTTTCAAGGACATGAGGTCCTTCTACTTTTTTCCTCTTGAGATTTTTTTGTAGCTTCTCTATTTCATCTTTTATTCCATGCCACATAAGCTTGAGGATGGAGTATTTTTTTTTTGATTGCACAGTACTGGCAGGCAATATGCTGTTGTGTGACATGGAGCTAAGGGTGTCATTGATGCCAATAGCATGAAGCCCTGGCCTGTTGCTGGACAGATCTGTTATGAGACAGTCCTGATGCATCACGAAAATATTCCTCTCTTCATTCCATTTCATGTGCGCTTCTGGTTTGCCTGCTTTAGTGATTAGTACCATCTGCAATGCAGCCTTTCTGGCAGGTGGGGTGGTTTGGTGGGTATGATTTGTTCCAGTGTTTCTTGCCTTTTTGTTTGATCAGAATGCTAAGGAGGGATATCTGTTCTGTTACCTTCTATGTCAGGCTGATCACTTTATCAGTTTCAAAGAGCCAATAGCCTCATGCTGCCTGGTCTATTTTATTTTTTAAAAAATAACTTTTTATTGCTGTGTTTTGTTTTTTTAAACCATCATAGTTTTCCTCAGTATCCTTCCCCTTCCTGAGAGCCATACCATATAGCAAATGTTATTTCAAAAACAAAACAAAACAAAACCCTCTGTCCTCTCCTTTGCAGAGGGACAAAAATCAGCACAGCTGATCATTAAATTTCAAAAGTATGAACATTTAAAAAATTTTAAAATAAATAAAAAATTGCATATAGACACATGCAATACTTGTGCGTCTCCCACTTTCATGAAGAGGTGGGTTGGGATGTCCTCTCATCTCCTCAGTGGAGTCATGCTTGGTCTTTTAAATTTGGTTATATTCACTTTTGATTTGCGAGTGTGTGTTCTATTCATTACATTGTTATCTGTGTATATTTTCTTGCATGCTAATTTCACTGTATCAGTTCATCTAGATCTTTCTATGATTCTCTATCACATACATTATCTCTTCTTTTGCTTTCTTATTTGCTTTTTGGAGAGGAAAGCAGGGCAATTGGGGTTAAGTGATTTGCCCTAGGTCACACAGCTGGTAAGTGTTAAGTGTCTGAAGCTGGATTTGAACTCAGGTCCTCCTGACTCCAGGACTGGGTCTCTATTCACTGCTCTACCTAGCCACCCCCGCACGCATCATTTCTTACAGCACAATAATATTCTATTTCATTCATGTACCATAATTTGTTTTTCTATTCTCCAATCAATGGACATCTACTTTATTTCTAGTTCTTTGTTATTAGAAAAAAAATGCTACTAGAAATATTTTGGTAGATGTGGGCACTATCTTCTTAATGATGCCTTCCTTCCAATTATCTTTTGCTCTTAGCAGCAGTTACATGTGAATCATAGGATGACCAATTTAAAGCCAGAATGGACCTTTAAAGATTGTCTGAACCCTTTTTATAGAAGGAGAAACTGAGGCCCAGAGAGGTTTAGACTCAGGATCGCATAGTATCTGACAAAGGTGCTAACCCAATTAGTGGTATTAACAGTTAACAATACATTGGGGTTTCAGGGTTCCTTTTACATCTTACCAGCTACTGTAATGATCACAGGACAGATGAAATGCAGAAGTATTTTATCTCAGCTTGTTTTCCCCTACTTTGCTGACGTTTCTCTCCCCCTTCTTTCGCCCCCTCCCCTATGGATGATGGATCGAACTCTAATGGAGTGTTATTAAAATAGGTATTATACTTTTAATTTTAATGATATTAAAAACTCCAGGATAAGGAAATCTCTCAACCAGTACAAGTCAGCACCTTCTTTGCAACTGATGATCTTAGAGGGATGCCTCAAGCACTAGGAAGTTAAGTGACTTTCCCTGGGTCATATGGCCAGTATGTGTCAGAGGTAAAACTTGAACCCTGATCTTCTTGATTCCAAGCCAGACTATTGTTCCATGCTCTGGATGCTGTTTCTGTTGGTGTCTGAAACTATTTAAGTGAGTGAAATCATCAAGGGAAAATTAAATTCAAAAGAACACATTTAAGTTTGGGGAGCTAGATGGTGCATTAGATAGAGTGCTGGACCTGGAGTCAGGGAGACATCTTCCTGAGTCCAAAACTGACCTCAAACACTTACTACCTGTAGGACCCTGGGAAAGTCACTTAACCCCGTTTACTTCAGTTTCCTCATATAGCAAACTGCTTTGAATCTTTGTCAAGAAAATCCCAAATGGGGTCACGAAGAGTCAGACATGACTAAAAACATTACAGAACAACAATGAGAGGTGGGAAGGAAGATGAGCAATCAGAAAAGCATCAGTTAGGGAAGTAATAAGTAAGTTTTAAAGTAAGGGGAACAAAGAAAATGGTGTGCTAGGGTACAGTCAAAACGTTAAGAATCAAAAGAGAATGAAGGAATGAAAAAAGATTTGTAAAGTACTTGCTATATAGTAAAACAAATACTAAGCCCTGAGAATATCGACTGAAAAGACATTCTCTGCTTTCAACAAGTTCCCCTTCTAATAGGGAAAGACAACACAGGTGAGAAGTTTCCCCAATGCAAAAGACAGTGACTGAAAAAAGATTCATCTAATAGTACATAATTAATCTTTTTCAGAGAACAGTTTCAATAGAATGTTAGGGCTAGAGACCAGGCTACAAGGGGTTAAGGAAAGAATGGGTCATAAGGAAGGAGGGACATTATTTCACAGGAAAACAGTCTTTGAAGTTGGGAGTACTCTGTTAAATGCAAATGGGGGAAAATTCCATTTTTTTAAAAATTGCCTTTGTAATTATAAATTTAGTTTTGGAACTTTTTCCAGATCTGATTTATTCTTCATGGGTCAGATTTCCACTCTATTCAATCTGTAATACTCCTTCAAGTCAGTGTACAAGTGATGTTGAGGTTATAGGAAACACTTTTTAGGGGGTGGGGTTTGGATGGGGGTACAATGTGTAGTCTTAGTATTCTTTGTGGTTGGAGAAACTGATCTAGAACAGCCTAGGTAAGGCTGGGCGAGTTTTGGCAAAATAATGATATGGAGAGGAATGAAAACTCTATAGTGTTTTGTATTAGGATACATTGGCACCAGATGACTTAAGATTTGGAAAGACTGCATGTACGTTCTTGAAACTAATTTAAGTTTCTGTTTCTGCTTTAAAATGGGTGGGGAGTGTAGGAAGGAGGATTAGCCTACACGGTCACTGTGCAAGGCTGGACCAGTGGTCATAAACATTTTTTGTTCTATGAACACCTTTAAACAACAAAAATAAGACAAAGTATTATGAACCCCTAGGGTAATTTAATAAGCTACTCATAACATTCTTTTTAGATGTATTAATTAAGCACTTATAATAGCTACAGTGTATGTGTGTTTCAAATCACTGCAGAAACAAACTTATAATGCTTTAAACATGTATTGTTACCGTAGAGGAAAATGCGTTTGTAACATAATTGGACAATTATTCACTTCTTAAAGCACCATGAAAAAATTTTTATCACTCATCCATTGGGCCACTATCATGATCCCCCAAAGGGTTGGCAAGCCATTAAATGGGAACCTCTAGGCTAGATCACCAAAAAAGAGAACACAGCAGTGTCTTGACGATTTTTAAAAATTTGGTATTAATATCTCTTACATTTTCCTTATGTTCTACCCCTCCTATTAAATTCAGCTCAATGAACATTTACTAAATATCTCCTAAGTATAGTGTGTTGTAGTGAGGTTAAAGATCTAGGAAGAAATGGCCTTTAGGTCTTACTTCTGACACATACACGGTGTTTGGCTCTGGAAAAAGAACCACAGTACTTGGGGTGACTCTAAGAATAATGTTTTTGAGAAGGTTTAGATCTCTGTTATTACAGGGAATTTCCTCACCCAGGGCTTCCTGTATTGATAAGATCATAGGGCCATTTCTTGACTTATCTTATTTCTTTATACAAGGAGATACAAAGAAAAAAAATAGATGCTGGACCCAAGGAATTTAGGGTCTAATAGGCAAGAAGACGTACACCGATAGCTGTGATTGTGTTTGTCCTTCATTTTTGAAGAGCATCATGGCGGCAGGGAAATGATGCCGGGACTTGAAGTTGACTTGGATTTGAGGGAGGGCTGTGCAAGGTCACCAGATTCACTTTCTCCTCCAGAATCATCTGGGTCCAGTGACCGGATAGTGGTCAGGATGACTGCAGACAACCCAGGAGGCAATGGGTGACCTTGGCCCCTTTTAAGCTAAGGCCTTTTCAGGCACTCACTGTACCTGATAGTTGTGGTAGGAGACAATGGAGAGGTCCAGGAACAACACTTTTAGAAATTTGAGGAAGGAGAAATATCTTTGCCAAGAAAACCCCACGTGGGGCCACAAAGAGTTGGACACAACTGAAAGATTGACTGAACAACAAAACATAAAGGTGATTAAGCTTTTAGTAGTGAAAAGCATGGTTTAGAGAGGGGAGATACTGAAAAACTGGGCAAGTGATTCGTGTAGTGCCGATGCAATATTCATAGCTCTGATGGTGACTATGAATATGCCAGCACATTCTGAATCACAAAATACAACAGACTCTCCACGCAGAAGACAGAAGTAGAACATTTATTTAGATACCAGAGAACCAAATCCCAATACCAGGAAACCAAATCTATCATAGCAAAAAAGAAGTTAATACACTTTTTAGCCTTCCCACAAACCAACACTCAGAAGCTTAACCATCTCCTTGAGTGTGTCCTCTCCTCCCTCCAGTTCTGCTCTGACTCCCAGCTCCTGTGGGATGGCTTCCCTTCATCAAACTCCTCCTACCACGGGCTCCATGTGATCACATTCGGCCTATTAGGGTCAGGGAAGATCTTCAAATTACCATTACCATTACAATTAGTCATGAAGAACAGAAAAAGCTTAGAAAAGTTCATCTGTGGAGGTCAGATTACTGCCTTTGTTTCCTTTATTGACAATGTGGCCACCATCTCTCTGGAGAAGACAGTGAGGAGGTTCGGTTGCAGGTGTCCCAGTCTGTCCCCTCTCAGGTCCTGAGTTGCTCTGGAGTCAGGACATGAAGCATCTAAAAGAAAAACTGAGGGGTGATAATGCATCTTACAGCTTTGATCTGAGATCTATGTAACTGATCCAACATGACTCATGTCAAGACCCGTTACTGAAGAAGATTCCTCAGGTGTCTTCAGGATACAAGAAGGGGAAGGAAGCCTCTTATGTGGGAGAGAGGCACAGCAGCAACAAATGGCCCATAGTGAGGGGAAAGACTTCCAAGCACATGTACTATCTTTGGCATTGTTCTATTTCCGTCTTTGTATTCCCATGCTTAATCGTGTTGGCAGGCCTACCCTTGAGTCTCTGGTTTCTTTCAAGACTCACCTTCTACAGGTGGCCTTTCCTGTCCTTTCCTGTTCAGAGGCTATTGCCTTACTGAAATAATTGCCCTGTATCTATTTTGTATAAACCTATGCATGAATATATATGTATAATATAGATAATATATTATAACAATATATTATATATAGAATATATGTACAATATATTATAATAATATATCATATATGCACAATATATATTATTATAATATATTACATATAGAATATATGTGCATGATATATTATAATATATATATATATATATATACACACACACACACATACTCATAAAATGAAAGTTGCTTTAGGGCTTTTGTTTCCCACATCCAACAACCTGGAACATAGTAGGCACTTAATAAATACTTATTGATTGATCTTGTGAACATTCCTTTATAAGACCCCTTACCTCCAATCCCTTGGTATTCATATTCATTTTTCACTTTGCAGAAAGAATAGAAATAGTTTATTCTAATGATTAGACCAGGAATAAAGAAAAAAAATCTTAACTTTTATTTTTAAATTGACATTATATTTTACTGGGGACAATTGTTTCCCGTTCCCCTCAGTTATTGTTCCCTACTGAAGAAGTAGGATTTGTTTATCTCTCCCCTGCAAAGAAGTATAATTGTTTATAAAGGGATCTGAGAATATTAGGAGAAAAAAAATCAAAGTATTTTCTGTTGCTTGCATTTGAGAATTTCCATTTTATTCCTTTACAAACCACTTTTTAATCTTCTTTTTGTTATTATGGAGACTATATTGGAAGGCGATTATATAAAAACACTACAATTAAAAAAACAAAAGAATCCTTAAAAAGAACTATATTCTCTGAGATCAGCAGCCCTTAAAACCTGCTGACTACTTTAAGTCATTATAGTACTTTTAATTAACTAACAACAGTCTTTGCTTTTATATAGGATTAAATCAAGTCTATGTTAAAGTAAAGACAAGAATATCACTTAAACCCACTAAATAGTAGCCTAAAGGCAAGAAAATGCCTTTAGCCTACTATTCTTGCAAGTAGGAATGCTGTACTACAACCAGGTGTTTTTTTTTGTAATTGCAATTCCTTGAAGGACTTGATCTAAGTCACTCACAACATTCTATTGAGGTAAGGAGGAAACTGGCAGTAATCTCCTTTGCTTTAAGCAGATTAAAAATATAGCACAAAACAAAATAAAATTGAACTCCAGATAGCAGATAATCAATCAACTTTTTCAAGGTCACAGAGTTCTAGAGGTAGTATTTAATTAGTTCTGATGTGCTCCATTTCATTGCCTTAAAAACTGATTTATAACTTTTAGGCAGTTTTGGAAATGTCCCTCTGGGGAAAGGTACTAGATTCTGGGTCATTGCCATGGTTAAAATATCTTATAAACTAGGCATTAGGTATAAATTAGGTGTACTTGATATAGAGGAAGGAAAACCTGATATTGAACTCTGTCTTTGACAGGAACTAGCTGTGTGTTTTTAGGCAAGTCACTTGACCTCTCTGTGCTTTAGGAAACCTCTAAGAATTACCTCCTAAGTTATAAATGGGTTTCAATCTGTCTTGTGGAAGGAGTTTCAATTACTAATACTCTTAGAATACTAAACAACTTTTTAAGAGGATAACTTTCCGGGGGAGTTACTGATTTGCATCAGTGGATATAGTCAAAGCTATGGATTTTCCAGAAGTATGGCTATAAGAGTTGGACTATAAATTGTGGTGCTGGAGAAGACTTTTGAAGTCCCTTAAACAGCAAAGAGATCAAATCAATCAGTACTTAAAGACATTAATTCAGCTGATTTCACTGGAAGACCAAATACTGAAGCTGAAATGTAAATATTTTCTCAACCTATTGAGAAGATGGGACTCATTGGAAAAGATGTTGATGTTGGGAAAGATTGATGACAAAAGGAACAGAGTATGACAGAGGATGAAATGGTGTCATGGAAATAATGAGCGTGAACTTGGACAGTCTTGGAAATAAAGTGGAGGGAAGAAGTGCCTGGTATGTTATATATAGTCTATGGGGTCATGAAGAGTTGGATATGACTGAACAGCAACAAATGATTTCTGCATCTTCCTGTTCACAGAAACAAATAAAAGATAAGAGAATGGCATTATCTTCAATCTCAATGACTTTTAACCTAACCAAAAGAATATTAAAGTAATATTACTTGCAGTGTGTAGGCTAGCCAAGGGAGTAGAATAGATTCTTTTACATGGATAGTGTAAGTAAAGTAGAGATGATTGGACAATGAAAGATCTTCTTTCCTTAATAAGATAATCACTAACAAGTAAAATCATAGTTATTAGATTTAATTTGGTTTTTGAAGTTGTGTCAAAATACATTTTTTTAGTTCTTCTCAAAGCATTTAACAAAAGGCAAGCATTCTCAATTAATTTCAGAGATGGAAAAACATATTCTTGAGAATCCATTAGGACTCTGGTCAAGTCCAGATGACTCACTTCAAAGCCATGGTAGACTGACTATTCCTAAGGCATTGGTGACTCTCTGATACAATTAGTGGATGTGAGCAGGCTTAGGGCTATCTTTAGAGCTCATGCATCCTTATGTAGTGATGTTGTTAAGAAAGGAAAATGGGTCAGATCATCGTCAGAGTCAAATGGCCTCCAAATGTCTCCAAATCATGAACTGTGGTTTGTAAGTAAGATATAAGGTTAGATGTAAAGACTAGAAGTTCTTTCTTGGGACAAACTACTTCAATTAGCTTTTAAAGGGACTTCTGTCCACTAAAGTCTCACTGAAACTTATTTCCCCAGTCTTCCTCCTATGATTAGCAGACATGTGGTAAGGTGGCAAACTCCAAGGAGAGGCCAGTAGCAGTCTTCTGAGGGACGATGTTCATTTTATTTGTCCTCATTAGCCTTTTCAGTTGGCCTTAGGAAATATATTATTAACATTATGATTATCCTCATTATCAGTTATTTGAATTGCCTAATTTTTCTTTTCAAATTTTGAACGCAAATAGCTATTTTCAAACCAAGATAAAGGGTAATGTGATTATAGCAAATGTTTCATTCTACCAAGGGATTGGTGAGTCTGCCAACTGTCAAATGGATCAGAATGTGTTACACTTGACCCTGGACAGCCTTTTAGAGGAGACATCCAGGGAATGAATGGAAAGAGTTGTTCAAATGATGATCTCCTCTGTTGATGGTCATTGCTGTTATTGTCAAGATATTTTTCCAGTCATCTCTGTCTCTTCATGGCTACATTTGGGATTTACTTGAAGAAGATAACGGAGTGGTTTATCATTTCCTTCTCCAATTTACTTTACAGATAAGATAACTGAGGCAAACAGGCTTAAGTGACTTGCTCAGTGAGTTCATTTGAATTGAACAGACACAGCTAGTGTCTGAAGCCAGATTTGAACTCATGAAGATGAGTCTTCCTGACTCCAGGCCAGTTACTCTATACACCAGAGAGCCCTTACAATGGTATTTGTGTTATATAGTTTTAGCCACTGTGAGGAGAAATTTCCATTGAGTGCTTCTGTCTTATGTCATTCTTCCCATTGCTCTGTCTTATGTCATTCTTCTTTGCAGAATTAACTATAGTTACTACCAAAGACATCAGCAAAGAGAAGAGAACAGGAAGATGGAGGTGGTCTGCATATCATCCTTGGGGAGGAGAAGCTATGGTAGGTTGTCAAGAAGAGAGGTAGCATGAGGAAAGAATGGTGAAGTACAGTACCACTGGCAGTATTAGCTTTTAGGAACCTTCCTGTGATTGAATTAAGGGAGGGCAGGATGAAAGGAGCCGGGAGGAGGTGTGTATACAGGCATAGTGTGGAGATATTGTGAATTTGGTTCCAGATCACTGCAATAAAGTGAATATCACAATCTTTAGGGAGCTGTAATATTTTGCTGGTAGAGAGTCTTGCCTTGATGTTGATGGCTACAGACTGAGCAGAGTCAAGGTTGCTGAAGCTTGGAGTGGCTGTGGCAATTTCTTCAAATAAGAGAATAATGAAATTCACTTCATTTGAATCTTAGAGGCCATTGGAGGGTTATTAATTGATCTAATTTCAATATTCTTGTGTTTCAGGGGATAGGGAAACCTGAGGAGAAATGAGAATATGGCAGATTGGCAGAGGAGTTAGAATACACACAATATTTATTGTTTGTTGTCTGATATGGGTGTGGTTCATGGCACACCAAACAATTACAATAGTAACATCAAAGATCACTGATCACAGATCACCATAACAGATATGATAATAATAATAAAGTTTAAATATTATGAGAATTACCAAAATGTGACAGAGTAATGAAGTGAGTACATGTTGTTGGAAAAATGGCGCTGGAAGACTTGCGTGATGCATGGTTGTCACAGACCTTCAGTTTGTAAAAAGGATAATATCCGTGAAGCCCAATAAAGCAAAACAATAAAACGAGATATTCCTGTAATGTAGTACAAAGGCTTCTAGATTTCCTCCTGCTTCCACGGTGCTCTTCTTCAGACTTTTTGCATTTCAAGGGTTTCCTGGTACACTCTCAGCTAAAGCGCAATATCCAAATAGCCAATCAAAGAATATGACAGTTCAGAATGCGATTACAACAGACCATTTGAAGACCCAACCCACATCTCACTATATCCCTCTTCAGTTTGCATGATGCCTTTTTGGGACATTCCATTCTCTCCAAGGCTTTGCATAATTTTAATTTTAACCACATTTCACATATTCCCCTAAAAGAATAATTTTTGGAATTATTTTTGGTATCAAAACCAGTATTAAAATATTACCTATAACTTGGGCAAATAGGCTGTACAACTTGCTTCTTCATTTGGACTGTACACACATACACTACTGAGAAAAAAATATAAATGACAGTGAAAAGCTGTCATCATCCTTGCCAACAGACATTCATTCAATATCTGTTGGATCTAGGCACTGGATAGAGATATTCAGATAGACTCGTCCCTCAGAGAGAGCAAATGGGACCAAAGGCCAAGCTGGTCCCTTGGCAGCTACTGAGGGACTTGGGACAGTTGCCAGCAGGGATGAAATAGGCTAGCATGCATATAAATATATGATATATTATATGATATTGATTATTTCTTGAGAAATAATTGTATTAAAGTATCATCAATCAATCATTTCTTAAGTGCCTACTATGTGCCAAGCACTGTGATAAGTACTAGAGATATAAAGACAAAAATGAAACATTTCCTGCCCAGGAGATTCTATCAGGGGAAACATTTTTGTACATGTATAAGAATATACAAAAAATGTATATATATATATATATATACACATTTATATAAATACATATATGTATATATGCATATATATATATATACATGTATAGTTATACACATATATACACACTCACACAAAGAAGATAGTTTCTTGAGGGGGAAGAAACAGCATTTGAGGGGTAGGGTGGGCACAGAGATAGGGCCTCACATAGAAGGTGATTCTTGAACTGAGTGTTGAAGAAACCTAAGGATTCCAACAGGTGGAGGTGAGGAGGAAGCGCATTTTAGACAAACACATGGAGGTGGGAGATGTCTGGGGAAGCAACAAGAAGGACAATTTGGCTGGACTCGCAGTGCACCTCAAGGAAGTAATATGTATAGGGTGTCCCAAAAGTCTTGGTATGATTTTAAGTTAGTAAAGCTTCTTTGTGGTATTAAAGCTGAAAACTGTACAAAGGGTTTTGCAATAGGGCTAGAAAGGTAAGTTGAAGTCATGTTGGGAAAGTCTTTAAATAATAGGGATAATAAAAATCCCAAATAATTGGGATAATGGGGAGCTACTAGAATTTATTAAGCAAAAGAGTAACATAGGTAGATTTGTGCTTGAGTAATATCACTTTTGCAGCTGTGAGGAGAGGATAGGTTAAAGAGAGCAGAGATCCCAGGTAGGGAGGCCAAAAAGGAAGCTATTTATTAGTCTGGAGGAGAGGTTAAAAGACTTGGCTTCGGCTACTTCACAGTAGCAGTTACTTTCCCCATTTTCACATGAGGCCCTCTTCCCTGTGCCCCATTCTGCATGTCAGTCTTTTGTGATATAAGTGACTCAGTGGACAGAGCACTAGGCTTAGAGTCAGGAAGAAGCGAGCTCAAATCTGGTCTCAGACACTCACTAACTGTGTGACCCTGGACAAGTCACTTAACCTTGTTTGCCTCAGTTTCTTTATCTGTAAAGTGAACTGGAGAAGGAAATGACAAACCACTCCAGGATCTTTGCCAAAAAGACCCCAAATGAGGTTATGAAGAATCTGGTTTACCTGAAAACTACTGAATAGCAAAATTCTTTTAGAGCTGGACACACCTGAAAACTACCGAAAAATACCATTCTTTTAAAGGTTCAGCTTGTGTTCGTTTGGAACCAGATTTCAACTGTATAAAAACATCGAGCAAATCAAAATCCCTTGGAGTCGTTCCGGCATTGTCTGACTCCTATGGTTTCCCGATTGCATGTGCAGTGACTCTGTATGTTATATGTGAGAGTGTGGGTCATGCATTACTAGCTTGTTTCTCATTTCTGAAGGAACATGACAATGTACATTTTATGGCCAAGTATGCACTTGTAATTATCTCACGGTGCCACTAGATGGCACGAATATGTCTTGGTCCCTACTAAGAAGTCTTTCACTCTTTGGTTAAAAAGCTTTGAGATAATTCAGATGCATTGCTATTTTCCTAACCAAATCAACATTTTATTATCAGTGATGGCTTTGTAATTCTCTCTCTCTCCCCCCCCCCTCTCTCTTTCCCTCCCTTCCTTC
>CM053600.1:10248835-10268543 GCA_028646575.1 Pseudocheirus occidentalis
TTTCTCTCTTCCTCTCTCTCTCTCTCTCTCTCTCTCTCTCTCCCTCCTTCTCCCCATCTTTTTTCTTCCTCTCTCTTTCCCTCAATAACTGCTGAAGGAGAACTCTCTAGATATTACTTTGTCTCTCGAACTCTCCAAATACTCCGATGTTCAGTCAACAATTACCAAAGACCTTTGAGATGAACTTTTGGACAATAAGTTTTCAAAGGGTTTCAATGATCCAAATGCACTTTCCACAGTGTTCGTTCCAAAGCTTTTCCTTAAACTCCAGCTTATTCCTTCATTACCATTCCCAGTGGGGGAGAATATTAACCCCTACTTCTGTAGGACATCTTTTCTGGTCCTGGCAGCTGCTACAGCCTTTCCCACTGTCAGGTTATTTTAAATCCACCTTTACATATCTTTTATATACATCTGGGCTCTACCATTAGAATGTAACTACAAGAAAAGGCTGTTTTTGCCTGTCTTCATATCGAAAGGGCTTAGCATGATGTCCCATCACACAGTAAGTGATCGACAAATTCTTGTTTATTACTGAAAAGATTATGGCCATTCAAAGGAAGTATCCTCATCTCCTCTCCTCACTTTAGAATTTCCATGTTGTTCCTCATCCTCTTCTTCTTTCCTCTTATCTCTGAGGATTGAATGCATGAAAGAGCAATTATTAATCACACACCATATGCAATGCACTAGGGATAAAAATAGAAAATATAAGACAATTCCTTCTCTCAAGCAGCTCATGTTGTAGTTGGGGAGACAACACATACAGAAAGTTTCAGTCAGATGGAAAGATCTCCTGGTCTTTAGAGTGTAGTAGCAAAGTTGATTGTGATCTATTTTCCTTAGTGTGATTTCCATTGATAATATTATATCAGTTTCTGATGTTGAACCTTTAATGGTGCCAATGACCTTTCTGGGCCTTGAGTAGCTCTGGCTGCTAAAGCTACTATACTAGTTATAGCATCTAAAGGAGCAGGTTCCCAGCTGTACCTCTAACAGTATTACTTCTTTGGATAATGGTTGTGGGGGCTTTGTTGAAGGCAGAACTAGTGGTAGGTAGAGATACACACAGGGTTCTTGGGCTTACCTGCCAGTCAGACAGATGATCAGCAGTTGGTTTGGTGGTGTTGAGAAAGGTGGACTCCTTACATATAATGACTGTCTCCCCAAATGGTGGCTGCAAGGTTTGGGCTAACAGTAGGACTAATTGTTCTAGGGGATTCTGCTCTTCCCAGTGGTCTTAGATTCCGGGACCTCTTTTGAAGTCTAAGGAAGAAGTGACTGCTAGCCTAGGCTAATTCCTGAACCCATACAATTGAAGCCATGCCCATGAGGAAGGGAATGACTTTATTGAGAGAAGGGGTCATTTCTTTCTTTGTTTTTGCATTCCCAATAGCTATCACATTACCTGGCAAATACTAGGTGCTTAATAAATGCTTATTGCTTGTTCACTTAATTGAATGAAGATGAATTATGCTGTAACCAGGCCAGTGGAAGCTCTACCCTTAGCTGGGCTAAGGGGATGTAAAGTAACCTGTGGAGTTGGGGACATTCTGTAGACAGTACTGTAGACACACCAGTAATTAATTTCCCATCCCTCTTCTGTGAATGAGTGACCTATCATAAATGAAGACTTAATGAAGATTCTCTGATGATCTGAAACAAATCCTGCTTATTTCTGTGCTTTAGATGACCAGACCAGGATTGACATCTCTCTGTGACCCTGAGGACTTTAGCTTCTCATTTTATTTGTGTGATTTCTTGATAATTTGGGGGGGAAAGGTCCTCTTGACTTGAGTTAGTTCTTAGATGATCTGATGAATGTGTGGCACCACAACAAGGAAGCCTTCTAGCCTTGAGTCTTCAGTCTATGTTTATCGGTCAGAAGGGAGGAAGAAGTCAGACCAGCATTAGAAATCACTGGCTATTCCAGAACAGGTGGTAGGAGGTATCACCTACATAAAGTGACCTTGTTAATATAATAGTTTACTTGCCAGCACTTGGAAATCCTAGGTCTGCTCCCTCTGGCTCTGCACCATCCTCATCAACTGATAAGAAATGACAGTATTGGGGGAAAGGGGGAGGAATGGAAGGGGGATATTGCTATGCCTCCTTTGCAGAGGTGGAGAACCTGTGGCCTTGACTGAATCCAAACTTCTCAGAACAAACCCTCTTAATAAAAGGATTTGTTCTGTAAAACTTAGACTCAGTTGAAAGGCCTGGAGAGCCACATGTAGCCTCGAGGTCACAAGTTCCCCACCCCTGCTCTGTTGTAACTGTTAGGTCAGAGGCAGTGGACCAAATAATGACAATGACAGATAACATTCATATAATGCTATGGTTTGCAAAGACCTTGATGTGTATTATCTTACTAGGTCCTAACAATAATCTTATCAGGTAAATGTTATTATTATCCCCATTTTACAGATGAAGAAACTGAGGCTTATAGACATCAAGTGACTTGTCTAAGGTCACACACCTAATAAGTATCTAATGCTGGATGTGAAAATCTAATCTTCTCTACTCAAGGTCCAGTTTTCTATCCATTGAGCCACCCAATTCTATCTAAGGATAGAGAATGTACCTCACATGGGTTTAAGTCCCACGTCTGACATGCTAGCTTTGAGATCCTGGATGAGTCATTTCAGCTCTCAGGTCCCCAGTCAACTCTCTAAGACTCTAAAGATGCAGAGAAGTTTCCATCTTCATTGGTAGAGGGACTTCTCTATAGGGATAAAATTACTGGACCAGTTTCCTCACCCTGTTCTGGTTAGGTTGTCAAATTTCCTTAATCCCCTCCTTTCCAAAACAGGTAAACAGGCTTTGATATCCATCCATCCATCCATCTTCTGTACTCAAGATCCGGTTTTCTATCCATTGAGCCACCCTCTTGCTGGGATCAATCTCTCTCCTTCTATGATGCTATGCTCACAATACGCTAGCCAGCCTCCAACTTTTCAAAACCACATTTACCAACATTCAGCCCATTTCCTGGTGCCATTGCATAGGACGATAGGATTTAAAACTGGAAGTGACCTTGATGATCATATAGTCATTTTGCAGATGAAGATAGCATAGGGTAATAATAATAATAATAATAATACAAAGTGCTTTACACATATAATTTCATTTGTTCTCTACAACAACCCTGTGAACTAGATGGCTATTATTATAATTGGCTTACAGAAGACAAAGAGTCTGAGAGAAATTAAATTTCTTTCTATTGTCAAATAGTTAGTGACTAAAACAGAATTTGAACTCAGAGCTTCTCAATTCCAAGCCTAGACCTGTCCTTTCTTTGCTCCATTCTTGCCTATCATAGGACCCTCCTTACACTGACAGCTTGAAGGCTTGGAGCCATCATTTTACATATAAGGAAAGTGAGATCCAGAGGGATAAAAGGACTTACTCAAAGTGACACAGGGCAAATCACACAGGGCAGTCTTGCAAAGGCAGGATGTAAATTTCTTTCCCCCCTTTTGTTTTCTTTCTCCCTCCAAGATGGCCACCATTACACACAAATGGTTATATATGTAAAATTATTCTATACACTTATTTATCAGTTCTTTCTCTGGGTACAGATAATCTCTTTCTTCATATGTCTTCTATATATTTACAATAGTTAAAATAACTTATTTGTTCAAAGTCATCTTAAAATAACTTTGCTGTTATTGTATACAATGCTTTCTTGGTTCTGTTAATTTTGCTCTTCCTTATTTATGCTAATCCTCCCATTAAAAAATAGATGTGAAATAGATTTTCAGATTTTCTTTAACCAGTTAGAAAAAAAATACCATAATTTTTTACTAAATTATGAATTTAGATTTGAATTTGAAAATTCTAGATTTGAAAAAAAAAGAATATATAAGAATTTTCCTTCTCTTCTCTCAAACTAAGGAGTGTAAGACTTCTTTATCAAAAGGGGCATTTTTTAAAATTTATAGAGCTCTGTACAGATCCCTAGTTTCATTACCTAGATCCTGATACCATGAAAAACAAGGTATTGCCTTAACCATCTGGAAAGGTACAAGGGCATCTCTACATTCTTTCTGTATTTCATCTTGCTATCTATGCATGTCCTTTCCTGACCAAAAACTACTTGAAAAATGTATTAGATCAAAATTGGGACAAACATAAATCAAAGTGTGCCTTTCTGAGAGTTCCTTGCACTGAGCAGCCATGAGAACAGAATACTGGATAGCCAGGGTAGCTGTTTTATTTTTCTTCAATAATGAAATATAAGACAGATTTAGCTGGCAAACAGCTTATTGAGGGAGTCATGGTTTCACATGTTGTTTGCTCCCAGAGATCATTTCAATCCTGTAATCTCTGGGTGCATATTCTGTGGAGGTCTGCTGCTTTTTCTCTGTTGTTTTTTTCCAAGCCTGTCTTTGGTTAGGAGCTGTTGCCCCCTGCCAATTGAGATCCGTCTTTGATTTTTGTAACAAATCCAGCAAGCCCTTAGATGCACCTCAATCCTGACCCAGATCAGAGAGGTGGAAACTTCTGAAGGAATATATGCTTCCCTCAGCACTCTTCCTCTGCCTCTGTGTGTGGGCTAGTCTTACGGCGCTATCTCAGCAGAAACAGTTACAAAAGCAATGGGCCACAGGAGTTTCTTTGGCTACCTAATCATGTGTAACTAAATGCTCAATGACATGCCATGCCTGAATTCTCTTCCTTCCTCTCTACGCAATTAACATATTCATTTCTCCTTAAAGAAGCCCATGCCCATGCAGCTGGGCAGCTGGGCAGCTGGGCTTATTTGTGCCCGGTTCCCTTCACGATGACTGCAAGCAACCTGGGCTCTTGGTTCTTTCCTTTGATTTTCATCAAACTTGCTTACAGTGGAGTACATCTCACACACAGGCTTGATTGCTAGAGAAAGGGTGATAGCAACTACAACCAATTTAACTTTGCATAAAACAGAAAGGTTGGATATGGAAAATACAGAAATAAAATCCCTTCCCATGAAAATGAGATATTTTCATTGACATGGCCCTGTTTCCTCTAAAAGAGTGGTTAAGTGGCACAGTGGATAGAATGCTGGTCTTGGAGTCAGGAAGACCTGAGTTCAAATCCAGTCCCAGACACTCACTAAATTTGTGACCCTAGGCAAGTCACTTAACCTGGTTTGCCTTAGTTCCTCATCTGTAAAATCAGTTGGAGAAGGAAACAGCAAACCACTTCAGTATCTTTGCCAAGAAAACCCCAAATGGGTGAAATATTTGTTGTTGTTCAGTCATGTCTGACTTTTCATGACCCTATTTGAGGATTTTTAAAATCTTTAAAAAAAATTTAGATTTAAATATTAAAACTTAAATAGACATAAAAGAAACATAAATTTAAGTACAAAATAAGAAAAGAAAAAAGTCATGTGCACAGCAGAACATAAGAGAGGATTCAGAAATAAAGCAATAAATTTCCATTTCAAGAACCTGTGCAATAAATTTTACATGTTGTGTTGAGAGCTATTCATCTTTTCTTTATTTCTGTGTAAGTTTTCTTTTATTCTCTGCTGTGCACTTTTTACTTGGTTCTTTTCTCACCTTCCTCCCTCCAAGAAGGCTACAAGGATATACACACACACACACATATATACATACACACATATATTCATAGATAGAAGCATATCTATATCTGTACATGCAAATATGCATACTTAAATACACATGCACATATATAAATGTATACTTTCCCTAACAAATTCTGATCCTCATCTTTGTCTTATGTTTGTGAATAACTCTTATTTCCTACCCCTCCTGACTCCTGTACTGCACTTTCACTCATCACCTAGCCTCCTATTACTTATTCTATCCCCTCTCCATTATCCTCCCATTCCCATTAATCTAAACACTGTTCCATAGCCCCCTTTCACCTATTCCCTCCCTCTCCCCCTCCCCCTAGAATTCCCTCCCTTATCCTCTTCCCCTGCCTATCCTCATTTCATTTAATTATTTCTTGTATTATTGTATCAAGATTCTTTTTTATCATTATTTTCAGATAGTCTTATCATTCTTGTTTTCTCTTCTTAATCTGTTCTCCAGATGAGTTGTTTTCCTTATGAGATGTTTCACGTTCTCTTCTATTTTTTCATACTTCATATTTTGTTCTATTATTTCTTGATCTTTTGTTACTTTGTTGATTTCCCTCAGCTCAATTCTGATTTTTAAGGAGCCATTTTCTTCCTTAAGATTCTGGATCTTTTTTTCTTAATTGGTTGACTTTTTGCAATCTTATTTTTCTTGGATTGGTTTTTAAAAATCTTTTTTCTTTAGCTTTTCCTTAGTCACTCTCATTTGATTTTTAAAGTCTTTTTAAAGTTCTTCTATGGATTCTCTTCGGGATAGAAGAGAGCTTCTTTACTTCAGTATCCTCCTCTGAAAATGAACCCAAGTCTTCTCTATTCCCATAGTAGCTCTCTATGGTTGGATTATTTCTCCTTTCCTGTGCATTTTTTAAATTTGAAGTAGCTTAGTTTTTGCAATGATCTCTAGTCCTGGCATATGGGGGTTGGCGTCTCTGGCCTTAGATCTTCTTCAGTTCTCTCCTCTGACTTGAAACTAAAACCAAGACCTCCAGCCTCTTGTAAGTGTCCACAGTCAGTGGTTTCCCTGGACAACTGTTTCTGCACTCACTGGGCATATGCTGGTTCTTTCTTGCCTCTGGCCACATCTCCATAGCACAGCTGGGTCTGGAGTTCCTTGTCAGCAAAGGTTCCCTAAATCTTCCCTGACACCCAACACTCCTTTTCGTCCCTGGGGTAGATGTTCTTGTGGTTATAGCTGAGGGAACCTCAAAACTCAGGCAGGAAACAATAGGTCTTTCCTATTGTTGTTTAAGATATTCCTACCCTGGAAATGTTTAATCTTCATGGAGACCAAACCTCATTCTGGAATTTTTCTTCAGATCTCTGGTTGTGCCATAAGGATCACTCTTCTGCCTTTTATTCTTATTTATTTTTATGTTTGCCATGAGGAATTGTTTTATCTCTTTTGTGGGGGGAATCTTGAGAGCTTAGAACGTTCAGACCTATTCTACATCTTCCCAGATGGGAAGATTTTGTGGATGGGGAAACTTAGGCAAACAGGGTTAAGTGACTTGTCCAGGCTTACACAGCTAGTAAGTGTCTGAGTGCTCTAACCACTGTGACACCTAGTTGCTCAAAAGCCATGGATAGCTCTAAATGGTTGGAAACAATAATCTCTAGCTTACTTTTCAACTCAGAGTTTCTATGAACTGAAGGTATAGGTTTGAAACAAGTGTAGGGAAATATAAATAACACTTACCCAGCTCTGTCACTAACCAGTTGTGAGATCTAGAGAATCAGCCATATATAAAGAGAAGGTCACCAGTCTTAGAGTCAGGAGAAAGAGACCTGGATTCAACTTTGACCTCTGATGCTTACCAGCTATGTGACCACTATTTAAATGCTAGTCATTTACAGAAGGCAACACCTCCATGCCTGAGTAGATTCACTGGTATGGATGAAGAAAAAACAAATATTACCAAGTGTCTAATCTTTTGATGAATGGCTTCTCCAAACTCTACAAAAATGGTCCTTGGACTATGGAAAAACTGACTGGTTTGTTGTCTCAACTAGGCAAGAAAACTTTCCAATGTGGTAGGAAGGTAAAGTTTGAATCCAGCTGGCAAAATCTTCAAAAACCCAAGGGTTACTTTCACTGACTGCCTCCCCCCGCCATTCACACACACTGTCCCCCATCCCCCAGGAAGGAGTGGGGTAGGATTTGCATGCTGGGAAAAGTACCTCATAGGAAGTTGCTAAGTTCAAAGATTATAAAATGTCTAAAGTACTTTATGAGGAGTAAAGTGGTGCAGTGGATAAAGACTAATTTCCTCAAGTTCAAGTCTGGTCTCAGATATTTCCTAGCTGTATGATCCCAGGTAAGTCACTTAACCCTATTTGCCTCAATTTCCTCATCTGTAAAATAAATTGGAGAAGGAAATGGAAAAACACTTCAGCATTTTTGCCAAGAAAATCCCAAATGGAGCCACAAAGAGTTGAACATGACTGAAATAACTCATTAACAACAACTTTATAAACCTTAAAGCAATTCAAAATGCCAGATATTATTATCTCATTATCATTCATTTTGATCCTTTCTGATGAGGTTCACATAGTTCTGAGGACAGTTTATTATCTGCTATTGTTCTTTTACATTTAATGGTCTACAGGTAGTTGCTCAGGTGGTTAAAATGACTGCTTTTGCCATTATTCCTGAAATCACTCTCATATTGTTTGATGGAGTTCAGATACAGTTTTAAGACAAGTCCCTATTCTCCTATTATTCTTTTACATTTCATGTTCTGCAGACTGTAGCATAGGTTTATACAGCAACTGCTTTTTATTGGTGAAAAATGCATTAGGATGCAAACTTATGTTCTGTAGGCTCATTGAAAGCATTCTCAGGACAACACTAGTAGTAGACAGGATGCCAGGGATGATATGGAACTTATCCTCCTGTGTAATGTTATTTTATTCTTTTCTGCTAGATCTCTAACTCGGCAGAGTTGGAAACCTCCACGGAGAGGGAATCATCTCTTAAGGAAGCCCATTCCAATTTTGGACAGCTCCAACTGTTAGGATGTCAACTAGATAGCACAGTGAATAGATCATCAGTCCTGGAATGAGAAGGACCAGAAGGACACTCACTAGCTGTGTGACCCTGGGTAAGTCATTTCACCCTGTTTACCTCAGGTTCCTTATCCGTAAAATGAGCCAGAGAAGGAAATGGCAAACCACCCTAGTATCTTTGCCAAGAAAAACTCAAATAGGTCACAGAGAATCAGACACAACTGAAAAGACTCAATACCAACAACTGGTAGGAAGTTTGCCCTGACATCAAACCTAAATTTGCTTCTTTGCAACTTCTACCTAGTGCTCCTGGTTCAGCCATCTGGGTCCAAACAGAAGTCAAATCCCTCTTGTACCTGATAGTCTTTCAAATACTTGAAGACAGATATCATGTTCCTCAAACTATTTTTTTTTCTGTAGGTTAAACACATCCAATTCCTTAAACCCATATTCACAAGGTGTCATGAATTCAAGGAACTTCAGCATCCTGGCTGACTTCCCTGAGATATTTTAGTCCATAGGATCTTGCTGGTTTTTCCTCAGAACTTTTTCAAAACTGTTTTGCCAAAATTAATAATGCATGTCATTCTATGCCAGGATTTCTTCTCTTTAATAACAAATTCTAAGATAGAGTAGTTCTCCCTGTGGTTTGTCTAATTTCTCCCCAGCAATTAATTCCTCTCTGTTAGTGATAATCACAAGCATATAAAAATATAATTTCCCCTTGATACTTCTACTTTACTAATGATGAGATCATCACTAAGGCACATTGATGTTACTATGACCACACCCTTCCAAAACATGAATGCTAGTTTGGGTGATGAGATTGCCCTCCGTATTGTACTTAACTATTATTATTAGGGTAAACTACTTAACCTCTCCAGTTTGTTTTCTGTAAAATGTGGTAAGGTAGATGATCTCTCAGATCTTTTCTAGTTCTGCATTCCTATAATTCTATTATACTGGACATGTTTAAAGGGAAGGAATTTTGTGTGTATGTGTAAAATCATCAGAATAATAACAGCAGATTCCATACCCTCTGACCTGTCAAACCACCATTCAATAGACCCCAAAGTCTTGGTTTAGCTATTAGTTAAATAGTCTGTAATGAAGAACAAGAGGCTATTCATTCATTCATTCATTTTTTTGTGTTTCTTTATTTTTGTGGTGAAAATAAGGCTGTCCACTGCTACTGCTGGATATATTCTAATCATTCAAAGATCTTTGATTTCATCCATTTGGATGCTTTATTTTTCCTGATGGCAACCTTTTAATGCCTGAACAGAGGAATAGAAGTGATACATATAGAAATGCACATCTATACTAGTGGTTCTCAACCTGTGGGTTACGATCAATTTGTAACAACGAAAATACATCCTGCACATCAGATATTTACATTACAAAGCATAACAGTAGCAAAATTACAGTTATGAAATAGCAATGAAAATAATTCTATGGTTGGGGGTCACGACAGCATGAGGAACTGTATTAAAGGGTTGTCGCATTAGGAAGGTTGAGAACCACTGAATACTATTGTAATGGCAAGTAAAGTAGTACTTTGCTCCTCGTTTCAGCTATTCAGGTGCATTTAAGCCTCACCTTTCAATGTGTCAAATCTTTGTTGGAAACAGTATGCATTGTGCTGCCCTTAATAGGCCAAATGGAGACTGGAGACTTTCTCTGCCCTTAATACATCTAAGGTCATCACATGGAGCCCACAGTGGAAGGAGCTTGCTGAAACAGCAGAACAGGAACGGTGGAACAAGAAGGAGCAAAACAGAGAAAAGCTTGAGTACCAACTGGGACCAAGCAGAGCTAAGAGAGAATGTTTGTGATGTTGTGGCACTCTATTGTTCTGTGTTGAATTGTGTTACTTTGTCAAACTGAAGCACCTTGTTGAATGGTATTACTTTGTTAGAAGCCTACTGTCTGCTGAATTGTGTTACTTTGTCAGACTCTGTTCATCTGTGTTAGTGTTACTTTGTCAGACAGAAGCAGTTGATTTTTGTGTTGATTTCTCAGATAGTAAGTGAACTGAGATGATAGTGCCAACAGTAGGTGTAAAAATTATTGTAGCTCTGTTGAGCATTGTTTTCCTAGAAACAGAACCTGTGAAGAGACTAGAAAGGAGCTGTCCTCATGAGCTTTGATATGGAACAGGAGAGGAGAGCTGCCTACCTGTGAATCCAGACAAGAGTTGGGAGCATGGAAGAGGAGCTGTGGGGTTTGGAAGCTAGCCTCCAGGCAAGATGAAAGAGAACTTTACTTGGTACTCAGGAGTGACAGATGATATTGCAACTTACTGTGACCTAGGGGTGGATGGACTGTATACTTTCCACTACCCCTTAAGGATGACTAGCTTAAGGAAGAATTGAAGCCAGCCTCAAATCAAGATGAAAGAAAACTTTGGATGGGTGCTTTATATTGATTAAGGAGATTGTGACTTACTGAATGATATGCTCTGTTTAAGACTATGTGGACACCTTAGTAATAAGTTATTATGTTATATTGTTGTGAATGTTATGCTTTAGTTTCTTGAATGTTTTGGTTTAGTCTCTTGCTGAGTAAATATAGAGTTCACTATACTATACAATAAGATTCCTAAAGTTATTCACAGCAGCAGTTCTCAGGAGAGCTGCTCATGATTGACTTTACAATCATCTATATCTACACACATACATCCTTTTCTGATCCTCCTTACTATTAGCATCTACATTCTATTGATTATCTACAATTTATCCTGTGTCTGTCTTGTTTTTACAAATTTCTTCTCCTTTTGTTGTCTTTCCCACTGGAGTGAGCTCAAGGAGAGCAGGGCAATGAGAGAAGTAATTGGTGTAAAATCTTATCAATAGCAAGGGGGAGTACCAGGATTCAAACTCAGGTCCTCTACTGCTGAATAGAGAACTTTTCCTTGCCATCTGTAAACCAAGCAAGTTCAGAAAGTAATATTTAGCTTGAAGTGTTAACATGAGTTTTGAGTAAATGTTTGAAGAAAAAAAATGGCTTGAAACATAGATTAATGAGAATTAGAAATACAAGGATACCAAATAACAAGACTTGTGGAGTTAATTAAAGGAAAACACATGAAGCAGAATAATTCAAGTAGGGTGTGAATTTGTCTTAAATTAAAAGAAAGATACAGACATTAATGCAAATGCATTATTAAAGAATGAGTATTAGCCCTTTGCCAGTGTGAAGGTTCAAAATCAACCCTCCAAGTGCTCATTAAATGAGTGAAAATGATACAGAATGCTGCCTTTAATTTTGGCCACATATTACCCATCGTATTTATCCTTTTGGTATGAATAAATGAAAACATAGTTAATTTACTCCCTATTAATATACTAAAATCAATTTGATTGAATTTTGTCTAAAACATACTTTTAAGATGTTAAATTTATTACATGCCCTCTCATCGAGTATATCAATGACATTATTTGGGAGTTTCAAAAGATAAATAATTTTTTCTTTCTCCTTTCTGTTTGCTACAGTGTCTGCCCTAAAGTAATACATCTGGGTAGCTGAGAGAAAGTGGGTTGCTCTAAGATCCCCACGCAGTCTCTTAACAGTTTATTTAAGCACAAGTGCTCGGAATTTGCTATATACAAAGAAGAGGAAAAAGTTCTTTGGTTAGTTTTGTTCCATACCAACTTCCTAAGGCCATCTTCCCTTTTTAGAGTCTCTAGTTATGGGTCCATACATATTTTACCTGTAATCTTTGAAATCTACTTCTCTAAATTCTAAAGCACATTTCTGGAAGTTGAGAATTTATCAGTTGCATTGGTTTTTTAGGAGAATGAAACTACCAATAGATATGTGAGCAATTTGAAGTCTCCTTTCACAAAACTGGCTTCTGTGCCAGTTTTGTGATCTTTAACAGGATTTCATTATCCATTTTCTCCTCTTGCTGGGTGGTATGTAGCATAATTTAGTGATAATTTAACTTCCTTTTCTCATTTCTTTCATCCTTATCCAAGTACTTAGGACTATACTTTCCTGCTAATGACCACAGAATTCCATATAAGAACTTATCTTATTGCTGTAAAATTATCTTCTATAACCCCTCATCTATTTCTCTACTAATGAATTCGCTAATTGCTCTACCTTGTTTAAAAAAATTTGGTCCTTTAAAAAAACCATGTAACATTACATAGACCAAATATACATATACATATACATATATGTATATACACACATACACACATATGAAGTTTAATATATCCATTATCTAAAAAGACATTTTAAGGTTATAATAATCCCAGAATAAATCACTTTCTACTCCAAAATCTATTTTTCAATAAACACATCAATGGAAATAATTTAAATGGAACAATAAAATGGTAGTTCTTAACATTTTCCATAGATAACAGTTCAGAGAAGCAAAGATAAAGCTTAAAGAAACATCAGCTAGAATTTTTCTTCTATCAAATTGCTTCAAATAATTACACTGTACAAGGTGTCGGAGTGGAATCAGTCAAGCCACCAGGAAGCAATTTAGTGCTATTCAGGGGTGGGAGAGAGGGAGTTGTTGAGGGGTAGGAGACTAGGAAGTGAGTGTGTGTGTGTGTGTGTGTGTGTGTGTGTGTGTGTGTGTGTGTGGCGGGGGGGGGGTCACTCTGGTGGAAGGGAGGGAAGTGGAGGATAAGTCTGGGCTGCATACCAAAGGAGATACATCTGGCTTGTTTGCATTTCTTTTGTTCTGAAAATACCCTGGGAATTTTTGCATGACATAGCTAGCCTGTTTTTAGTTCCCATCAGGACTAACATGCTTGTGGAATTAATATATTTAATATTTTAATGCATGCCTCTCACACTTTATGTTCTGAATGCTAGGTAAGTACTTTGTCAACATTAAAGCATGTTTTAAAATGTGAGCTATTTTGGGGAAGGCATAATGGTGTTTTGGTAAGAGCACTTATCAATGTTCTAAGACCCTGGGACAAATGATAAAATCGTAGAACTAGAGAGTTATAGCTGGAAGGAACTTTAGGGGTCATGTAGTCTAGCCATTTCATTTTGCAGATGAGGAAACTGAGCCCCAGGGAGGTTAAGTGAATGCTACCGGGTCATATGGGCAGTAACTATCAGAGACAGGGATTAGATGAAAGATTATCTGAGAATTTTTCCTTTGATGCTACTCTGTAGTGCACAGAATAGACCTACAGAATGCTGAATCCCAAGAAATGAGTGTCTTCCAAAGCTAGTCAGAAATCTTTGGATGTAATTCACTTAACATCTCAAAGTTTCAGTTTCTTCTTTTATAAAATGAAGTGAAAAAGATTTGCATTGCCTATATCTTAGGATTGTTGTGAGGAAAATATTTTATATACTTTCAAATGCTATATAGTAGTGAATAGCAGTCATAGATGTCACAAAGGCATGTGTGACTAGAAAAGTAGAGGATTCACCATTGTTAATTCCATTGGTTATAATCCTTCTTTACAACTTGACTAATGTTTAATGTGAAGGTATTTGGAGATCCTATATTTGATTGCATGCCACCATGGGGGGGGGGAAGGAGAGGGAGAGGAGAAAATGTGAAACTCAAGGGATTGTGGAACTGAATGTTGTAAACTAAGAGTAAATAAATAAATTAATTCTAAAAATAAGTAGGGGATTCATGCAGGAAATGTGATGGATAAGAGAAGAGCCTGAGTGTTTTTGGTGGTATACTGGTATTCACAAAATATTTAAAAGTCAAAAGGAAACATCCATGCATCGTATGAACTTTCTGTAGAGAATTTATGGTAAAACATGGACGAAAATTGTACAGTGTGAGTTAGCATGGGTGAGTTGCAGTCTGCACCTGTGTCAGTGAGATCACAAATTCATTGATAATATTCTTTATTGTCATTGTACTTGGTACTAGGGATCTAAAAATGGGCCAAGACAGTCCTTCTCAGAGTGATTGCAACTTAGCAGTGAGTCTAAGACCTAGATACACAGAAATTCAAGTTATGACACGATAAACGTGTGGGAAAGTTTCAAAGAGGATGAGAAATTTGCAAAAGGATAGATCACTTCTACTTCGGGGGCAGGACGGGGTTGGCCCAGGTTTCATGGATATTATGACATCTGACAGCCTTCTACCTAATGGAAATATATTGGGCCTATATTCCAGGTATGAGAGGTGGAATGGGTGAGGTCATGGAAGTGAGAGATGATAGGACTAAATGAGGGGGCATGAAGTTGTCTAATATAAGCAGGGGCTTATAGTACATGAAGGGGAGAAAGGGAGAAATATGAAAGGGTCCTGAAATGGTAAACTGAAGTGAGAGTGAGAGCATCTGTGAATACATGGTATTAAGGAACAAACCTCACATTCTAAGTCAGAGGATCACAAAGACCCTTGTTTTGCTGTTTGGTGGCCTTGAACATTTCACTTCACTTCTCAGTTTCTTAACTTGAAAAATAAGAGATTTGAATCAAATAATATCTAAGGTCCCTGTCAGCTCTACAGTCTTTGAGTCTGAATTTGAATTCAGTTGGACATGAGGAACTACTGAAAGGTTTTGGTTCCATTAGATTGTAAACGCTTCAGTTTGAAATTATGCCCAGAGGGTTATAAAGCTGGGCATAACTGTTGATCCAACAATAGCAACATTATGTTTATATGCCAAAGACATTAAAAAAGAGGGGGGGAAGAAGCTGATCTATTGTACAAAAATATTTATAGCAACTGTTTTTGTGGTAGCTAAGAATTGGAAATCTATGGGTGGCTAGGTGGCGCAATGAAGTCAGGAGGGCCCGAGTTCAAATTTGGCCTCAGAGACTTAACACAAAAAAAAACTAGCCTTGTGACCTTGGGCAAGTCACTTAACCCCAATTGCCCTACCTTCCTGCTCCAAAAAAAAAAAAAAGAGAATTGGAAACCATCGATTGAGGAAAGGCTGAACAAGCTGTGGTATATGATTGTGATGGATTATTATTGTGCCGTAAGAATGACAGGTAGGCAGATTTCAGAAAAGCCTGGAAAAACTTACATGAATATCAATGCAAATTGAAGTGAACAGAACCAGGAGAACATTGTCCATAATAACAGCAATTTTGTACAATGAAGAATTGGGAATGTCTTAGCTATTTTCAGTAATACAATGATCCAAGACAACATCAAAGGATTCATGATGAAGAATGCTATCTGCCCCTAGAGAAAGAATTGATATTGTCTTGAACAGACTGAAGCATGTTATTTGTCTTTCTTTACCTCATTTGCTTTTTTAATTTGAATTTTCTTATATAAAATGACCAATATGAAAATATTTTACATGATTACACATATATAAACTATATTGAATTGCTTACCATCTCAGACAGAGGCTATCTTTATCCTCTCTTCCCCAGTGCTTTAATACAGGGCTTGGCACATAGTAAATAAGTCCTTAAGATACATTCATTCATTTGTTAATTCATTCATGCATTAATTCATCCATCCATCCATCCATCCATCCATGCATCCATCCATCCATTCATTCATTCATAAATGCATGCATTTGTTGCTTTTTTCTCTTGGTGGAGCATGACAGTGTCATCCTCAGACCTGTGCATTAAGAAGATGACTCCAACATCAGTGTGAAGGATGGAGGGGAGAGAAGTGGAAATGGAGGCAGGGGAACCAGTTAGGAGGCAGTCAAAGTAGCCCAGGAGAGAAGACATGTAAGTTTCAAGTAGTGGTAATGTAGGAATGGCAATGAAGTGGCATCTGAGGGGATATTTTGAAAATAAAATCAATAGACCTTGATAACCAAAAGAGAAAATCACTCCCCAAATACAGAAATATAGCAAAGGAGATGAGGATAGCTTGGAGTGGCAAGCTGGGGAAGGTAAAGTGGAAAAAGCAGAACTTTGTCCCAAAGGATGGGTAGGACTTGGAAGAGGCAAAAGCACAGAGGAAGGACACAAATCTCCTGAATTCCCAAACCAAGTCAAACCAATACCCAGGGAGATTTTCCTCATACCCTCTGGGTCCCTTCAGCCACTGTCATGGTATTGCTAAACTAGTTTTTTCTAGTCATTCCAGAGAGCAAATAGTTTAATGCATGACTTTTTCTGCTTTCCTTGTGAGGCAGGAAAAACAAAATCTAAACCACAAAGGAAGATTCTAAAGCGACTGAATTTATATGACTTGCACAAAACCTCTAGAACCGTCAAATTCCCTGTATGAATATGAGGACTAGATAGGAGAACTTGAGGCTGGAATGCTCCTCTGAACCTGACTCTCACAGTTCCAATACCTACAGATTCGGAATCAACTTAGAACTTAGAAAGAGAATTGAAGCTAAAAGTTTCCTGAGAGGCCATCAGCTAAAAACTGGCTGAGTGCATCAACATTTCCCAAAATGTTGGAAAATCAGGAATTGTGGGAGAGTGCTACCTCAGTAAAGTTTCCAAATGCTGACCTACCAAAGAAGAAAAGAAGGCTTTGGTTGCCCTTAATGACCACACAGGCATTTCACACAGCATTGCTTATGACCCCTCTGCTTCAGGAGAGAAGGTGGGGGTGGGGGGGTGGGAAAGAATTGAATGTTGCACCATTCCATCTTAGAAAACCATTACATGATATATCTTTCAATGGGAATAAAAGTTAATGTTCCTCCTCAGAAAAGTGTTTAGAAGATGAATAATAATAAAATGTCTACATAATCTGTTGCCACCATGGTCTTATATGTCCCTCTAAAAACAGAGCATGACTTGAGTTGTTCTGCAATTAATCATGCATTATATCTTGAATTCCAACACAGGAATTTGAAAGTGTCTGCTACATTTGATAACTGGAAGACAGTTTACACCTATAGAGTGAGTAAGAAAAAGGAAATGGTGGTATGTTTGGCCTCTTCTAAATGTCAATAAAAGCCTCTATGCTTGTGTGAAGCCTTTGTTATATCATTTTATCTTGTGGTAGGGTCCTTGTCATGCCGCCTGATAAAAATGAATACTTTCTATTCCCACAGTTGCCACTGAAATATTTGTGCAGAAATGAGAAAATTGAGTCCAGGAGTTATTTACCTGAAGTGAAAGATAGGCTGCATACAAGGTGTAAAATGAGCCCTGAGGATGATGCTTGTAGTGATGAGCAATTTGTATCTATGGACCAGTATCCCCCTCCCAAGAGTTTTTAGAACTTCCATGTATATAATTAAATCTAATCCTTATATAATAACAAAATTAGTGATCTCAACATTATAGAAGGGAAAAGAGGTCTTCTGATTTTTAGTCCAATTTCCTTCTCACTAGGCCACAGTGATGATAATTAGGTTTTGCAATTGGTAAATTATTTCACAGAACATTATTTATATAAGGAATCCTCCTGAAATCCTTGTGAGACTGGCAGGGTAGGTCTATTATCCCTTTCATAAAGGAGAGAGAGCTTTGAAGCATACAGAAGTGATAGGACTTCCCCTAGCTATAATCCCTCAGATGTCTTGTGTTCTAGTCTCATGCTTAATACACAATCATCCCACTTAGAAAATTGAGTAATTCAACCAGGAAAAGGAGGGGGACAGAGAGAGAGACAGAGAGAGAGACAGAGAGAGATAGAGAGAGACAGAGACAGACAGACAGAGACAGAGACAGAGACAGAGAGAGGGAGAGAAGAAGGGAGACAGACACAGAGACACAGAGACAAAGACAAAAAACTGGAAAACTGAAGCACATCCTGGCAATATGGAACAGATAAAAAAAAATTGTGGTTCTTTTAAAAAAAGCCTCAGAATAAAGTTATTTTTTTAAGTTGAAATGAGTAAAATTAAATATATGTCACATAGTGTTCATGAAGGGGGAGGCAAGAGAATGGAGACAAGAAAGTGATTGTCATAAAATAAAACAAATAGGATATTACAATTCTAAAGTAATATAAGAAAACATTCATCGATCTCTACTTTTTCAACAGAAATGGGTTTACTTCATTTCCTAAACAAATATATATAGGGTGTCTATAATGATAAAGAATCAGGGAAGGAACAATTCATTACTGTTGCTCTATTTACTGGAAATATTTAACAGTATAAAATAATAGCTATGACAGGAGAAAAGCACCACCAGGGCACGAAGAAAACATCAATGCCTGGAAGTGTCTAATTTACTTAGAGAAAGCTGACATTTATATAGCTCTTTAAGGTTAATAAAGCACTTTGCATACATTTTCTCATTTGTTTCTCACAATAATTCACAGAAGTGGGTCCTGCAGGCATTATTATCCTAATTTAATAAAAGTGAACAGAGTCTCTGAGGTGTTAAGTGACTTGTTCAAGGTCACACAATAAGTGTTTGAAGCAAGATCCAAGCCCGTCCTCATCTGACTCCAGGTGCAGTAAATTGGGTGTAGCTGATTTTATATATATTTTTATACACACACATATACATATGAATATATGTATACATATACACACATGTATATACACATATATACACACACGCACATATATATGTATATATGTATGTATATATTTATTTGTGCAATAATATCAACTCCACCCCACCCTCAATCCACATATATACAATACAACATGCACACACACCCTTCCAGATTTAGGAAATTTCACTTGTCTTGGAATGGATAAGCAATATGATATTTATAGTGGGGAATTTGTATTTCCCATCTTTCTGAGGTACATTTTCTGCCTCATCTTCTTATTCTGTAATAGTGTCCTATCTCTAGGATCCACTTCTTCCTGGAAAGTGGATGAAAGCATTCTTTCATGTGAAAGGAAAAGAGAGGGAAGGAAGAAATACATTTTGGGGAAGGTTTTAGAAATGTAATTGTTTTTAAGGTTACTACTATAGTTTGGCAGAGAAGTCAGAGGATGAGAGAAAGTGAAGGGTAATAGGGGAAAGCATCATCAATTTTCAGATCACAAGACTGAAAACAGTATTAAGAGTGAGTTGATAGTACATTCCTGCATGGCTACTTCTTTACCAGCAAGGGAAAGAAGAAACACAATGCTTTTCCAAGATCAGGACCCTGAGGACATGGTAAGAATTTCCCACTCTGGACCATAGAGTACTTCACAAATGTTCTCATGATACAATTCATTACATATACTTTGGAGACATGAAGGGAAGAGTCTTGCAAAAGAAATGAAACCTGAAATTAAGGCTCTTAATCTGGAA
>CM053600.1:10268643-10281157 GCA_028646575.1 Pseudocheirus occidentalis
ATTATCAGTTGTAAAGCCAAGCAACAGTAGATTCCCAAAAGAATGCTACTGTGAACAGCTTTCAAGATTCGGATTACACAGTAGTAGTGAACACTCTGTTTGTTCCATTACAAATCAAGATTCAGTACAATGTTCACAGTATCAACAATTCACAATATTATATACAATATTTAGAACAAGGAACAAAAGAAGAATCACCTGGTTTCCCTAAGGGGGAAGCCAGCTTAACACTTAAAGATTCAATCAATCAATTAACAGTATACTGATCTTCCACTCATGGGGCACCCATTAACTTTAGTTTCCAATAAGGTCCTTAGAAAACCACACAAACTTTCTACCCCTTGATTTCCAACAAACCTCAGTTTAGTCCAAGGGGAGGCCTTTTCTTCATTTTGACTCTGAGTAGTCTCTCTGATTCCCTGGATCCTTTTCCCAGGACACAGCACCCCCTTGAATCTGCCAAACAATAACCTAGATTCAGGAGCTGACAGCTGACAGGCTCTCATCCAGTCCTCAGAGATAAACAGCTCCCAGGTAGATACTGGGAGAGGAACTCTCTCTCTCTCTCTCTCTCCCTCTCTTTCTCAGCTGACTTCAGTCTCCATGAATCTTCCTTCACTGAGGAACCAATTCCAATTCTCTCTCTAAAATTCTTCTTTATATACAGTACTGGCCTCCTATCTCAGCCAATAGATTTCTTCCAAGTCAACAGGGGAGTTCACACCTTTTCAGCAATGGACAGAGTTCATACCTTCTATACTTAGCCCTAAGTTACTAGGTGCTACTTAGCCCTAGGCTACTAAGTGCTAAGTATATGATAAACTGATTACCATTACATCAGGGTCTTGGTCTGTGGAGAGACCTACAAAGTAACAGAATGATAAAGGAAAAAAAAGGAGAGGGGAGGGAAGAGGAAGGAAATAAGGAGAGAAAAGAAGGAAGGAAAGAGGAAAAGAATAAAAGGAAAGAAGAAATGGAGAAAGGAAGGAAAAGAAAGGAAGAAGAAAGAGAATGAGGACAAAAGCACATAGAAAATAATTTCCCAGATCTCTAGCCAGACTCAGTTTCTGTTCATGGAATCCCACATTTTTGATGGATGCTTTCTTACTGATAGAAATACACATAGTAAATTTCTATGACAATTGCTTTGAAACATAAAACCATCATAACTTCTCTTCCATCAGTCTCCCATACTAGTCACTTGCTTCTTTTGTGTGTGCCTTTTTTTGTCATCCTCTTCTTGTTTGTTCCTTTCTATCACCTGAATGATTGAGATAGACTGCCTATATTTGTTGAATTAGCTGGACAATTGATGTCTCAGCTCATTTGTCCATATATAATCTCTGCATCTTTTACAAAATGTTTAGTTCTTAATATTTTTTCTATTTATCCCCTCAGTTCTTTTTTATTGTTAGTATACCCAAATTACTGATCTTACCCACTTTTTTCTTCCCCTTTCTATTCATCTTCCCAAACAAGTTTAGTCTTATTGCATCACCTTTGTTTGACTCCACACAGAAGAACATGACATTTGTGTACGTATACGTATGTGTGCCTGCAGGATTTCCTGTTTCATTTAGTCTTTATTTCTACTCAGTTTCCCCAGATAATTTAAATTCTAAACATAAAACTCCTGAGGGGAGAGAGAAACATTTAAAAAAATTAACAAATTTCAAAATAATTTTCTCACATCTTTGGGGGCTCGAACAGACAAACTCCCATCTGTGATACAATCTGGAGAAAACGTTTCTTTTTTATCTAAATGCTACTCTGTTAGATTGGAAATATAGACATGGACCACATTTCTTTGTGTGTGTGTGTGTGTTTTTTTCCTGCCACCCTTCCCACTTTAGCCCTCTCTTGTCCTTTTATGAGTATTTCTGATGATCTCTGTTAACTTCAGGTTTCCTTTATTATTCCCTAGATAATCTTTCTAACATCTAACTGCTTCTAGGGTTTATTCTTTTTCTGTAATGTTTCCCTTTACGTTAATTCATTGAGGTATAGCCTCAGAGAGCTAAAAGGGACCTTACAGCCATCTCCCATCCTCAAGTCAGGACTGCAAAGAAATCCCAGAGTAGCCTTTAACTGTACTAATAAAAGACACAGAATAAAGTCCCCAGCATTGACTGTCTCATTTAAGACTCATCACGACCCTGTGAGGTAGGCACTACAAGTATGATTGTTCCTATTCTACCAATTAGGAAAATGGTACCCAGAACTTCTTTGCTTCAAGCCTGGTACATAGGATCATAGAGTCAAAGTATTATAGATTTATAGCTGGTTTTATTTCAACCCTTCTTTTTTTTGGATGAGGAAGCAGGATAAATGATTCATCCATGGTCTTACAACTAGTGTTAGAAGCTAAATTGGAACCCTAGTGTTCCTTACTGTAAATCCATTAGCTGCTATATTACAATAGCAAAACCTTTCTTTTAATTTCTTTTTCAGGAGGCAGCTAGGTTTCTCAATGGATATGAGTCTGGAGTCAGGAAGATCTGAGTTCAAACCTGGTTTTAGACACTTTAGCTGTGTGACAAGTTACTTAACCTCTGCCTTAATCACTGGAAAAGGAAATGGCAAACCACTCTAGTATCTTTGCCAAGAAAATTCCATGGACAACATGGTTCAACATGGTCACTGAAGTTTGGACATGACTGAACAACAACCTCCTTCAGTACCCTCCTCCTCTTTCACAAAATCCTTCCTGCTCCCCACTTTTTGCTCTTATACCTCCCCAGTTAAACCCCTTATTAACATTCTACCTAGGCCAGCTTTCTGAGGAAGCACACCACTCTACTGTGGTTATTTCGTTCTTCCTATTCCAACAACATATATGTGTTCTATAACTAGTTTCCTTCATGCCCCGATCTACTTTAGGGAACCAATCTGTGCCAAGGTGTTAATGGTTGTTACAGTTCTAACAAAAGTGTTACATTTCCCAGAGAAGAAATTTGTGCTTAACACTGACCTGTAGAGGAAGTAGGGATTTAAGACACATAGCAAATTGATGAAGGAGACATTTTAGATTTAGAGGCAAATCACACCATTTAGTTGCTTCCCACGCAGATGAAGCTCTACCTTGGCTTAAAACCTAACTGTGAAAGGACTGTCTTTCATCATTTATTCATTTCAAAAATCTTGCCCAGAACAAACCAAGAACAGGCCATTCCCCAAACATGCCTGCACATGAAGACTCTTTCCCTTCTTCCTCAAAGCACTTGATAGAATGCCTGGAACACACTATACACTTAATAAATGCCTAATCCTTGTCTCTGCTATCTGATGCAGAGTATTTGATGTTCTTAAACATCTCTTTGCCCCTTACACTATTGCTCATCAACATGACAAGCCACAGGTAAACTTATGGCTATTTGTTACCAGTATATTGGATTAAGTTCCCTTCCACTTGAAGACAGGAAGTTAAGTAGGGAGCTGGGTAAATAGTGATATTTGTTATATGAGTTTATTGAGGAGAGAAATTTTTAGTCATTGTTGAGCAATGATTGTTCCCTCCCTACTAGATTGCAAGGAACTTGAAGGTAAAGCCCTTTCTAATTTAATTTTCTTCCCAGAAAAATTCATTTCTTTATATATAAGAGTGCATAAGGGGCAATTAGGTGGTGCAGTGAACAGGGTACTAGCCCTGGAGTCAGGAGGACCTGAGTTCATATTCAGCCTTAGACACTTGACACATTTACTAGCTGTGTGACCTTGGGCAAGTCACTTAACCCCAATTGTCTTGCCTTCCCCCCTCCAAAAAAAGAAAACAAAATGAAAAAAAAGACATGAGTGCACAAGTATTTACTGAATAAAAAAAATGGAAATGTAGTCTGATATAATATATATGAGGCTATAATATATATGTAATATAATATAAACATAAATGATATGATATGCTATGATATAATGATAGAAATTTGGTACAGTAGTCAGTCCTGCAGATCAGATAGCACTCAGGTCAATCAGACAGTAGGTAGAAAAATGGGGGGAAATCTAAGTAGACTGATCCTCTTTAATGTACACTGATTTTTATATTTATTATTCCTCTGCCTTTCCTGTTAAATAAAAGAATCTAGTGGCTTCCACTTACATTTGTAATGGTAATAGAATTTGGAGATGACCCTGTATTGGTTTGGTTTGGGGGTTGAGTGTTAAAATCCAGAGCTTGTGAATCCCACTCATGGGATGGACTTGTTGACATGAAGAGAGAGGGCTGAACTGGGAGGAGCCATGAATTGGGAGAGAGGCCCAAGGTGAGAGAAGGCCAGAAGGACTTTTGGAGAGCAGTATCCAGTATTGTGGAGCCAGAGTTGCTGAGAGAGGACTGCTGAGGGCCTGTTGGAGCTGCCCAGGACTTTTGAGAACTGCTACCCAGAGCTGCCGAGAACTGAGGAGGCATGGCTGTGATGCTGGTTTTTATTTTGTTTGTCTGTTTTGATGTTGTTTTGCCAGATTCACTTGCTGGTGAAAAACAGTGCTGCTGTTGTAGAGGTCCTGGAACCTTGCTTTTGGTTCAGAAGCCCTGAAGGATGATTTTCTTGTGTTACAGAAATCCTAGAAGGGGGCCTTGCTGATGTTTTCAGGGGTTCTATGACTGTTCTACAGGCAGAGAGTGACTTGATGAGTACACTGTCTATGGCTTTGTTGAGCCTTGTCTCCCCAGGAACTGAGATTGCTGAGGGCTTGCCTCAATTCAAGATGAAAGAAGGGCCTTTCCTTGGATTTTCAAAGCTGAGATGATATCTTAACCTTGTTGTAACTTAAGGGTGGATGGCCTTTTGCCACTTTTGAGAAAGTGCTTGTTGTTAATGGATGGTATTGTAATTCAGTAGTGTCCAGGGGTGGGTAACCTTTGGCCTTTTAGTGCTCTGTGATTAATTAAATGAATTTACTTTGTTTATGATTGGAAACTATTCTCCATTTGAGAAGAGACTAAATGAACGTACTGCCCAGGAATGGGGTACTTTGACTACTGATCCAGGGGTGGGTTACCTGGACCTTGGTACTTTGCAATTGAATTGAGAACTTACTTGCTAAATGAATGAGTTATGCTGTATTTTTACTTTCTCTGTTCTGTGGATGTTTTGCTGAATAAATGGGGCTTGCTATGCTGGTAATCCGAACCTTAGAAGTTGCCTTTGCTTGGCATTACAATATTTCACTGGATAGATATACACCAGAAGATAAAATATATCATTGGGAAATATAAGCATTTTATTTGTTCTTCCTCTAAAAACTCATACTAATGATAACATAGCACATTCTACTTTTTCTTTTTTATAGAATTCAATTTTATCTGTATATTTTGAAGGGAAAGAACTCATGTGTCATGGGCCAAAATGCAAGTTGTAATAGTCATAAAATAGTAAATTCTTACTTAAGCAGAAATATTAAATTTTGAGTCTTTAGGTTAATTGAATATTCACTTAACCATATTGATGCCATACTAACTAATTATACCATATAGAGATCACCAATTTTAAAACAGAAGACAACAGAATGGACAGTGATACCATGGTTACAGGAGCCATATGGGGCATAATATTTATTGATGTAATGGCATGTTGTATTGTTAATGTATTTTTGCTTAATGGGAAGATCTTTCCTACCCATTAATAGGCCCATGTGACCTGCTTGAGTCACATGGAAGCCTAAGTCACATAAGTCTGTGGTGGGAGGAGACTGCTGAACAGGTGGAGCAGGAAAGGTGGAACAGAGTCCTAAGGAAGTTGGTCAGAGAAGTTAGAGCTGAGGGAGAGAGAGGAAGCAGATAACAAATTGTGAGTGTTCATTTGTGGGGAGGCCTTAGCAGGGGGAAGACTTGGGGATGGTGGTACCCCCTGCAGTGTTATTGTATATAGATTTCTTTGTTGCTATGATGGATTTGGCTTTCTGGTGCTGGGATTTGGACCAGTGTTTTCTGGTGTTTGAATAAGTGTTTTGATTCTATCTTCTATGTGGAGAGTCTATTATATTTTGTGATTCAGAATTATACCATTGTATTCATAGCCACTGTAGGCTCTGAATAAATTAGTTTCTAGTGGGATTCTATAGTGATTTCAAGCAATGAAGTTTTCTGAATAGATGGGGTATTAAGAAACAGGTTTAAATCTCTGCTCTGCTACTTCCTGCTTTTGTCAATCAACCAATTACTCAATGAGCATTTATTAAGCACCTACTACATGCTAAATAGTGCGATAGATACTTAAATGACACAGACTCTGTGTTCAAATAACTGGTTTAGGAAAAGTAATTTTAAATCTCTAGAAATTTAGTTTCATCATTTGAAAAATGGGAGGGGAGAGTAGCGATAAAACTTGTACTACGTTCCTAACAAGCTGTTGTAGTGATTAATTTAAATAATGCATATAGATTGCTTTGAAATCATGAAATGCTACTTAAAAGTAAGGCACTCATTAATTCTAGATGACAAAAAATGGAAATAAAAAATATCCTCATTAGTTAGGGAATGGCTAAACAAATTGTGATAAACGGATGCAGCAGAATGTTACTGTGTTGTTAGAAATGATAAATATGAAGAATACAGAGAAGTAAAGAGAGACATATGAACTGATACAAAGTGAAATAAGCAGAGGTAGGGAAAATGTACATAATGACTACAACAAAATACACAGAAAGAAATATAACATTAAAACAGTTGAAACAGAATGTTCTGAAACTGTAATAATCAAGACTAACCTCAAAGAAATAATTTAAAAAATGTACCTTCCTTTCTTCTTTGAAAAGGTTGGGGATTATAGGTGTAGAACATTGTGAAAACTGCCAGATTCATCTTATGTTGTGGTTAATTTTGCTAAAATGTCCTTTAGTTCTGGTTCTGTTCCATGTTCTTCTTGTTCTTGTTCTTGTATTCCTCCTCCTCCTACTTCTTTTTCATGATCTTTCTTCTCCTCTTTCTCCTCATTTTGTACCCAGATTAATTCTTTTAAATTTTTTTTCTTTTTTCCTTTTCTTTTTGGAGGGCAATTGGGGTTAAGCAACTTGTCCAAGGTCACATGGTTAGTGAGTATTGTGTCTGAGGCTGGATTTGAACTCAGCTCCTTCTGACTCCAAGGCTGGTTCTTTATTCACTGCACCACCTATTTACCCCCAATACCCAGACTCATTCTTTAGCCTTCTTATTGGTCCCCCTGCTTCCATTCTCTTCTTTGCTGCAATTTACACACAGCTGATGGATTGATTTCCTCTAAAATTGGGTCTAATGAGGTCATTGCCCCTCTCAATAAGCTTCAGGACACTAGATTGCATCCAGCATAAAATACAATCTTGTTCTTGTAAAATATGAAGTTCTTTTCAATCTTACTCCAACCTCATTTTCTAGACTAAATTCATATTACTTCTTCTTTGCATAAGCTATATTCTATTCAATCTGTACTATTATTGTTTGTCTTATATAACATTCTATATCCTGTTTCATATTTTCCACAGGTTCCATCACATGCCTGGAATGCTCTTCCCTTGTGTTTACTACTCTCATAATCCCTAGCGCCCTTTTAAGGTTTCAGTTCAAGTGCTACTTTTTCCAAATAATATTCCCAGACTACTCCTACCCTTTAATTTCTTAGGTCTCTCTGTCTCACAAAATTACTTTGTGCATATACTTGAAAGTACATGTATGCATATGTACATATGTATATCCATCTCCTATGCAATTTCTAGGTAGTACAATAGCTGGATCATTGGACCTGTAGTTAGGTAGAACTCAGTTCATATCTGGCTTCTAATGTAACAGCTGTGTGATCCTGGGCAAGTCACTTAGCCTTTGTCTTCCTCAGTTTATTCATCCCTAAAATGCTGATAATAATAACATCTACCTCCTATGGTTATTTTGAGAATAAAATATTTGCAAAAGCATTATGTTATCATCACCATCACCATCATCATCATCATCATCACCATCATCATGATCATCATCACTATAATCATCATCACCATCACCATCATCGTCATCACCATCACCATCATCATCACTATAATCATCATCACCATCACCATCATCGTCATCACCATCACCATCATCATCAACATCATCACCATCACCATCATCATCATCATCATCACCATCACCATCATCATCACCATCATCATCATCATCACCATCATCGTTTTCTGTGTAGATATTCCCCTCTATTACTGTTGGTGGTTGTCTTTTGTTCTCAAAAAGGACCAAAATGACATCACTATATTGGGGTCTAGCTATAGTGTGTCAGATTGAGGATGATCAGATGCATATGAGCTCAGAAAGCTCTATCACATATTGAACACAAACAGTCCATTTGAACATTTGGAGTAAAGATGTCTCTAAATTTGTACATCTCATATACCACTTTCTTTGATATGGATATGCCATCCTGCGTGGTCCTATGCTAGTGTCTCCCATGTCTCACTATCGATTCCAAAGTGCTTCAGAGAGAGACCTTGGGAGTGTCCATGTATTGCATTTTCCGACCTCCATATAAGCTCTTGCCTAGTATGAGTTCTCTATAATAGAGTCTTTTAGGAAAATGTACATCTGGCAATTGAACAATATGGCCAGTTCATCAGAGTTGTGCTTTCCGTAATAGAATTTGAATGTTTGGCAGTTCAGGACTTCAGTGTCTGATACCTTATTTTGCCAGGTGATCCCTATAACCTTCATAAGACAATTCAAATGAAAGTAACTCAGTTTCCTGACATGGTGCTGGTAAACTGTTCAAGTTTCACAGGCACAGAGCAGTGAGGTCAGTACAATGGTTCTTTGGTTGTTTAGTTTGGTAGTCAGTCTTCTCTTCTCTCTTCTCTCCCACACTTTTTTTCAGAGTCTCCCAAACATTAAGCTAGCTCTGGCAATGTGTATGTCAGCCTCATCATCTTTTTGTATGTCCCTGGAAACTATACTGCCAAGGTAAGTGAAATTATTTACAGCATTCAAAATTTCTCTGTTTGGTGTAACTTATGGTTCCATGTAAGGGTGGTATGGTATTGATTGGTGGAAAATCTTTGTTTTCTTGGAGTTAATTTTTAGGCCAAAATTAGCACAAGTGGCAGAGAATTGATCCATATTTTGTTGCATCTCAGCCTCAGAGAATGTATTGAGTGCACAATCATCTGTTAACAAAAAGTCATGTACCAACTCTCCTTCCACTTTAATCTTGGCTTGTAACATTTTCAGGTTAAATCATTTACCATCATTATGGTATCTATTCCTGTACCTTGATGACAAGGACTTTTTTCCTCCTTTCTGACCATAGAACTTGCTATGGTAGCTGGCACATATTAAATGCTTAATAAGTGTATTCTGAATTAAATTGAAATCTATTCAAGAAACATTTGCTAAGTAGATATTCTGTATAAGGTCTTATGGTCCACACAAAGTTTAGAAGAGACATTATTCCTTTTCTTAGTATTTGGGAACAAAGATAGAGAGAAGACACATATCCAGGTACTATAAACAGATATTTTAAGAACTACTTAGATATCTTAATATACTTAGGTAAACTTTGCATTTTTCCATTACTCTTTGGCTTACATTTAATTGAAATACTGGAGTTCTATACAGCTATAATCGAACTGTCTATTTATACATCTTGCCATGTATCAGAACAAGAAAAATATTGGTATGGCTTTTGTTGAAATGGTCTTTTTGTGGTATTGAGCCGTTTTGGAACACAGAAAACATGGCATAATTTATCAAATGGGATATAATCAAGTATCCTTTTCCTAGCCAGTGTGTGGTCTATCTGTAGCACCTGTCTAAGGTTCTGAATCATTTCAATGGACTACCACCCAGGTATAGTAATAGTTTTGTCACATGCACTTTTCATTCACTTTGTTTTTGAAGTGTGGATGGTTAGATTGATAACTTTCATATTTCTATGGATTTCACAGAAGAGAATTTGTAGTGTTCGAAGGTTCAGTGCTACTAGTACTATATAAACTATGAATGTGAATTGCTTCTTTCTCATAATAAGTAACTGAAAAATGTTTTATCTGAATCTATTCAAATAAAATGATGAAAACCGTATCAATTATAAGCCCAAAGCACTTCAAATTACTTTACTGGAAGATTTAAAAAATCAGTAGTAGATTTAAGAAGACAACTGATAATTTCTCAGTCATAGGTTCATCATTAACTCAAGAAATCAGTTATATATTTCATTCCATATTCTGTTCCTGAGGCCACATTATCTTTAGCCAGTTCTACTGGCATCAAAAAGCATATCCAAAGGAAAATCTTGCTCTTAGACTCCACAAAGATTTTTCCTTTTAAGATAGATTGATTAGCCATAAGTTTTGAGGTGTTGTACCCAAACCCTAATTCCAGATCACTACATACCACCTGATTTGTGGCCCACCATTAAGCCCCTATATATTTTTGTCTTTGTCTCTATCCTATACCCTATAATAGCTTGAAACAGCTTGAGGCATAGTCCTGGGTATTGCCCAAGGCATACTCCCCTGACCCCTCTCCTTCTTAATCAGCATTCTACATATTCTCCCTGAATCAGCATAAGTGTACAAGGTTCAGCCTAAGGTTATGGTGTGAGACTATCTTATGTAGAGACCACCCTGTCCTGTTCTGCTGACCAAGCAGGTTCCCCACACACTTCACCCAGAACATGACCCTTGCCTGTTCTGGGGAATTCCAGTCGTCCTTACCCAATGACCTCTCCACCCTGTTCTGGGAAACTGAATACAACCCTCCACCTGTACCCTCCACCCTATTCTAGGGAGGGATCCCCATACCACAGGAAGGTTGCACCCTTATACCTTTGTGCCATATTCCCAAATTAGCCCTGAGCTATAGATCTAACCAATTGCTGTTCTTGGCTTCTGTATGTCCTTGCTTCTGCTAGCTCCCCTCCATGACTGTGGTTTTTGTGGTTTTAGCCTTTTTAAAGAATGCCTGTACCCCCAATGGACTACTACCAATCTGAGTTTATACTTTGGTAGTCATGTGCTTGCTCAATAAATCCACACCTAAATTCATCTTGAACCCAGGTCTCAGCTTGCTCTTATTCTCTGCACAACAGAGATAGGTATGAAATTGGAAACTGATTAGTTAATTTTCATGCTTCAAAAATCCTTGTGTGTTACCTGAAGTTACTAAGACAGTTCAAGGTAAAAGAAGATTTTGAAAACAAAGTAAGGTATTGGATTTAGCCATTTGTCCTAAAGACCTTTTTAGAGAACCACCTTGTGATGAGACTCACTGATCTAATTTTAGATGAGTGTAGTCAGAGAAATATGATCATGATGTTTTTGGTGAGTTGAATAGTTTAACTAACATAGGGAGGAAAGCTCAGATTACTGCTGCATCCTCACATTGTTTCAAAGGCTGTGCCTGTGTCTCCTCTGGACTGTTTATAGGATCTCAGTTTAGAGAATCTTCAGTTTTAAAAAATGTCTCTTTAAGTGGTCTAAGTTACTATTAGAGTTTTTTTTCAGCACTGGAATTTGAAACTTTACTGCTGGGATTAGTAATTATATTTGGAACCAATCCGATTTGGAAGCACCACACAGAATGGAGTGATTTGATCCGGCAATAGGTTAACATCAAAGACATCGGATTCATGATAGTATAACACTGCTGTTCTCATCATTCTTGATATAAAGAAAGTCATAGGAATGATACTGGCACTAAGTGGTGTTATTCTGAAAACAGCAGTTTCTTTGTATTCTCAGTACTTAGTGGTGTCTAGTTAGAACATACTTGACAAATATTTATTGACTGACTGACTAAAACTCTTGGTGAGAGGCCAAGGGGCCTTCCTATTCCTGTATAATAATTGTGGGATGAATGGTGCAGATCTAAAATGAATGGGAAAATCTATTTAGCAATTCCCCCAAAGGTCATTAATAGTAAGTGCAATAAGTGAAATGGGCTATTTTGAATATTTGATGTTTCTTGTATTTGTCCATGTGTGCCTGTGATTTCCATGACTTAAGTAGGTTTCTGTGGTAGAGAAAATAAAAGTTCTCCCTTACCTGATTTTTTGAAAGAAAGAAAACACAAGGCAGGTATAAATAGAACTTTAGTCTAGGGAAAGTTGAAACAAATATTGACCCAAAGGACAATTACTGATTTGATCCCATAAACCGCTACAAAAAGTGATATATTTTCCTCATATTATATGAGGACTACTTTAACAAGTACACAGGGTGGAGAAATGTAGTATAATATTTTTTTTGAGAGAAGACAAGGCAATTGGGGTTAAGTGACTTACCCAAGGTCACACAGCTGGCGTGTCAAATGTCCGAAGTCACATTTGAACTCAGATCCTTCTGACTCCAGGGCCTGTGCTCTATTTATTGTGCTAACCAACTGCCCCTGTGGTATAGTATTTGGAGGAGAAGTTGATAATTAGAGACTGTTGCTGTTACTAACTAGGCTGGTGTATCAATAATGAGATATTCACAACACCCATGATGGTTATGAATATGTTGGTGTAGTTTTGGATCACAAAATATAGCAAACTCTCCACATGGAAGGCAGAACCAGGGTATTTAT
>CM053600.1:10290279-10316639 GCA_028646575.1 Pseudocheirus occidentalis
GAATCTTAAAAGCTGTTCACAGCAGCATTCTTTTAGGAATCTACTGTTGATTGGCTTTACAAAGACAGAAAAGGAAAATGATAAATGGAGGGGATGGTAACACATTGTTGGTGGAGCTATGACCTTATTCAGCCTAATTTGGAACTATGTGTAAAGGGGTATCAAACTGTGCATACCCTTTGATCCAACAATAACATTACTGTATCTGTATACCAAAGAGATAAAAAGGGGTGGGGTAAAGGTCCATTTTGTATAAAAACATTCAAGGCATTATAACAGTTCTTTTTTGTGGTGGGAAAGGATTAGAAATTGGCATGTCTATCAATTGGGGAATTGCTGAAAAAGTCATAGTATATGAGTATAATGTAATACTACTGGGATATAAAAAATGATAAACAGAAGGATTTCAGAAAAACCTGAGACTACTTATATGAACTGATGCACAGTGAAATGAGCAGATCCAAGAGAACATAGTGCACAAACAAAACTGTATGATAATCAACCGTGAATGACTTGGCTATTTTTAGCAACACAACAATCCAAGACAATTCCAGAGGACTCACCAAGAAAATGATATCTACCTCCAAAGAAAGAGCTGATGGCAACCTGAATACAGGTTAACACACACTATTTTTTGCTTTTTTGTGTTTTTTTTCCTTTTTGTTGGTTTGTGTTTTCTTTTACAATATGACTAATGTGTAAATACATATGTATAATCTATATCAAATAGGGAAGAGTAAGTGGAGGGAGTGGGGGGAAACTTTGGAACTCAAAATTATGAAAAACAAATGTCAAAAATGGCTTTTCATGTAATTTGGAAATGTAATAAAATATTATATATATGAAGAAAATCACTTTGGCATCTATGTGGAGGATGGATTGGAGAGATTAAATTTGAAGAGACTGGTTTGGAAGAAATTGTAATTGTCCACAGAAAAAAATGAACCAAACAAGCAAATTCTAAGCCCTAGTAGATGACCCCACTGGTTTTAGTCAATGTTTGGTACAACATAATTTAAAACTGTGACAACAGAATTTAGTTAGTCCCATGGTGGTCATTTGTGTTCATTCATTCAACAACCATTTGTTAAGGGAATTCTAGGTGATATCACAAAGAAGCTGACTTATTTGCCTCTGCTAGATATCATCAGAGCAGAAAATGCTGCTATGTATATTCCTTTGGCTCCTTTGATGTGGTGGCCTCAGTGTGACTCCTTGCCTAAGTGTTTTCACGGAATCATCTCCCCCTGAAGCTTTCCCCACTGTGCACACTTTCTATAGTTAAACATTGTTGGGGTCAAAAATAATAGACAGAACTTCCAACCAATTAAAATGTTGACAGAAGTTATCATTTTTCCCCTAGCAATGTTGGGCTAATTGCTCTTCATAAATGTCTTCCATGTCTGCATTTAAGGAACAGGTGAAGCAACTGGGGAGAAGTGGCATTTAGAGAATTAGTGCTGCTAATTAATCCTCTCACATAAAATGTTCTTTTCTTTTCCCTCAACACTCATTTAAATTATTTCCCTACTGAAATAAATTCTGTAAAGTAAGCAATTATTAGAGGATGAGGTGCTCAGTTAACCTACTGATATGGAGGAAAGAAGGTAGGAATGCATACACACACACACATATATAGTTATCTGCATAGAGATAGCAATTAAACTCATAAACTAATGAGCTTACCAGTTGAGAGTTTAGAGAAAAATGAGAAGAGGGTCCAGGACAGAACCCTGTTGGCATATTCATAGTTACTAGGTATGACATGGGTGATGAATCAGCATAGGCGACTGCCGAGGAGCAATGGGGCAGGTAGGAGAACTAAAGGATGGAGGTATCATGAACAGTGATAGCGGAGGGAGTTTATCCAGAAGAGAAGGTGCTCCATTTTGGCAAATGCTAAAGAGAGGTTTAAAAAAGATGAAGACTGAGAAAAGGCCATTGAATATGGAAATGCTGAGATCTTTGTTTTGGAGAGAGCAGGTTTACTAGCGTGTTGAGGTCTGAAGCTATATTGCATGAGGTTAAGAACATTAGAGGAAGAGGAGGGGAGGCCATAGATATTGATGGTTTTTTTTTCATGGAGTTTTGCTGTGCAAAATAAGAGAGATATAGGATGATAGGTATAGTGACATAGACTTGACTGTCTTTATAGCCAGCAAAAAGGGAAGGAAATTCCAGGATGATGTTGTAGATTAAATAAAGATAACAGATAGTGATAAGGGTAATATGCTAGAGAAGGTTGGAAGGGATGGGATCAAAGGTATGGGATCCAGGGTACTTTGTATAGGTGTACAAAGAGGGGTTTCCCTCAGTAAGAAGAAGGGCCACCTCTTCTTACAATATAATAAAAAGGGAAGTGGTTTGGGATGATGCTAACATGTGAGAAGAAAAGGATGTGTTTTCAGATAAGGAGGAGAGAAGAGGACAGAGTTCCTGGTGAACCATCATGTGTGAAGAGGTATTATTGTGGAAAGCCTGAGGAGGGAAGAAAAGATTTGGGACAGCTTCCAAAGAGATTAGAATAGGAAATCAATTGATGTTGTTCAGTCATGTCTGCCTCTTCACCATCCCATTTGGGGTTTTCTTGGCAAAGATATTGACATGATTTGCCATTTCTTTCTTCAGTTCCTTTTCCAGATGAGGAAACTGAGGCACAGGGTTAAATGACTTTCCCAGGGACACACAGCCAATAAGAGTTGGAGGCCATCTTTGAAGTCAGGAAGTCCTGATTCCAGACCCAGCAGTCTATCCACTGCACCACCTAGCAGCCCAAGAATCTAAGTGGGGAAGAATAAAAGAATTGTTTTGCTGTCGTCAGGGTCCTGTTGAGATTAGATGACATAAAATTTTAGCAGACCTAGTAAACCCCCTTGCTTAATTTCTTCTCATATGAGTAGGTGGGTGATGGAAGTGATGTAGGGTTGGGGTTTGGCAAGGTGTGAGTGCTGATTGAACAAAGGAGAAAGGGATTTGAGAATATTGAAGAATGTAAGAATAAAACTGGTTTTCTAGGATTGAGATAGGGAAACAAAATATGGTCAGAATGGGGAAATAGCCTTGCAAAGTACTCAGTGCTCTAGAGTTTACATATCACTGTGAGGATGAAAATCAGGCTTAGGAAGGGTAAGTTATAGGGAGAGATGGAAGAGTGTGATCTGATAAGGGAATTTAGAACTCTTGAATAAAGAAATGGAATACATGTGGATCATGGCAAGATCAAGGAGATGATGGAGGAAATAGGCACCTACTATGTGCCAAACACTTTATAAATATTAATTTGATACAATAACCCTGTGGAGATAGATGCTAGAATTATACCCATTTTACTGTCAAAGAAACTGAAGCAGACAAAAGTCAACAGACTTGCTAAGGTCACATGTAACAAACAAGTGTTTGAGGACTCATTTGGACTTAGCCTTTACTGACTCTAGGCTCAGTGTTCTATCTGTTCCACTCCCTGGTCATCACATCTCTTTGTGGAACTGAGGTGGAATGTCTTTTTTTTTAAACCGCTTGGCATGTTTAAATATGATTAACCTCAATAACATCTTTCAGATTGATTCTCTTCTCTTACCTGGCTTACATCACAACTCACCTGGACCAGTGCAATAACTTTCTTTCTTTCTCTTTTGCTTTTTGGAGGGGGGAAGGCAGGGCAATTGGGCTTAAGTGACTTGCCCAAGGTCACACAGCTAGTAAATGTTAAGTGTCTGAGATTGGATTTGAACTCAGGTCCTCCTGACTCCAGGGTGGGTGCTCTATTCACTGCATCACCCGGCCACCCCCCGAAATAACTAATTGTTCTTCCTGCCTCTCTCCTCTCCAATGCATCCCCCTCTATAGCTGCCAAAATGAGTCGTTAAGCATAATTCTGTGTCATTTGTCTGTGCAAGAAGTTTCAATGGGTACCCATTAAAAGTGACCTCAGGAATAAATGATAAACTTATTGTTCATCATTTACAGTACTTTAATATTTGGCTCCAGGCTACCTTTCTAGTCTTATTAGATATGTATATTTTCATCTATCCCTCATACATAACATTCTATTTCTTTGTCTTTTCGCCTTTTCACAGGCTATCAATCCCCCATGCCTAGGATGCATTTCATCTTCCCCTCCACCTCTTAGAATCCTTATCTTTCTTCAAAATTCAACTCAAGCACTATTCCTGAGGCTCTCAGCTGTCCTTGCCTTCCTCCTCGTAATGTGTTATATTTGTATTGTATGTATTTCATATAAACCTATATGTGTACATACTGATTAGTTTTATATCAGCAGGACTTAGCAGAGTGCCCAGAAGGTGATAAATACTTCTTGATTCATTGATAAATTAGATAAGACCTCAGATACTTACTAGCTATGTGACCATAGGGCAAGTCACTTAACCTCTATCCCTCAGTGTTTTCATTCCTGAAATGTGGTTGTGATAGATGCGCTATTTGGAATAGTTTAAATCTACAATCTTATGACCTATCATATTTTGATTGATATTAGAGGCAATGTTGTTGTTGAGTTGTGTCTAACACTTTGAGATCCCATTTGGGGTTTTCTTGGCAAAGATGCTGGAGTGGTTTGTCATTTCCTTTTCCAGCTCATTTTACAGAAGAGGAAACTGAGGCAAACAGGGTAAAATGACTTGTCCAGGTAACACACCTATGAAATGTGATTAGGATGAAGATGAGTTTTCCTGACTCTAGGTCCAGCACCCCAGCACTCTATGCAATCGTACCATCTAGCCTAAATACACACACACACACACACACTCACAAACACACACACATCTATTGCTTTAAGGCTTAGAAAATATTTCACAAACATTATCTTGTTTTGTCCTTAAAACAACCCTGGGAGGTAGATGAGGAAACTGAAAGTTCACATAGCTGGTAGTGCCTGAGGTCAAATCTGAGCACTCCATCCATGAACCACCTAAGTTTCGTATACATATGAACAGGATCAAAGTTGTTCAAGCTTCTGTGGGAATCTCTTCACCTTAGTCACGACTAGGGGAACTATAACAATTATATCCTACCAATTCAGTAATGAATATTCTTTCTGAAGAAATAAAAAGAAGATGAAGTTGGGAAATGGGGTTGGAGAAGATCAAATATATAAAGAAAAAAATTCTGTGCTTCAAGTGACAACATTTTGAGGCCTCCTAGAGACTGGTTTTCAAATATCTCAACTTTTCCTTTGTAGATTGCTAAGCTGATCCCTTCTATATGCATACATATTTTCTCATTGCTGTAAAATTTTTATGAGAACAATCTATGCAGGCATCAGGATTACCTTTGATGAAGACATGAGAAAGAAACAAAGGAGGCTTTTACTATTCCTTTTCCCAAATAAGATTTATTTTCATCATGACACATCTGAGAGGTTTGGAGAATATCAGCTCTTGCTTTTTGTTGATTTCAAAAAACATTTGGATTGCTAGAACAAAATGTGGCCTTAAAAGCTCCCCTCACACAAAGCACATAACATAATTTTGTTAAAATCATGCAAGACTGTATGGCAGATAACCTTGGTTCTGTGATCCAATGAACAGCAATATCAAGTGATGCATAAATCAAGGAGACTAATGTTTATTTTGATTGATTGCCAGTGTCATGGTAAATGTCACATGCAGAATCCAAATTTAAGAGTCTCGATCAAGGCAAGGTTCTTTGTATACTTGTGCTTTCATTGGCTCAATCAAGTCAATAGACACCGAAGAGATTCCTCAGTTAGATTCACTGTCACTAGGAAGACATCATCACGGTCATCCACAATGGAAAAACAAGCTGGATGAAAAACACATATTGCCTGGGTTGTAGCACTTGGATGAACAGCCCACTGAAACTATCCAGTAATGTCTAATTCTTGAATAGATACTTTTACAGGGTACTGTTAATAGTCTTAGCCTTGAGACTTCCATGTCAAGAATTTTTAGATCCTTGAAGACAGCTAATCATGCACGCCTCACCCTCAGGTATTTTTAAAAAATCCTTAATTCATTTAATCTATTTCCATACGTCATCAACATTAACCCTTTCACTATTTTGACTCTTTCTCTGGACATTCTTCATATTATTTATGTCCTTTTCAAAATATAGTAGTCACACCTGAACTCAGAACTCTAGAAATGGTCTGACCAGGGCAGTATATAACAGTACTATAATTTCTTCATTCTGTGCCTCATTTCATTCAAGGACTGCATTTGCTTTTTTGGCTCTATATCCCATTCTAGGCCAGTGTTCTAGCTTGTCAAGGGTTTTTTGCATCAGTGTTTTAACTATATCTCCTAGTTTTATATCATATGTATTGTCTATGCCTTTATTTATCATTGATAAAATTGTCAAACAATTCAGGGCTTAGCAAAGATCTTTGAGGGGGTCTATTGAAGACTCTCTTCTGAACTGATCTGAAAATATTAATGAACACTCTTTGAATCTGTGAAGTGTTTGGGATATGAATGTGGGAGAATGTTAATTAAAACTGTTGACAACTTACCGTAGGCTTGCTATTGTTATCACCCAACAATTAAGAACCTTCAACATAGGATACTGTGTTTGAGAAAGTCAAACATTGCCAAACGATGCTCCCAGACATGACGATCAATATAGTCTCAAAGTAAGATTTAGTGAATTGATTATTCTGCTTGGAAAATCAGTTCTATCATTGAGAATAATGCCTCAAGGAATAGAGGATTGAGCATAGTGACTTCTTTCTAGGACCTGGCTTTTGGAAGGGATGCTAAAATAATTTTAATTGAATCCACCTGCTGAATCCTCCTATCATTTCAAATTCTAAACATGTTTTTCTTGTGAACTATATTATACCAATCCTTTCATCAGATACATATGTGAAAGAACTAGTCTTCTCAACTTATAGCTTCTGAATATTTCTTTATATTTGAGCTTTAAAAAAAAAGCAACTGGGATTAAGCAACTTGCCCAGGGTCACACGGCTAGTAAGTGTCAAGTGTCTGAGGCTGGCTTTGAACTCAAGTTCCCCTGACTCATAGGCTGATGTGTATTCATTACACCATCTAGCTGCTCCTGCATATTTCTAAATACAGTAATATTCTAATTATTCCTTACTTCTTCATTTCCTTAGCACTTAGGAATCTGTCTTGACTTCTTACACCTGCTACAATACTTTGTAAATGTGTGTTTGTCTCCTGGTTCCTCACCTTAGGAGATAGGTGCCATATCTATCATTTCTTTTTTTAAAAAAATATTTATTTCTTTAAAATTTATGAATCATTCCTACCCTCCAGTACATCAGTTCTTAGTCAATGTCTAATAAATGCTGAGTGGCTAAAGATTTGTTTGCTGCCTCCTTTAAGCTTTCCCTAACATCAAAGGCAATTATGCCTAAGCCCTCAGAGAGTGCCAATGCGATAGTAACATTTTTCTTCACCTCCCAACTTTTGTCCTTTCCCCCCTCTCACATTTACTATAGAATTCTAATGATTTTCTCATCTAAGACTTTGAAAAGCAAGATCTAGAATAGCTTTGCTTGTATCCATTGTCTATTTCCTATCTTTTTTTCTTTTTGCAGGAGGAAGGGCAGGGCAATTGGGGTTAAGTGACTTGTCCGAGGTCCCACAGATAGTAACTCTTAAGTGACTGAGGCCGGATTTGAACTCTGGTCCTCCTGACTCCAGGGCCAGTGATCTATTCACTGTGCCACCTAGCTGTCCCTCTTTCCTATTTTTTATATGAAAATTTGTATCAGTGTTTTCAGTCCTTTATTTCCTTATTTTAAAACTCTCCAACTTCAAGTGCTTATGAGCCATCCCCAAATGGAGTGTTCCTGCCATAACTCTCTGGGTTGTGACAGCAAGCCCATTTCCCCAGTGTTCAATGGGGGAATGGCAACACAAGGTGTGCTGCTACAGGAGGTGGGAGGTAGGGTAGAAATAGGGATAAAAGGGTTGTTAACATGAATAATCTGATTTCCAACTCATGACCCTAAAATAGGAAGTGAGGAAAATGTAGAATATGTATGATTTAATTTAGTATCACATAACATCTAATAGAAGATACATTCATGGCTTCTAGAGTTGGTCACAAAGGCTTTAAACATGTTTAAAGCTACACTGGAGCCCCATCAAAGTGGTGCAGTACATAGAAAGATGGATCTGAAGTTAGATCTTTGTGACTTCAAATCTGGCCTCAGACACTCACTAGAAGCTGTGTACTTAACTGTTTTTAGCTCAGTTTCCTTATCTGTAAAATGAGTTGGAGAAGGAAATAGTGAACTTATCTTTGCCACTGGACACAACTGAACAACAGCAGACAAAGCCACATGCTGCTTTGCTCTCTCTTGGATTGGCTCAATGTGAGAAAACATACTGTGGCTCTTGCCCCAATCCTTCAAGCTATTTATGTACTCCTCTTAACATGAACAAGGGAAGAGGATTTGACTCATTTTGAAGGAGGTTTACAGCTAAAGGGTATTTTCATATGTAACATATAACTCTTCTAGGTGAGAGTTGAGATTTTTGGGTTATGGAACAGGAAGTCTTTCCTAGAGGGGAAAAAATATGCAGTATTGAGTGGGTGCTTACTAAAAAAAGAAATATTTCTAGGATCTTCAGGTTTGTTTTGTGAATAAAGGGTGCCATCTCATTTTTATACTTATCAACTATATCCCAGGCTATGCTGTATTTTCCTTTCATATTATACTTTCTTTTCTCTTTCCCTGAGACTCTGATAAAGTTTGCTTAGTGTTAACTTTTATACCTATGCAAATTCCATATATTAAGTATGTTCCTTTTCTCAATGGTAGAGAAACTAAATCACCTAGGGGGAAATGGCTTCCTGTAGTACAATAGGAAATCAAAAGGAAGCTTTGGGACATGTCCATTAGAGCAGCCAGACTCTTGGGGCATGATAGTCTGGGAATTCACTTGTTTTTATATTTGATAACACTTCCCTATTACTGTCAAGGACACCACCTTCCTCCCAGTCTCCCAGGCTCCCAACCTAGGGTGTCATCCCCTACTTCTCACTCTCTCACCTCCTATATCCAATCAATTGTCAAATCCTATAGATTTCATCTTTGCAATGTCTCTCATTGGCTTCCTTTCCCTTCAAGCCTTGCTACCGCCCTGGTGTAGGCCTTTATCCTCTCATGCCAAAACCTGCTGGTTGGTCTCCTTATCACAAGTCACACCCTATTCCAGTCCAGCCTCCATTCAACTGTTAAAGTGATTGTACACGTTTCGCAGGTCTGACCATGGTTACATGTAACCCTCTCCTCTCCCCCAACTCAATAAATTCCTATCACCTAAGGATCAAATATAAAGTCCTCTGCTTGGCATTCAAAGCCCTTCATAATCTACTTTCCACATCTTTATAGGCTTCTTGTACCTTACACTTCCCTATGTACTCTTTGATCCAATGACACTGTCTTCCTTGCTGTCCCATGAATCCATGTCTATCCCCATCTCCACCTCCTACCTTCTCTAGTTTCCTTCAAGTTTTAAGTAAAATCCCATCATTTATAGGAAGCTTTTTCTGATCCTTCAATTCTAGTGCCTTCCCTCTGTGAATTATTTCCAGTTTATCCTGTATATAGCTTGCTTGTACATGGTTGTTTGCATCTTGTTTGGATGATTAGGTTGTGAAATCCCTGAGGGCAGGGCCTGTCTTTTACCTTTCTCTGGATCCTCAAGAATTGTCAAGGGCTAGATTTGAAACCCGTCATTTGATGCCACAGTTAATGATCTTTCTCTCATATCATGGTGCCTCCCAAAGATAAAAGATATTCAGGGGTGGAGAACCTGGGGCTGTATGTGGCCTTCTAGGTTCTTGGGTGCGGCCTTTTGACTAAGTTCAATCTTAACAGAAAAAAACAAAAAATATTTTAAGGGGATCTGTTCTGTGAAGTTTGAATTTAAAGGGTCATATGTGAGGACCTAGAGGGCCACATGTGTCCTCGAGGCCACAGGCTCCTCACTTGAAGAGTCTTATTTAAGGCTATTCTCAGGGTCAAATTCAAACGTTTTCAAACTTCAAAGGCCAGTCTAATTGATTTCTTGAAGGATCAATTTTAGGTTTCCCAAATCCCTTTCAAAGGAAAACTCCCATCTCATATTGATAAAATGTATTTCTAAAAGACGAACCTATATTTCTGAATGTATACATGCAAAGTCTATCCAGTTGTGTGGCAATTTCAACATTCACATTTATATACACCACCTAGCTCCTGCGATACTATTATGATCCCCATTTTACAGTTGTGGATCCTGAGGCAGACAGAAGTTAAGAGACTTGCCCAGGGTCACACAGCTAGTGATTTTCTGAGACAAAATTTGAACTCAAGTCTCCTGACTCCAGGCTGAGCACTCTACTCACTGGAGCCACCAGCTGCCTCTGGTTCCTACAGTGCTTGGACCGTTAGAATCTGTGCAATAAATGCTTACTGACTGATTGACATCTTGTCTCCTCATTTGGAGGAACACAGAACTCTCCATCCATCTTCAACACTACACTTACTTTAATTAATCATCCTCCTCTTCATCCTGATCATCACCCGCTTCCCTCTGGGCCAAGGACTGGTAAAAGGAGATGATGGGGGTTTCTTTTGCAAACTTCCTTTAGGAAGCACCAAAAGCTCTAGTGAATGTTTATTCTAGGAACTGTAATTTAATTGCTTTAGGTACTGCTTTCACAAATGGAACCCCTTTGTGATTTAGCATAAGCCCTCATAGGTGTTGTGTTGGTAAAAAATCATCACCTTGTGCCCAGCCAGGTAGGGGAACGTTTCTGATCTTAGCTTAACTAATTCTTGGCTAACTGACACACAGTCGGCCTTTACAGCTTGGTAGAACCCACCAGAGTGCATGGTCCCCTGGAATAGCCTGTATAAACTCAGTCACCTTCATGCTGATGTACTGGATGCTGGAGGAGAGCTTTACTGCCAGAGGTCACTGTACTGTAAAGGTTGAGAAATGGTGTTCGATGTTTTTAAGTGAAAAATTTACATTTCTTCACCTTAAATATGCATATCAATGTCAGACTGTATGTCAAAAAGATAATAACTTATTACAATTGTCTCTTTATGATATAAATCTGTTAGGAAATACCTGATTTCCTACTCCTGTTGATTATGGTCAGTATTGACAATGTATGATGATTAATGACTATAGGGCATTATAATTTGGTGTAATGTGATGTCATATTTCCAAGACAAGGGCTTTGAAAGGGACCATATCCCTTGAACAGGTATGTGTCTGCAGGGTGAGAGATGCCTCAAAATTTAAGGGAGCACATGGTGGTGGGCAGAACAGGCTTATTAATTTGCTATCATTACTTGTTTCCAGGCTATTCTTGTTAGTTGGACTTTGCCAGTGAATGTGAGACTTGGAAGTAGCTTTAGGACAGAAGGGAGGACTTGGTGGGAAGATGAAAGGGGTGGGGTCTGGATCTGGATCTGGATTGAGAATACAAGAGAGAAAAAGGCCTGCGAGTTGTCTATCCTGGATGTCTATCCTGGAAAAGAGAAAACTAAATTAGACTATGAGCACTGTCTTTGAATTTTTTTAATGTCATAATCTAACATTTATAGAGCACTTAACATTTTGCAAAGCAATACATATAGGTATATGTGTATGTATGCATATATCTATATTTGTGTGTATAGAGAGGTAGGGTTGGACACATCCAGGCAATCACTAAGACTAAGGCAATATTTCCCTATGGAGAAAGAAAGTTGGAGTCCACATTAAGACCTGGTAGGGTATATTCCCAGCTTAGTTTTATTCTATTATATATGAGGAGAGGGAAGGGAAAGGAAGAAAGGAGAGGGATATGTGTAATATAGCACACATATTAGATATATGCATGTTTTATTACATCTAAGAATTATACAGACACAAGAACATTATTTCATATATGTATATGTATACATATATGTATACATACCTTCCACCTGCTATTCCCCTTCCCTTTCCTCAGATGCAATAAAATGAGTTTGAGCTGATAACACATCCTATCAGGCCCTAATGTGGACCACAGCATCCCCTTAGTCTCAGGGATTGTTCTAACTTCATTCATACCTTCATTCATACCCCTTAGTCTCAGGAATTTTTCTAACTACCAGCATGTGTTTGGGTCTACCTTGGAACAGGCATATCAACCCTTTGGTACCTGGATAAAAAAAATCAACAAGAGGACATATATATAACCTGATTGCTACCTACCATGATAGAAGTTATGAAAAGCTTATGGTCTTGGCCATTTAGAAATTAGTTTCATGCTGTTTGAGAGTGGATGTGGTGAATGGGAAATAAAAACATGAGAAATGGACAGTGTAGTCTCCCGACAGTGGAATTCAAACTTAAAGAAGCTTGTGTGGAAAACCTTTTGTGAAAGTTAAGGTGAGATGTAAATGTTCTATTCCTTCGTGATATCATCCTTTTGGTTTATAACTAAGGTCCCTCAAAGTGCATATGTACCTTCCAGATTGCTAGCCCATTCCTGACATACCAGTCCTCCCAAGACTTTGGTTAATTACAAAAACACAATTGGCTCCTGGGGTAGGTGAGTCTCTCTAGGAGCTTTGGACCAAAATGCAGAATTTGATCAGTGGGTAGTATTATCCCCAACTGACATAAATATCAAAGTACCACCAAATATTGCTTGTTCTGCAGATCTCCAAGTTCCTGGCACCTGGAATAATTTTGCTGTTTGTTATTTTAAAGGATACTAATTATGTCCTGCAGTTAAAGATTTTAAATGAGTTGGTACCTGAGAGAATAGACCTTGGAGTGCTTCTTCTTGGCACAGTTATTCTAAACAAAGCATGTTAATATACAGACGCAAGATAATAATTTTTCATTTAAGATGTGATATTCCATTGTGGTTTAATCCATCATTATGCCTGTTTATTCCACCACATTATGAGTTTTGTCAAAAGGAGGAAATCCAGCTCGTCTTCCTGACAGCAAAAAAATAAAATCATCTGACTGGATGTAAGCGTTGCTATATATAAAAGCTGCCGAGGGTTGCCATGGTAACCAAAGTTCTAAAAATGATAGGGGGAAAAGAACATCAGGTTGTTGTGACAAATGACACTTAAAGTGGCAGGTTTCTTGTAGGGCCTGCTTTTAATTAATGCAGTTGTGTAAGGAATGGCATTATAGAATATTAGATTAATGCAATAAATCAGAAACGTGACCGACAGATTGCTGTTGCTGCCTTCCAAAGGCAGAGTACCTATTAAGAAAAGGGGAGATAGGAAATGTGTAGGAAAACTCCACCTTGTGAAAAGATGAAGGATGGTGGTTATTTCAGATCACATGATAAATGTATGCATCATGTCCTGTCAGGGATTATAGAAACAGCTGTCTTCTGGCACCAGTAATTAACTGAAAGCTAAAAACACAGCACTTTCTGACAACCAAAACGTGATCGCATAACACCTTGAACTACCGACTTTTAAAAACACGTTTAAATAGATGCTTGTGATCTTTGCTAGGTGCTTTGTGATGAGTGTTTTTGATACTTCTTTCAAAGGCTCGGCACATATTTTGCACAGCTGTTGGAGTCACTGATGCCCTTAGTAAGGACAGGGAGTTCTTTTTCAGTTTGTTTATAGGTCTTTATGCATCACAGCTCCCTTTAACTGTGAATCTGAGTTTATTATGTGACCTCGGACAAATCCCTTAACCTCTGTGAACCTCACTATCCTTATCTTCAGATTGGGGATAACCCTACCTGGGGTACCTACTTGATAGGTTTGTAAGGGTCAGATGAGATAATCCATGTAAAAGCTTTGGATCGGGATAGGAAATGGTCTTATGATTTCACTAGTATAGGGAATTCCTTAGCAAGGAGATTCCCTCTACTAATGCAATGCAGCATTTTCTCTGATACTTAGAGGCTTAGATTGCTGCCTAGAGTACAGGTGTCAGGCTCAAACAGAAATAGAGTTTACTAAACAGTGAATGAGGTTCCATGCATCTGCATACTGACTTAGAAAACCACAAATTAATATTATCTAGGTTCTATTGTATTTTGAAAATTTGTTTTAACTATTGCCCAATTTTAACCTGGCTGTCCCTCCTGCCTGAAACACTGACATCTGACCTTACTGGCTTCCTTTAAGACCCAACTAAAATTCTGCTTTTTACAGGAAGCTTCCTCTAACCCTTTTTTTTTTTTTTTTTTGCTTTTTGGAGGGCAGTTGGGGTTAAGTGACTTGCCCAAGGTCACACTACTAGTTTTTTGTGTTAAGTGCCTGAGGCCAGATTTGAACTCAGGTACTCCTGACTCCAGGGCCAGTGTTCTATTCACTGCATCACCTAGCCGCCCCCCTCTAACCCTCTTAATTCCAGTGCTTTCTCTCTTTTAATTATTTCCTATTTATTATGTATATTGCTTGCTTTGTATACATCTGTTTGCCTGTCATCTTCCCCATTAGATTGTAAGCTCCTTGAGGGCAGGGACTGTTTTTTGTCCCTTTTTGTATTCCCAGCATTGCTCATAGTACCTGGCACATAACAGGGAGTTAATAAATGTTTCTTGATGATTGGTTCCCATTACACTTGGGAGCATTGTGATCTCGTGTCTGGCACCTATGGCTTGGAGCAGCGTCTTAAACTTTTTTCCGTTCAGGACCCCTTCAGGCGTTTCAGCAGCTTTGGCTGGTGTTATATAGCCTGAGGGCATGCACAGTGCAAAGTCTGCATTCAAAGAGTTCAGAACCAAGGCTGCAGTGAAGTGATGTAACATGGGCAAACACTGCCAGAAACACCTCAGATTCATTACATGTTTGATTTCTAATTAATTTTGAATTAATTAATCACTTTACATTCAGAAACTTTATTGTTGCCAAATTTTTCAAGATCTCAAAAGGCATTGCCACCCATGGTTTAAGAAGCACTAGTTTAGAGCACTAAGCTGTTGAATGACTTACCCAAATCCACAAAGCTAATGTCTTACAGTGCACAGAGTATTGAGCCTGGAGTCATGAAGAATCATCTTCCTGAGTTCAAATATAGCCTGGGGGGGGCGCAGAGCCAAGATGGCTGTGTAGAAGCAGGAAAACTCTGTGAGCTCCTCCCATAATCACCTCAAATACCTATAAAATATGACTCTAATCAAATTTTAGAGCTACAGAACCCACAACGTGAGAGAGAAACAAATCTCACACTGAAGGCAACCCAGCAGACAGACAGGAAGGGTTGATTGCAGCCTGTTGGGAGCTGAACCCAGCCCTGTGGGAGCCCCCAGTTTTAGCCCCAGGGTGGCTCCAACCAGCAGTGGTGGGAGCCAACTTTGGGAGAGTGCATCACCAGCTGCTGTGGTGGTTTCCAGAATTATCAACCCATAAATGCCAAAGATAAAGTAAAAGGTGAGTGGAACTCTTTTGGAACTGGGGAGAATGGAGTGTGGTCTGGCACCTGCCCCCAGAGCAAGAAGTGGTGGGGGTGTGGTGACCATGCAACCACAGCCTCATGGCTGCTTCAGAGCTCCTGGCCTGCAGATTGTAGGGGGACCAAGCCACCATTCAGAGTTAATTGCTCTGTCCTTAAAATGCCTGAATCTAGATCATTGTCTTGGGTGGAGGTCCTGGGGTGTGTTACCAGTGATCCAGAGCATGATGGGGAGGCTACACAGAGGGCACCTAACTAATAGCTCTGGCAGCTATGAAAACTCCAGTGATTTGGGACAAAGCTCTCCCCTCTGGAAGCAGAGTTCTACTGTGGCAAAAAGCTCAAAAGTCAAGTAATTGAGTGGCAACATGAGCAAGCAAAGGAAGCAAAGCAAACACAGCCATCAAAGCTTAGATTCTTTTTTGGGGAAAAAAAGGATCAAAGCATGGAATGGGAGGAAGACAAAAAAGTCAGAACTCCTGCAGCAAAAGCTTGTAAGAAAAATAGGAATTGGTTACCGGCCATGGAGTAGTTTAAGAAGGATTTTGAAAATCAAGTAAGAGAAGTGGAGGAAAATTGGGAAGAGAAATGAGAATGATGCAGGAAAATCATGAAAAGTGAGTCAACAACCTGGCTGAAGAAAATAACACCTTAAAAAGTAGACTAACTCAAATGGCAAAGGAGGCCCAAAAAGCCAATGAGGAGAGAAGAATGCTTTAAAATGTCAAATTTGCCAGATGGAAAAAGAATTTCAAAAGCTCACCAAAGAGAATGATTCCTTCAGAATTAGATTGGAGCAAATGGAAGCTAATGACTTTATGAGAAACCAAGATACTATTAAATAGATCCAAACAAATGAAAAAAATAGAAGGCAATGTGAAATATCCCATTGGAAAAACCACTGATCTGGAAAATAGATCTAGGAGAGATAATTTTAAAATGAGTGTACTACATGAAAGCCATGATCAAAAAAAGAACCTAGGAAGTGTCCTTCAAGAAGTTCTCAAGGAAAATTGTCCTGACATTTTAGAACCAGAGGACAAAATACAAATTGAAAGAATTCACCAATCAATCACCCCTTGAAAAAAGAACCCCAAAAGAAAACTCCTAGGAATATTATAGCCAGCTTCTGGAGTTCCCACATCAAGGAGAAAATATTATAAGAAGCCAAGAAGAAACAATTTGAATATTATGAAAACACAATCAGGATAACACAAGATCTAGCAGTTTGTACATTGAGGGACAAAAGGGTTTGGAATATGATATTCTAGATATCAAAGGAGCTAGGATTAAAACCAAGAATCACCTACTCAGCAAAACTGAGTATAATATTTCAGATGAAAATATTGTCATTGTATGAAATAGAGGGACTTTCAAGGATTCTTGATAAAAAAACCAGAATTGAATAGAAAGTTTGACATTCAAATACAAGAAGCAAGAGAGGCATGAGAAGGTAAACAGGGAAAAGAAATCATAAGGAACTTATCAAAGTAAAACTATTTACATTCCTACATAGAAAAATGAAAATTGTAGTTTATGAAACTTTTCTTAGTATGAAGATAGTTGAAGGGAATATAAATGTATTTATATGTATACATACATATATATGTCTATATGGAAGGCTATATGTACATACGAATACATATGTGAGTATGTTTATATATGTGTACAGGTATACAGAGACAGAGGACACAGGATCAATTGAGTAGGAAGGGATGATATTTAAAAAATAAAATTAAGAGGCAAGAGAGGAATACAATGAGAGGAGATAGGGGGAGACAGAATAGGCAAATTATCTCATATAAAAGATGCAAGGAAAAACTGTTGCAATGGAGGGGGAGAACCGGAAGGCAAAAAGGAATGGGTCAACCTTACTCTCATTGAATTTGGCTTAAGAAGGGAATAACATACACACTACACTGGGTATCTTACTCTACAGGAAAGTAGGGGGGGAAGGGGACAAGAGGGGGATGATAGAAGGGAGGGCAGATTGGGGGGGAGGGTAGTTAGAAGCACACCCTTTTGAAAAGGGACAGAGTCAAAGTAGAAAATAGAACAAGTTGGGAGTATGGATGGAGGGAAATATATCCCTCACAATATATCCACCATGGAAATATTTTGCATAACTGCACATGTACAACCTATATTAAATTGCTTATTTTCCCAGTAAGGATGGGTGATGAGGGAAGAAGTGAAAGAATCTGGAATTCAAAGTTTTAAAATCAAATGTTTAAAAAATTTATTATTATTATTATTATTATTAATTTTTATTATTTCACATGCAATAGAAATAGTATATATAGGGACTGAGGTATGGAGATCCATTTTCCCTACTAGAAAGTTAGATAGGATATGGGGGAGGATAAAGGAGAGAGCAGATTGGGAGAGGGGATATCCAGTGGGGTCACGGTTTTGGTGTGTAGAGGAAAGATGTGGAGAAAATTTGTATCTCAAAACCTTGTGGAAATGAATGTTTTAAACTAAAAATAAACAGAAATAAGTAAAAAAAGAGAGATGGCCTCAGATACTTTCTAGCTCTGTGTCCCTGGCAAGCCCTTAACCCTGTTTGCCTCAGTTTCCTCATCTGTAAAATGAACTGGAGAAAAAAACAGCAAACCACTCCAGTATCTTTGCCAAGAAAACTCCAGAAGGTAGGGCCATCTAGGTGGTATGGTGGTTCAACCACTAGTGCTGGAGTCAGGAGGACCTAATTTCAAATACAGTCTCAGATACTATTTCTCTCCTCTCCTCTCCTCTCCTCTTCTCTCCTCTTCTCTCCCCTCCTCTCCCCTCCCCTCCTTTCATCCCTCCTTTCCCCTAGAATACTCAGCTTGGGTCAGGAAAACCTGGCTTCAAATCCCATCTCTCATGATTACTAGTTGTGTGACCTTAGACAAGTCACTTAATCTCTTCCAGTTTCAGTTTCTTTATTTATAAAATGAGAATAGTAACACTCACAGTGACTAACTCACAGGCTTGTGAGGCACAAAAGAGATGATGCCTTATGAATTCCAAAGCACTTTATACATGCGAGTTCTCATAATTATAGTGAAATCTTGCTGAAACCTGCTTTCTTAACATTTGGATGAGCTGCAATGAGAGAAGGGCTACCTCTCATCCTTTACATATCACACATGTCCTCAAAGAGCTTTCCTGCTTTGGCTCTACTCCATGTCCCTCCCAACCCCCGCTTCCACCCAAATCATTCACTGTAAGATTATAATAAATCCCCAAGAGTTACACAAATAGATTTAATATTGCATCTACATTCAGATTTAAATAAATTTCTAGGAGACACACTATCCACAGAGGAAGAGTAATCATAAACATACCACAGGCTGTAAATTCATTTCATAAGTGCATGGCTCTGAACCTACGTGGCTCTCATTGACTCTCTTCCTAGCCATAAATTATTAAGAAAGAAAACACTCTAATGTCATTTTTCTTCCTGACAGGGTCAGTGAATAAGGGGAGAAGCATGGTGGACACACCCGATCACTCACCTCCTTTCCTACCCTACTTAAATATGCCACAGAAAATATGGTACTTTACCAGAATGAAGCTATTTCTGTTCATGCCAACTGTAGTGAACAAAGATGCTGCACCGATTGTATAGTTAGTGCTTCACCAGGTTCAAACTATTTCCATTCATACCAACTGTAGTCAACAGAAGAGATCTTAGGTTCTTGCTGTTTCATCATTTTTCAGTCACTTCTGACTCTTTGTAACCCCATTTGGGGTTTTCTTGGCAAGGACACTAAAGCAGTTGGGGCAAGTCTTTTGAACTTTCTTGACTCAGTTTCCTTATCTGTAAAATGAAAAGGTTTGGACTAAATTAACTTTAGAGTATCTTCCAGTTCTGGATTTGGGATCCAGTGAGTTCTAACATCCATTCCAGTTCTAAATACATAAATGTTTGATCTTAAACAGTTAAGCTTAGCCACAAGAGAATTTGTCAAGATAAGTAGTATAAATTATTACTGGAAAGGTAGATTAGGGACTAGTGCATAAGCAGGAAATGAGTGAAAATAAGGACTCAGTCTTTGATCACTAGAACTCAGGTATGTTTACTTTCTTCCCTGGTGTTCTAATGTTCTTTTGTGCATGTCTGCAATTTATAATCTAGTACCAATCCACGTTTCCAGACTTAGCTCTTATTGATGCATTAGATGACCATCCTCTATCAGTCAGATTGACACACTTGTTGACCTCTGAAATATACTAGGTGCTTTCTTCCCTCTGGTTTCTTTGTTCCGACCCTTCTGCTCCCTTGACCTTTTCTCTTCCCATTAGGGTATGCCTAACTCCTATCTGTCCTCTAAGGCCCAGGTCAGGTTTTATCTTATTTAAAGAAGTCTTCTCTGATTTCCCCAGCCTGAGTTGATTTCTTTGTCCTTTGAACTCACATGAAAGCTATTCCCTGTGAAATTTAGTCTTCATTCTCTCACTTGTATTTTAGCCTTCTTATCATATGGCATAAAGACTATGAATGGTGAGCTGGTCTCAGAGCCAGGACAACCTGGGTCCAAATTCTGCCTCCGGAACAGACTAGATGTAGGACCCTTGGCCAACTCCTTTAACTCCCCAGGACCCTATGCAGTTCTTTAAACTGTAGCATAAGGACTGGTAGCAGAGGGAGATTCCTACAGTGATGAAATAACATCTCCAAACTAAGTAACAAAAACACTAGCAGCAACATCACCACCAAAACAAGTCTATCTCACCAGGGAAGAAAAGCACCTTGAATTACAAAGCTCCAGATCTAAGGCCAGAGAAGATTTTAGAGACCATCAGTTCCTACTTTCCCATTTATGGGGAAGATAACTAAAGCCTTACGAGTCTAACTAGTGTTTGCTTTTATTCAAATATTCAAAAGTGCATAAAGGAACTTTGCTGAATGGTAGAGGAGATTAAACTGAATAAGACACTGTTCTTTTTCTCAAGGTTCTGATCCTAACATATTAGGAGAGCAGAAATGCACACTTAGCACAAGTTAGAATGTTGTCCATATAATCATAAAGTGCTTATTAGATGAGGGAAAGAATCACTCTTAGCTGGAAGGTTTTTGAAGTTTTATCAAATGGTCAGGAAACAGTTGAAATTGGACAAGGGAGGGCATTCCAAGAATAGGAAACAATCTGACTTAAAGTTCAGATGCAGAACAGTCTAGGATATATTCACAGAATCGAGATTCTCTTTTGTAAGTAGATACAATATCAAAGGAAGTGATATGAGAAAGGACCAGACCAGTGAGAGGATCAGGGATCTAGGGCTGGAGGTGACATTAGAGGATATCTAGTACAATACTATTATTTTACAGATAGGGAAACTGAGGTCCAGGTCAGAAAAGTAATGACCATCAGAAGGATAATTTGAACTCAGGTCTTTTGATTCATTGTTCGGGGATCTACCCACTACAAGTTGTGATGAGCAATTTTGGTTATCTAGATAGTCGATGAAATCTTTATTGGATAGGCACCAAGCAAGCACTGAAGGCCTTTTGACCAGTGGAACACTGTGCTCATACCTGAGCACTAACAGGACTTAAAAGGTAGTGGCATCTTCTTACAAGGTACTCTCCACCCCAACCCCTAGCCCATACTCTGCAACTAAATGACACTCTCCTTGCTATTCTTTGCACAAAACACTCTGTCTCCAAGTCTGGAGCATTTTCATTGGCTCTTGTCTATGTATGGTATTTTCTCCCTTCTCATTTCTGCCTCCTGGCTTCTTTTAAACTGCAGTTAAAATACCATCTTCTATGAAAAAGGAAGGGGAAGAAGAGGGAAGCCAACAAGCATTTATATAGCAACTACAATGTGCCAAGCAGTATGCTAAGCACTATACGAATATTCATTCTCTCATATAGTCCTCACAACAACCCTGCAAGGTTTTCATTATTTACTAATTACTATTTATTAATTACTATTACACCCACTATACAGTTGAGGAAATGGAATCAAACCAAGTTTAAGTGAATTACTCAGTGTCACAGAGCCAGTTAGTGTCTGAGACTGGCTTTGAACACAGATCTTCCCAACTCCAGGTCTAATGGTCTATCCACTATGCCACCAGCTCCCTGTAGCACTGATAGAAGCTTGCACTGCTAGTGCATTCCCTCTCTTGCTTATCTCCAATTGTGTGTATTTTGTTTGTACATAGTCGTTTTCATGTTATCCCTTGAGTGAAAAGATTTTTTTGTCCTCCTTTGTATCCTCAGTGCTTATCACAGTGCCTGACATGTAGCAAGGATTTAATGAATGCTAACTGATTTGAGTTGGTGTATAGGACAGATTGAAGGGATAAAAACTGGACATAGGTAAACACGTAAAGACCATAGTCCAAACATGGGGTGATGAGGCACTGAAGGAAGGTAATGCTAATATGAATGATAAAGAAGTGAGGAGATTCAAGAAGAGATAGTGTAGAAAAAGAATCAATAGGACTTCCAAACGTCTGTATGTAATACAAGAAGAAGAGGGAGGAGGTAAAAATTACTGCCTAGTTGCAAGTGTGGGTTACCAGGAGAATGGGTCTCCCCATCCTGTCCTCCATCTCACTGTGCTTGGCACCTTTTAGAGTAGCTGCTTAATTTTTTAACTGACTGATTTCTTCTTCTGAGAACTAGCTTCCTTAAAGAAAATGCCATTCTCATCAAGTGATGTTCTTTCCCAACTGGGACCATTAAGTTCTACTCTTCATATTAAGGTAGTGACTTGAAAGAAAGCATGCCAATTTAATTAACAGGTGATTTTTCACTCTTGAAAAGTCTAACAATTGCTTCCAGACTTCAGACACTTTGTCTTTTAAGTAACAGGATAAAGGTGAGAGTCTAGCAGGTTATATTTGTCGTAGAAGATTGAGAAAGAAGAATTTCTAACAAAAATCCAATGAGATTCATTTAATGAATATTTTATATTTTTCTATGAACATATTCAAGAAATAGCTAGCAACTTTCACTTTCATCAATTTAATAAGGACTCAATTAGCACCACTTGGAAAAAATATCACTTTCTATCCCCAAAGATCCAGCTACATGTACTCATGTAAAGAAAGTGTGTTATCCTTTGACCCTATGGGAAGCTAGGTTATATTACGAATAAACCTCAAATCTTTTAATCAAAAAGTGTTCACTGAACACACTGTGCCAGGCATTGTGTTAAATACTAGGAGTTGCAAAGGAGTTCCAGTTTTTTTTAACCAACATATTCTTCATATACACATATAGACACATACAGAACTTGAAGTAAACTTGACTGGAAAAGCACTGTGATCTTCGGGTGAGTGAGAGGGCTCATTCCCAATCACTCAGCTCAGGAAATATCTTTTTCAGAGGGTGACTCCAAAGTGAATCTTAAGGAAACCATGGATTCAAAGAGGTAAAAGTAAGGAGGGGGCGTATTCCAGGTATACAGGACATACACTCCACAAGCTGAGAGATAAGAGATGGAATATCACCTGTGAGGAGTAGCAGGTAAGTCAATAGGATTAGACTGGGCAATGTGAAAATTGGAAAACTTTTTAAGAAGGGTGGAGAAGTAAAAAATTAAGAGCTTTAAATAATAAATGAGGCATTTCAATTTGACATTTAGCCATATAGGGAGACACTGGAGTTTTCTGAGAGGTGGGTGATCAGACCTATGGTTTAGGAATATCATTGTGGTGCTTCTGTGTGATAGGATTTGTTCCCATGAAAACTGTACCTTAATATAAGGGAACAAATTAAATATTAAAAAAATGGGGAAGTAGCATTCCATTTGAAAAAGATATTCCATCAAGGAGCTCTTGAAAAGCATGTTAGATAACATTTGAGTAAGACTGAATGGAAGAAGAGACAGAAGTGTTTTCATGAGAGTATACTATACAGACCATTTAAATAGGAGAAGAAATAGATAAGGTAACAGAATACAAATATGACACAAATGTATTAGGGATTATGGGATTTTAGTTATCTGTAAATCTTCTGGGAGTAATTCTTTTTTTGCCATTTCCTATATATATTTTTAAATTTTAATTAATTAATAATTTTTCTTGCTTACAACACTCATTTCCACAAGATTTCGAGTTACAAATTTTCTCCCCATCTTTACCCTACCCATCACTCCAATACAACGATCCCACTGTATAGCCGCTCCCCCCATCTGCTCTCTCCTATGTCCTCCAGCATCGCCCCTCTGACTTTCTGGTAGGGCAGAATGGGTCTTCCTACCCCAGTGCCTGTATACCTTAATTCTCTGGGAGCAATTCTTTTCCAAAAGTAGAACAGCTAATAAAATCATGATTTTTCTTCATGATAATTTCATTCTTCAAAAATAGAAAGGATGATAAGGGGAGAAGCTATTTTGAACTTTAATCTGACTTATAAAAAGAACTACTTGCAAAAATAAAAGCGATGGGAACATTGGAAGGAAGCGACCACACCATTTTAGGATTCATGACAGAGAGAGAGGAAAGCAAGCTTGGTTAAGCATTTCAGACTCGATATTATGCAGAACAGATTTCAAAGAGTGTAGATAAAAGATATTAGTGAGTAGATGTCAACATGGAAGCAGGTCTCTCAATGTACCCTTTTATGGATCTGTTCCTGTCCTTGTGCAGTTTAACATTTTTATTAATGATGGAAGAAATTATAGATAACATAATGATCATCTTCTGCATGTGATAACTGGGACAGTTCACATACTGAATGACTGAACAAAAATTCAAGAAGTCGAACAACGAACTGAATTAAAGTGATAGATAATGAAATTTTATCCAACATCCTTCATGTAGGTTCAAAACAATCTATTTTAGGGAAAATGTTTGTAGTTTTTTTTATTTAAAATAGTTATAAATTCAACTACATGATATGGTAGACAAAAAAGCTACGATGGCTATGAAAAGATAATTACTAAAGGTTGAGATTTTAGGCTGTGTCAATGATGCATATTGTCCAGAAAGAGAAGAATGAAAGTTCACTGTCCTTTGTTCTGGCCAGACCATATTTGGAACATTGTGCTCAGTTCTGGAAGTCACATTTTAGTAAGGAGACTGACAAATGGATAGAATGTAATGGGTGAGAGTGACCAGTATGATGGGTACCACGGACCATTCCATATTGTCTCCATTTGATGGAATCTAGGAAATTTATCTTGGAGAAGTAAAGACTTAAGGGAGTTATTGTATGTCTAAGCATTTGTTCAGTGGTAGATGTCTTTTTCCCGTTTTTCTTGGTACAAGAAAACAGACGTAGGTACAGGGTATAAAAGATGGGGTAAAGGATTTGTATTAAGGAGATTTGCATTTGTATTAGGAAATTTAGGTCTGATATGGGAAAATAACCAGAACAAAACAATGATTTCCTAATGATAAGATTTTTCAAAGTTGGATTGGGTTGCATTAAGAAGTTGTGGATAACTCCATACTGCCTTATTGGAGATTTTTGACAGTGGCTGGATACCATGTTGGGAATGTTGTAGAGGGGCATTCTGTTCAGACATTTATTGGATTAGACAGTTGCTGTGATTCTTTCCATCTGGAGGATTTTGTAATTCTATGATTCTGGGCACTTAGGAGAATATTTTATTAATAAAACAGTCTGCCACTCCTTTTTTAAAAGCTGATATTGAATGTAAGAGTGCACTTGCTTTTGGAGAGGAAAGGAGAAAAAAAACTTAAATAAAATCTATTATGTGCCAGGACTGGGCTAAGTGTTTTTTAAAATAATATCTCGTTTTATTCTTACAATTACCCTGTGAAGTAGGAACTATTTTTATCCCCATTTTGTGGTTGTGGTAACTGAGGCAAAGAAGTTAAGTGACTTGACCAGGGTCACATAGCTAATGAGCATCTGAAGCTGAATTTTAACTCATCTTCCTGATTCTTGACCCATGAATGATGTAAACCCAAATATGAACATAATGAATTTTTGATTTCTCAAAATTCAGATCAATAAACATTTATTGAAGGCTTACTAAATACAAACCCCTTTGATAGTCATTATGGGGAAGACCAGGAATTTTTATCAAAGATTTTACAATGCATTGTAGAACAAGACAGAAGCGTGTAAAAAAATGGACATAACATTTCAAGACAATAAAAACATTGCTGCAAGGTATTCCATGATTAATTCATATATATCATCTCCAACAAACATTTATTAAACACTTTATTATGTGAGAGTCACTTTGGTAAGTATTGAGAATACAAAGAAAGACAATTTGCCCTCACTTTTGTAGGGGAGATAACCTACAAAAATTATGCATATATAAGACATGGACAGTGCAAATGGAAGATTTTTCATATACACATACATGTGTATACATACATACATACATATTCATGTATGCATTCATGAATGTATGTATGTACATATGTATGTATGTAGTCTAAGGTGAGCCAGTAGATCCTTTCAGACAAGGGTAGGCAGAGAAAGCTCTGGTTGAGACAGTGAATAAACATTTATTAAGTGCCTACTGTGTGCTGGGCACTGTGCTAATCTTCAGAGATAGAAAAAGAGTAAGAGGGGGCGGAGCCAAGATGGCAGCATAGAAGCAGCAAAGCACCGCAGCTCCCACACAAACACGCTAAAAAACTCATAAAATGGGACTCTAAACAGATTTTCAAGATCCAAAACTCTCCAAAAGACAGGAAGCACATCTGTTGCTACAGGCAGCTCAGCAGGTGGGGCCCTTCCAAGCAGTCTGGGAGCCATGGTCGAAAACCCTGGCTGGGTCAGGCCCTGGGGCATCGGGCGGGGACCTGCATCTATAGGAGAGCAGATTGGCTGCACTGGAGGCACAGTTACCACATTTATCAGGCCAGAAGAAAAACGGCTAAGAGAAAGGTCAGTGGATTTTGCTAACTCAAGAGGAAAAGTGCAGGTCCAGACAAACTGCACCCAGGGCAAGGAAGCAGCAGGAGGTGGCTGTGGCAGCACGAATGGAGCAGCAGCAGCCTCCACTGGGCTGCTTCAGAGCCCTCAGCCTGCAGATAGCAGGGGGGCTGACG
>CM053600.1:10317139-10336474 GCA_028646575.1 Pseudocheirus occidentalis
AGGACTTCTCTTGCCTGGAACTCAAGGATCAGCCAGGCCACCAACAAACAAAGTCCCATCCTGTTCATGTCTTCAGTAAGCCACTGAGCCCACAAAATCTGTCTGTCTCTGAAATTCTCCTGCTTATAAACACTGGCCTTCTCCCAAGTCAACATGGTTCAGGGGAGTGTCTCAGCCAATGGCATTCTTCCAGGTCAACAGGGAAATTCACACCTTTTCACTAATGGACAGAATTTTATACTTAACACTGGGTTACTAGGATCTACTTAACATCTGATTAAACAAATTAATTACCATTACACCACCCCATGTGATGACTTCATTTTTAAGAAGAGAAAGAGTAACTAAATGTCTTTATTCTGAATAAAATATTCATTCCAAAATAGAACATGCATTAAATTGAAGTTGACTACTAATTTCAGTAATAGCTGCAGTTTCATTTTGCTTTTTTCTGTGTAATAGTATCAATTTTTTTATCATTCTCAAAAGGGAATGACTTGGATTTCTTTTTATTGTAGAAGAACAGCATCAGTTCATGAATTTTTTTAAATAAAGTTAATTAGGGTTTCTGTACTTAGAGCAGCAAATAATACTGAACATAATGAAAATGAGTTAGAAGATGGTCTATCTCCATGTTACCAATAGCATTTACAGAAATCTTCATGTTTCCCTTTTTCCCCCAGTGCAAGCAACCTTGTAAGAGAAAAGTGATTTTATAGATAAAATATTGAGAACAATAAAGTTCCTTGTAGGCCATTTAATCCAATTCCCTCCTTTTACAAATGAGAAAATAGAGACTCAGAATTATTACGCAACTAAACCAATGTCAGTAGCAAAAGGCAGAGCTGAGGTATTACCCGTGCTCCCTGAAATACAAACCTTGAACTCTTTCAAAAGTACCACGTTGAATCCATGTGGAACCCAAGTAAGACTTTATATAACTTATTTAAAACGATACAAGGTAGATAATCTGGATTCAGTTTGAGCAATTAAGATTGAAACATGATAGGATAAAATGATTCTTAATACTTTCCCATTGGAGAAACAATAACTATGCCTACCTCTTAACTCCTTGCCACCATGGTCTCCTATTGTACTAGTTCTTCCACTCCACCTTGAAGATTTCCCAGATGTCATTTACGATTCTATGAGTTACTCACTATCTTTCTTGTATACATGCTCTGTGTCCTGGTTTCCCAATTACTGATCCTACACATTGGAACACATATTAGTCTCACCTTGTTATACCTAATTCCTCATGGTTAGACTTTTGCTCAGGATTTGAATAGCTTTCAGCTGCTAAATTAGATCAAATGATCCTGAATACAGAACTAATCATTTGGCAGTAGTAAACATTTTGTGCAATTGTATTACTATTATTAATATTATTGTTATTTTATTATTATTATTATTATTATTACTATTACTACTACTACTACTACATTGTCTATTGCACCAGATGAAGGTATATATGGCTAACCACTAGGTGGTACTATGGTAGTATCCAATCATCTGGAATATTTCTAGAAAACTGTCCTCAGTCAATCACCCACCCAACCTACAAGCTACTTATTCAATTATCCAATTATCCAATTCAGTGATCTTATACCTTACATTATGTCTCTTAAAGGATCTAGAAGTACATATCTCAACCTCATTTCTCTATGTCCATGTACTTTAGTCACATATTTACTTCTAGGATATGATTCACAATTATTGAATACCCTTATGCATCATTAGAAGAAAAATTAAATTAAATTTATAGAAGCATAGCAAAACAGTATGAACAAGAGTAAGGATTGACTAATATTTGACTGTTAAAATAATCACAAGACATTATTTCCCATCCTAAACTACCTAAATCCATCCAACTTAGAAACAAGAAAATAAACAAATCTAGAATTTATGAGACATCATCACAACAGGAAATGCAACACGCACACAATATAAAATTTTTTTTACTATGTTCATAGGAACTCTATTCACTGTGGCTTCTGATCCATTCTAAATGATACCATGGCATATACTGCTGCACCTGTTGCCTCCTGAGTTGGTTCATTCCATAACACACCTTGAAGTACTTTACTATGTAAATGCTGTTAAAATCAAAAAGGGGATTTTGGAGTAAAAAGGTCTTCGCACAGATTGGCTACATTGTGATGACTATACTCCTTATTCCTCATATTCATCTTCAAAAATGCCTATGCTGAGGCAATTCTGGGAAGATAATGCAAAGAACTATAGCATAGGATTAGTTCTCCCATTCATGACAAAATATAATACAAAATACCTCCCTCCAATACTTAGTAATGTCAGCAATGTTAGTGACAGAACCTACAAGGGTATTCTCAAAGAAAGGAAAAAAAAACAAAAATCACCATAAAAATATTAATTTACCTAATCACATGCTTGGGTATTTCATTTCAGTACCAATTCTAAGCCTAGTGTGATCTTATGTCATAATCTGGTTTACAGCAGCTCTGAGATTCCCACAGTTGTTTTAATTTTAGGCATCGGGTATAAGAATAAGTTATTTTGTCTATCTCCTGGAGGTGAGTATGGAGCAGCAAATCCCAATTAGGACAACGTCATAAACCTGTACTTCTAAAATATCTCTCCTGAGGATTTATCCTTTTCATACCACCAAAATGTTCGTCTTCAGAAGTACTACAACCCTAATGACCTTCGTGATTTAAGTTTTTATAGTTTATGTGACCTTCATAGTAATCCTAATATCCTTGTCCTGGGTGAGACCTTGCTCCCACCTATGAGGCCCATAAATCAATTCATCTATGAGTTAAACAAAAAGGAAAAAGAAAGTCTACAGTAGAAAATGGATTATTGAGCAGAAGATAATAGAGAAAGGAATACATCATAAGTGTAGCCCTAGTCACAATTACTTAATACTGTGCAAGGAACAAAAAAAAGAGTAAAAAACACTGTAAAAGAGGAGAATAAGACCAGTTACAGGAGTTATTAAGAATCTTTTATTAAGTTACAGGAGTTATTAAGAATCTTTTTGCAGAAATTCTCCTGCTGGTCCACCTCCAACTTTGAGAGAGAAAAATACTTCAGTTAAGAATAGTGTTATAATAGAACAGAGAAAATACATAATGGACCGAGGAGATGCAAAATTTTGTTGATTTATAGAAGCGAAAGCAGAAAAGTTTTGAAAGAGGACCCCACTTGACAAATAAGCAGAAGAAATGAAAAAGACAGATAAAAGTGTATTAGAGAAGAGAAATGAATAGAATTCTTTCATTTTCTTAAAAAAAATAATGCTTACTTTCAAACAATAGCAACAAAATGAACAAAAATTCACGGAGAGAGGTGAAGATGTCAAAGTAATTGTTACGTGGTCTTATAAAATTAGAATGAAATCTCTCCCAGAACCTCTGCACATAAACCAATTAGTTAAGTTAAAATAGTGAAGTAATAAGGACAGAGATTAGAGCTCTTAAGAAAGTTGTTGGTAAATCTAATCAAAGATTAGAGATTTTAGGAAAAAGAGAAATATATATTCTCCACAATAAGAGAATCTGACAAGAAAGAGAATCAAAAGGATCGTTTTAAGAGACAGAAGTAATAGGGGAAAATAATGAAGCAAAATGAAAAAGTAACAAACTTAGAACATGTAACATCACAAAATAAGAATACTGTCTAAAGATGACATTACATAGACAACCAAAGCATTATTATTCTTCTTACAAAACAGTAACATGAAGCAGAAAACATAAATATCATGTTTCAAGTATTCATAAACAAATATTGCCCAGAAATTTTAGAAACAGATGGCGAAGTATAAACTTTAATATCCACAGAACACTTAAAGAAAGAATCTCCAAGTTTAACTCACCAAGGAATATCAAACTTGTGTTTCAGGACTGCAATATCAAAGAACAAATTATTTTGTTTAAGAAACAAGGAGGGAAAAAAAAACTTCATATTTCAAGAGGGAAGTAATCAGAAAAACAAAGCTAAATACCAAAAAAACTGAAATAGTGATTTTCAGTAATATAATGAAAAATTGAGAAATTCACTTTTTGTACAATGATGGAAAATGTAAATTAAAATATTTTTTAAATCAAACTCTAATTATTTTTAAAAAGCAAGGAATATGCTTTAGAACAGATTATAGGAAGTACTTTTCCCCCATCAAGGGAAATTGACTAATAGAATATTAAACACTCACTCAACTTCTTCAGTGCATTGAACTTTTTACCTACTTGTTTTTGTCAAAATAGATTGTAAATAGAAATGCATAAAAAATTTAAAAACACATTTTTCTTACATTATTTTGATATTCTTCCTGTAACTTATGTCTTCTTCTGGGTGAAAATCAAATGAATTAAGTTCATAATGACATATAGCTGGAAGTTGTAGGACTATTACATATGTTTAATAAACACCACTAAAATCATTAATCTGTGAATAATTTATTTTATTGGTATTGTTCATGATTTTTGTTCTTGTTGCTCAGTCATTTCAGCCCTATCCCAATCTTTGTAAACCCATTTGGAGTTTTTTGTTTTTGTTTTTTGTTTTTTTTTTAGCAAAGATACTGGAGTGCTTTGGCATTTCCTTCTCCAGTTCATTTTACAAATGAGGAAAGCGTGGCAAACAGTGTTAAGTGATTTGCACCAAGTCATACAGCTAGGAGGTATCTGAGATCACATTTGAATTCAAGTTTTCCTGACTCCAGGCCCAGCATTCCACCTAACTCTCCTAAATTTGTATTAAAGTCTTTCAAGACTATACCTGTCTTGTTTCTTTCATATTATTTTAGGACACTTCCCTTAGTAATCTTATCCCATACTATCTATAGAAATAATCTTCACTTCACTGAATTAAAAAAATAATTTGGAGACTTTGCAAGTTTTATTTCAGACTTCCCAAAAGACATTACAGGTTCCTAGTTACCTCCTGCCTCCTGTCTTTGTATCTATTCCCATTACCCACAAAAGAGATTAGGAACTTTATTGAGTATTTTGTTTAAAACTATATTGTTCGCCTTTTGTTTGGTGACTGATTCATTGCCCAAAGGTCTTTGGGATCATTAAACTTCTTTGCGAATTGAAGAATTAGATTTTAAGTCTTGAAGTTGGTAAATATTATTAGGGTATAGAAATTGTATATTAATAATTTTGTCTCAAAGCCTTTTTTATGATTTCTTATTTAATTTTGAAATTCCACGCAACATCAGCTTTCTAACCTCCCCCATTCCCTGCCGCGATGGGCAAAACTTTGGGGAAAAAATGGTGTTTTTAGTGAACATGTCATTTCAGAATTTAAGGACATAAAGATTCTGTGAATGGTAGATACTTCTTAAGAGGGTTTTCTGAACAAAATGGTCTTTTTATTCCATGTACTTTTGATGTCCTCTCCTCTCTCCCTTGAAAATGGATATTCCTTCATTGCCTTACTTGATGCACCTTAGTAATGGGCCTACAGAAAAGGGAGGGAAAACTAGATGATTTCAGGAATGTTAAGTATATGGCAGGGAGGGGTTAGGACTGAGTATGTTGCTATCATGAAATGATTCTAAGTAAAACAAAGGCATTCAGCATCCAGAATCCCTAATATTTCCACCTGAGGAAAGGGATCCTTGGAACTGAGAAAGTTGATATAAAAAGAAGATATGAGAGTGAATCAAAAACAAATTTTCCCTATTTAAATAATGTCACTGTATTAGGAAACTCATCTACCGGGGTGGAAGGAAGATTTTTTTCCCCCTTTTTCCTCTGTATTTCATAACCTATCATTCTAAGGATTCCTAACTAATGCTTTTTACTACCTTTGCATTTCAGACCTATCAGAGAATGAATAAGCTTTTCTGATTAGATCATAACTAGGATTTCCAAAACTATTGGGGGGGTATTAATTTAAGGTTCACAACAGCTGACTCTAAAATTTGAGATAATCAGAGCCCAAATGATAACCAAGTGGGACTTGACCTGGGATTGATTATTGGTCAGTTAATGAGAGCCAGAGTGACTTAGGTTTAAGGCCCAGTCCTTAAAAAAGAATCTAACCCATAAACCCAAAGATGTCTTGCAAGATTTCAGCAATCAAAATTTATATTCCTTTGGGCAGAACACCCAGAGGTAAGGGTATGATACCCTATGTGGACAGAGGGAAGGGAGAGACAGACAGACAGACAGACAGAGAGAGAAGGAAGGAAGGAAGGAAGGAAGGAAGGAAGGAAGGAAGGAAGGAAGGAAGGAAGGAAGGAAGGAAGGAAGGAAGGAAGGAAGGAAGGAAAAAAGAGGGGGAAAAGGAAAAAAAGCTGTGTATAGTGAGTAGAAATAGGAGCTACCTACTGGGGGACTCAAATTGTACTGACCAGTTGAGGAACATAGTAATATACAGACATTTGCTGGAATCTTCTCACTGAGAAAAGCTGCTTAATTCTAGTCATGCCTTAAAAGATGATAAATTAGTTCTTTGACAGGTGGAAGTGATAAGGAGAACTGCTATTCTGGACATGATCCTAACCCATAAAGAGGACCAAGTTCCTAAAGAAGAAATTAAAACAACCTGAGAAGGAAGCTATCAGTTCATCTTAGACTCTGTGATAGAGGAGAAGAAAGTCAAGTATATTCTGATCCACACATTAGTTCAAGGGTATAGGTTTCCAACACTACTTCAATTAATGTAAATAGAAAGGATCTATATTTCTGCATTGTGTCAACCAGTGGTGTAAACTGAATGGAAATGAATCCTTAATCAGTTTGGAAGGAATGAAATCTTCATTCCCTGAATGAAAGCAAACACTGTCACACTAAAAACATGTGATTGCTTAAGAAGGCTAAGTCAGCCATTCCTCAGTAGATAATTGTTAAAAGGTTGTGAATAGGTAGTTTAGAAAAGAAATCCAAACCATGGACAAGCACATAAAAATTACTCCAAATCACTAAAAATTAGAGAAACACTAAATAAACATTCTCTAAGGTTCTAACAAACTTTTGTTAGATTGGCAAAGAAGACAAAAAGGGAATGTTATAGTTGTTGGAGGCAGATGTGGTAAAATAGACAAAGTAATGCACTACTGATGGAATTGTGAATTGTTCTAGACATTTGGGAAAACAATTTAGAACTTGGTATAAAAACTGCACATACCCTTTAAGCCAGTGAAATCTTTTCTAGTCCTAAACCCCTAAAAGGTCAAAGAAAGAGGAAAAAGGCTCACATGTGAATAGACAGACAGACAGATTAGATAGATGGATAGATAGATAGATAGATAGATAGATAGATAGATACATACATACATACATACATACATGCATGCATAGGTACATAGATAGAAAGATACATAGATAGATACATGGATACATAGATGCATAGATACATGAATAGATACATAGACACATACAAAGATACATAGATAGATACATAGATTGATGATAGACATGATGGATAGATAGATAGATAGATAGATAGATAGATAGATAGATAGATAGATAGATAGATAAACACTTATACTTTATTACAGCAAAAAAATTTAAAGTAAGGGGACACCCATCCATTGGATAAGTAGCTAAACAATTTGTGGCATATGTACATAATGCAATATTTTGTTCCATGAGAAATGAAAAGAAACAGGTTCAGAGAAACCTGCGAAGATCTGTATGAAATTCTATAGAGTGAAGCAAATTCAGGATCAAAATATTGATATTATTTTCTTTCATATCTGAGTGGGAATATATCTTGCCTGATGTCTTTCTTCATCCTTTGCATGCGTTTTCATTCTAAAATCCTCTTAATCATATTCACAATCCATAACCCCCATACATATATATAAATAATATCTTCATATTTATGTGCATAATCGTGTGTATATGAATGAATTTACCAGACCTCTTTAGAGGTATGTCATCTCTGTCTATGAACCCGTCTTAAACTGTAGTCCAGCAATACAAATCCTACTTTCAGACCTAATATTATTAATTAGATCTATATCTCTCAAATCTATATTTAATTTTTAATATTTTGAGTTATCTTTTATTTTCAGTTCCATATGTTCTCCCTGCTCCATCCATAGAGAAGACAGGAAATACAAAACTTGTCAAAAATGCGATGTCGTACAAAACAAATTTCTGCATTAACCATGTACTGAAAAAAGGAAGATAAAAGAAACATAAAAGTATGTGCTTTCAATCTGTATTCCAAGTTCATCAACTGTCCTCGAAGTAAATAGCATTCTTAACTATGGAGGGAACCATGGAGCATGACTGTGTTAATCAGAGTTAGTAAGTTTTTAATAGATTATTATCTTTACAATATTTGTTGTTGCTGCTTAAATTATACATCTGGTTCTATTAACTTCATTTGTATCAAATCATATAAGTCTTCCCAGGTTTTTCCAAAATTGTCTTCTGCATAATTTTTTACAGTACAATGGCATCACACCACTTTTATACACTTGTTTTGCCTTTCTCTAATTGATTGGCATCCCCTCACTTTTTCATTCTTTGCCATCACAAAAAAATTGTCATATTTGTTTTGTACATGTGAGTCCATCATCCTCTTTTGAATTATCTACAGTACTTTAAATCATCAGTAGTGATGAAAATTTCAAATAGGATATTTTTAATGATATTTCATGAAGTGGGAATCATCTATAATTATTGGGGAAGAGTATTTATCAATAATACTTCAAAAAAAAACATAGGAAGGATACGATGGACTCCAGTTTCTTCCCCAGGATGTTATAATTCCTAGCAATGCTTTATGTCTTCCTCATGATAGTATCATTCAGTTACATGATTTAGTGAAAGTAGTTGTCTTCTGGTTTCACAAATACTAAGAGACTCTCCATCATGTCCAAGATACCTGACCCATTACTCTGAAATGTTTGTGGTAGGACCAATGTTAGAACTCTTTTGTACTTTTCATCAGTGGATCACTAACTAGCAGAGATAGTCTTCTTCATCATGTATTAGATAATCACTCTCCTTGAAGTGCCCGTGGATCCTCACTTTCATTTCTTGAAAGACAGAAAGTTGTTTCCTCCTCAGAGAGTCCATCTCTATCCTCTGTGTAAAGAGCCATTTCTTCATTACAGTGTATCCTCATGACATATCCTTTCCCATCCTAGTTAAGGATCTCCTTCTTCATATTTCTTTCTAACCTGATTTTCCTTTTCTACTAATTATTTCAACTAATATTTAATTTTCCTGGAATTGTTGGATAATGGAAAGGCTGTCTTAAACTTATTTTTTTCTTTTAAAAAGGGAATACCTTGCAGCCAAGATTATAAGGGAAGCAGAAAGCTGGGAAAAAAATTTTACAGGCACTATCTCTGATTAAGGTTTCATTTCTAAAATATAAAGAGAGCTGAGTCTAATTTATAATAATACAAATCATTCCCCAATTGACAATTGGTTAAAGGATACGAACAGGAAGATTTCAAATGAAGAAATTAATGTTATCTATAGTCATATAAAAATGCTCTAACTCATTAATGATTAGAGAAATGCAAATCAAAACAACTCTGAGGCACCACATCACACTTATCAGATTGGGTAACATGGCAAAACAAGAAAATTACAAATGTTGGAGAAGATGTAGGAAAATGGTACAGTAATGCATTATTGGTGGAGTTGTGAACTGATCCAACAATTCTGGGAAGCAAATTGGAACTATGCAAAGGGCTATAAAACTGTTTACCCTTTGACCAAGCAAAAATGATTCTAGGGCTGTATCCCAAAGAGATCATAAAACTGGGAAAAGAACCTACATGTCCAAAAATATTAATAGCAGCTCTTTTTTCAAGGGCAAAGAATTTGAAATTGAGAAGACAGTCATCATTTAGGGAATTTCTGAGGAAGCTGTGTCACAAGATTTCAGAAAAACCTGTAAAGACTTACATGAACTAATGCTGATTGAAATGAGCAGAACCCGGAGAACATTGTACATAGTAACAGCTGTGCAATGACTGACTGTGATAGACTTAGCTCTTCTCAGCAATGCAAAGATGTAAGACAATTCTAAAAGATTCATGATGGAAAATGCCATCCACATCCAGAGAAAGAACTTTGTAATCTGAATGCAGATGGAAGCAGACTGTTTGCTCTCCTTTTCTTTTGTTGCTTCATTTTATTTCTTCTTCATTATGGTTCTTTCCATTAGTTCTAATTGTTCTTTGCATCATGACTAATGTTAAAATATGTTTAATATGAATGCCTAAGTAGAACCTATATCAGACTGCATGCCATCTTGGGGAGGAGGGAGGAGGAAAAGAAGGTGGAGAAAATTTAAAACTCAAACTCCTATGGAAGAGAATGTTGAAAAGTAAAAATAAATGAATTAATTTAAAAAAATAAAGAATACTTGCATACCATTGGCTTTTTGTTCAAAGGAAATGATCATTTTTATGACATATGTGCATACTTACTTTCAAGAAAATTTGTTGATCTATCTACTTAACTTGCTTTATCAATATGCACAAGAATTACTTCATATTTGATAGAAAATAATCTTGGACTACATTAATAACGAAGCATTTCATAAATATAAAAACCCTAGAACAGCAACCAATATTTAAGAGCATAATACTTATCATACTACTAGATTTATTTTTAAATCCTGGGACTGTGTAAAGAACATTAGGAAATGTGTCAGAATACTACTTCTGATACCTGCTACCTATGTGACCCTAAGCAAGTCACTAAAATTCTGCAGATGTCTATTTCTTTATCTGTAAGATAAATTGATTGGAACAGATGGCCTCTAAGGTGCCTTCCAACTCTAGATATATGGTCCTATGAATAAATGATGATTTGGAAAAAAAAACCCTCAACCTTGTGAAGGTAACTCAATTTAGGGAGCTGAAAAGTACTCTAACACTAATACTTTAAAATAAAATTAATTAAATGAAAGGTGCTTGTCTTCCTGTAGATAAAATTTAGATCTTTTCTTCTTAGCCAAATCCTTGGAAAAATAAGACTACTTCTTTACAATATTTTGAGATTTCAAATCACAATTTAGATACTCTTTAGAATGGCATTCGAGTCCTTCTACATCTGGTTCCAAACTACTTTTTATCATTTCACAGGATTGATTATCCCTTATATACTTGACACTCCATCCAAACTGTGTTTCTCACCATTTCTCCTACCCATTTTCTTCTTCTGCTTCTTCACCCTGGTTCATCATGTTCCATATGCTTAGAACACCCTTCTTCCTGTTCCCACCTATTGATATTTTACTCATATTCTATGTCCTACCTCCAATTCCACTTCATTATGTAAACCTTATCCAATCCCCCAACTGAAAGAAATTCCCCTTCACCAAACTCCTTAGTGTTTCAGCTTCAAATATTCACTTATCCCCAAATGTATTGTATTTAACTGTTTACATTACTTCCAATCAATTCTAAGCTCCTTGAAGAGAAAGAACATATTTTAAATTCATATTTGCATCTCTTAGAAGAGTATCTTGCCTGGAGTAGGCATAAATTTTCATTGAATAATTGTTTAATCCTCTTGGGTCCCTCATAAGCAAATATAGTACTTCAGCTATAGAATTTAGCAAGTAAATCTATGCAGACACTTGCATTTAGGTGGTAATAACTGCTGAAATCTTAGGAGACAGTGTAGATTTTCATTCCATCTAAACTTTGGAGAGGAATTTAAAAGTTTCTGCCTCCTCATCCGATCTTTCTAGCCTGGAAAATTGAAGCACACTACAGCACATGGAATGCTACAGTTAATATTCTTTTGCATTTTTCTGTTATCATTAACTTGTCATGCCTGTGGAGAAAGTGAACTGAGCTTTATGAATAGCATGCTTCACTTTGTCAGTTGGTTCAGTATCAGAATATAGAATTCTCATTCTGTATACAGGATGCGTAGTAACTGCCTACTACTTAAGCAGAAATATCTCTGTCAGCATCCATGGGCTTGCTCCATAAATCTTTAGGCTGGCAAGCCCCAGAGTTAAGATTCATATTATGCAACAATTTTTAAGGTAAAGCCACTGCAATAATAGATAATATAGCTATAGGTCTTTGTGAAAGTTTGTCAGGCCAGCAAAGTCAGTAACATTTCCAACAGTGTTATCTTTGAATGCAGAGGACTCAAAAATATATATCTGAGGTTCCTGTTGGCATTAAATACAAGAGTTTGGTCATAGATTAGTAAGATTCTATTAGCCTAGCTAAGGTTCCATAGATACTTAAAATATAAGAAATGTGAATATATTTCAAATACTTTTTAGAATGGCATTTGAGACCTTCTACACCTTGGAGAAACATAGACAGACATAAGCCATGATCTTAGAACTGACACCTCCATTTTAGTTTTCCTGAGCGCATTTAAATAAGACTAATGAATTCTTTTAAAATAATTTTACTTCTTTGTTCATATCATTTGTTTATAGTTTCTTGTTTTCAGGATTTGAAAGGAATAAGCTATTCCTATTATTTGCATGTGTCTTCCTGGTTTTTTTTTTGGGGGTGGGAACCAAGGTAATTGCGGTTAAGTAACTTGTTCACAGTCACACAACTGATTAAGTGTCAAGTGTCTGAGGCTGAATTTGAACTCAGGTCAGTTGTCCTGACTCCAGGGATTGTGCTCTATTCACTCTGCCAACTAGCTGCCCCAATCTTATACTTTCTAAAATGGAGATGTGTGGCATAGTAGAGAGAACTGTGGATTTGGTGTATTAAATCTGAATATTGTCTCAAAAGTACTTCAGTTCAAATACAACATCAGAATTTCTATACCTATCAACAATCTAACAAAACAACAAAAACAAAGAATCAAAGGAAGTTTGTTCTCTACCTGTCCTTCAAAGTTTATGGCAATTGTTAAAACAATAAATAAACAAACAAGTAATATATATTTTTTATTTATTTGCTTTTAGGAGGGGGGAGGGCAGGGCAGTCAGGGTTAAGTGACTTGCCAAAGGTCAAATAGCTATTAAGTGTTAAGTGTCTGAGGCTGCCAAATTTGAACTCCTGACTCCAGGGCTGGTGCTTTATTCATGGCACCACCCAGCCAACCCAAAACAAGAAATATCTTGATTCTTCAAGTGTAATACTAAGAAAATAGAACAGATATAAAATTTCATGGGCTATTTTCTCCTAAGTTTTAAGTATCTTGCATTCATTAATATGAGAAAAACAGGCTGGTTTTAGTCTGTATCAACTATTATGCTAAAATGCAAATTATTTGACCATATGATACATTTTTCAAGAGCTTCTCTGCTAGAGTTCATAACTGTAGTGTTGATTTTTAGGTAAATACTCACCAAAACGAATGCACTTTTTGAAGCTATACTTGAATGTACAATGGCAAAAATCAAATTGTGTAAAGGTACAATCATGCTTTATTGTCTATTTCAAAAGCCAGGTTTGGTACAACCAAGTGACACTGTGAGTGCATTTGAGCATGGGTGACACAGTTTATACTGCAAAACCTTGTAATCTATACACACTTTGATAAAAAGTACATTACGGAAAATTTAGGTTGGTAAAGGGCTAATAAAGGACATGTTCTAAAAATAAAGCATAATTTAATTACCTGTTTATTGAAAGTCTTTGAATATTTACTAAAGATTTTAAAGTTCACATTCTCATTTTTTTTAGGAATGCAGTAGAAGAGAACAAAAAACTTTACGCCATTTATGATACCAGGTGAGTTTGCAATACCCACTAATTGGCAATTGAAAACTTTCTATTGTTGCTGACACCACTAAAAGTTAATGACTTTTATATAAGTAGGACCATTTTTCATCTTGCTCCATGCCCTTTCTTTAAGATGTTTTCTGTTACTATTACTGTAAGTTATTTTTAATAGTAGATATAATTTTAATAAAAAGATAGAACTTAAGACCTAAACAAAGAGTCACCATCCCACAAACTCAAAAATTGATGTGGGAATTCCACTTTCAACTCTAAAGGGTGAAACTTTCAGAATAAAAATTCCAGACCACAGCTCTTTTGATTTAAGGCCAGACTAGAGAGGCAATATCTCCACTATTATATTCCAGCCCTCTCTACCAGGAAGGTACCCCGTAAATTGGTATAGATCAGAACTGTGGCAGTTGAAAAGGAACTTCAGTCTCAGATACCTGTTATGTCTCTGACAAACAATGAAAGTTATGGCTTGTTCACTTCAGGTTATGGAGAGGTGTGATTGGCATAGAGAAATGAGATAGTGACCTAACAATAATATTTTACCAATAGTAGGAAACATTTAATGTTCTTTAGACTTTGAAAACTTTGTCAAGCTTCAAGGGCTCCATCTAGATACTTGATAGAAAGTAGAGTTTTCTGTATTGTCTCAGACTTTGTGGTAGCAAAGGAAGTTATTTTTTTCAATACTTGAAGGATCTACAAATTTATTTGTGTGCCATTCCCTCCATAGTAGAAGACTGCAACCCCTCTACTGCTTAGTATATGGTGTTGGTGAACTGATGTGGCCAAAAATGCATTTCCCAGCAACCATTTCTGGTAATGAGCTTCTCTGAAATTCATTATGTTGGCACTTGGATGACTGATTTGCTACTGGGGACATGTTTGGAATGTTTCTAGTTTAGTAGGATTAATCAGAGCATATATTCTGCTCAAATAACCTTAAATAACTCACGGTCATGTGGACACCATAATGAGGAAGAAAAGTAGGCTTTTAGTGTAGAAGCATGGGCTTTAAATGCAAATGATAATGATGGTAGAATGCATATTATCGTAATGTAATACCTCCATGGATCCAAGTTTTCTGAATTGTGGAATCTTAGATTTGGAAGGAATCTCACGTGTCTTCTAGTCTAATCCTTTCATAATACCCCTGGAAAATGATTATCTAGCCTCTGTGCGACCACCTCCATTGATGAGAACCCTGACTTCATGAACTAACAACCTCAATCTTAGAACATCTGTAATTCTTTGAAAAATGTCTTTTTATTTAACTGAAATGTGTATTTTTGCAATATCCATGAGGATCGGATTCTGGAATCCTTCATTAAAATATTACCATGTTGGGGCGGCTAGGTGGCGCAGTGAATAGAGCACCGGCCCTGGAGTCAGGAGGACCTGAGTTCAAATCCAGCCTCAGACGCTTAACACAAAAGCTAGCCGTGTGACCTCGGGCAAGTCCCTTAACCCCAACTGCCCTCCAAAAAGCAAAAAAAAAAAAAAAATATTACCATGTTGCTGCTCTGAGCAATCAAGAAAACATGAAAGTCCAAAATCATCATGAGGACCACATTGATACCTCAGTGTCCTCATGAAATGAAGAAATATAGAAATTAATAGCATTTACCTCACAGAGTTGTTATGAAGATCAAGATAACATACATAAAGTGCTTAGCAAACAAACCCTAAAGCTCTATACAAATGCGAACTAAAGGTCATTGTCATCATCATCATCATCATCATCATCATCATCATCATCATCACCATCATCATCAGCCTTCATCAGCAAAGTTCCTCCCATCCATAGACATTCTTCCTGAACTTATTTCCTACTGGTTACCACATTCCCATCTTGTCTTACTTCACCCAACCCAGTGACACTGGATCCACAGTGACCAAATGATAAACACCTCTCCCTGATATGTATTAAACTCTTATTCATTCATATTCATTCTAATATTACCCTCCCCAATGTCTGATTCCAGATTTACCTGCCCATTCCACGGTAGCCTCTGTTCTTATTAAATTTCATTTTTCAATGAAGTATAATTGAAGTATTATTAAAATTCATTATTGAATTTCATTTTACACCTGTAACTGTTATGTTCTTTCCATCTTTGGCACTTAATGAGACTTGTTTTCTCCCAGATGACTCTAGACCTTTCCTTCTCTCATTGGTTGAACTTTCTCTATTACTCCCTGATTAACTGGTTCTGGTTAAGGAACTGTTCCTCTCTATGTTCCCTATTGCCACTTTAACATTGTCCTTCTACTGACCTCACTCAGCAAGCTTTTCTTTAGTAGTTCCTCCTTTCAGATTTATCACCTAACTCACAACTTGGATGGTTATGTAACAACACCCAAGACATTCACTCTCCTTTCTCAGTGAATTCATTACCTGTTTCACAGTCTCCTTTTTCACCCAAATTTCTGCCCTCATTATAGGGGACTTCAACACACATTTTTATATTTATATTCCCTGGAATATCCTTTGAAGTTTCTCAATCTACTTAAATCCCATGTATTATTCTTCATCTGTACCTCAGCTACGCAGATGTTTGGTCCTACCCTTAATCTTGACATTATGCAAAGTATTGCATTTCCATGTTCACGATCTTTTGAATTCCTTTAGCTAATTATAATCTTTTGCCATTCTGTCTCTCCCTAAGGCTTACCTCTTCTAAACTTGCTTTCACACTTAGTGTTAAGCCCTCTTTTCCTTCCTAGATACTTCTCTATCCCACTCACCAGAGAAAATGTTGCAACCTTTCCTTTTTCTTGCATGCTGGCCCTCCTTCCCTTCCCTTTTCATCTGAGATTCTCACAGGTTACTTTATGGAGAACCTACAGACTACTTAACCAAGCTCCCTTTTCTTCCTCTTACCATCTTATATTTCCAAGTTCCCTTTTCTTCCTCTTATCATCATTAGTTTGAATTAGTTGGATTAGGTGGTGTGTGACTTTATCCCCCATTGTCTCTTCCTTTACTTTAGTCTATGATTTTTAAAATGGCCATTTTCTTGCCAAGACATATTCCTTAAGAGGGACCTTGATCCCATCCACACCTCTCTCTTCTCCCATATCAGACTGTGCCCACATCATGCTCTATACAGTATTTACTCTTTCCCTATACCTTCCTTACTTCCTATACACATACACTTTTCCAGTATTCTTTAAAAAATTCAAAATATCCTGTCATTCTCACTTGCTGCTTTCCCATATCTTTCCTGCCTTTCTCAGCTAAACCACTTTAAGAAGTCATCAATAGGGGTAGCTAGATGGTACAGTAGATATAGCCCCAGCCCTGGGGTCAGAAAGACTTAAGTTCAAATCTGGCCTCAGACACTTGACACTAGCTGTGTGATGATGGATGAGTCACTTAACTCCAATTGACTCAGGCAAAAAAAGCTGTCAATACGTCATGACTCCACTTTCCTCTCACGCTTTTCCACATCATCCATCTGGCTTTTGAACTCATTTAAATTAAACTGCTTTTCCCAGTGTTACCAGAAATCACTTAATTGTCACATCTTATAGTCTCATCTTAATATTCATTTTGATCTCTCTCCAGAATTTAATATTAATTTAGATGTTTTTTCCTGTTAGTATTTTCATGAAAATGTCTAAATTTTCATGAAAATTCAATTTTACCTTGTTTTCAGTTCCAAATTCTCTTCCATCTTCTGCCCCCCATTTCATTCATTGAGAAGTCAAAAAAATGTACAGACATGGAATACAAATTTCTACATTTTCTGTGTTCCAGGAAGGAAATTTTTAAAATGCTCCAATCTACATCAGTTCTCTTTCTGGAAGTGAATATTATTTTTTCTTGTAAGTCCTTTGGAAGTGTGGCTAGTCATCGTGTTGGTCATGTTACTAAGTCTTTCAGAGTTGATTATCTTTACAATATTCCTGTTACTGAATGAATTATTCTTCTGACTCTGCTCATTTTGATTTGCATCAGTTGATACACATCTTTCCATATTTTTTATTAAACTTATCTCCTTCATCATTTCTTACAACATAACAATTCTTCTATCACATTCACATAGAATGGTTTTTCATCCATTCCCCCAAATAATGGACATCCTCTTCCAATTACCACAAAAAAAGCTGCTATAAATATTTGAATACAGACCCTTTTCCTCTTCCTTTTATCTATTGGGGGTATAGATTTAGTACTAATAATACTGGCTCAAAAGGTATGAACAGATATATAATATTTGGGTCATAGTTCCAAATTTCTTTGTAGAATGGTTGGATTAGTTTGAAGCTTCACCAAGAGTTATCCATTACCATATCTGTTTTCCCATATCACTTTAAGCTTTTGTTCTTTGCCTTTTTTGCCATCTTAGCCAATATGAGGGTGTGAGGTGGTATCATAGTTATTTTCATTTGCATTTCTCTAATTATTGGTGATTTAAAAGATTTTAATAGGTCTGTGTATGGATTGGATTTCTATAGATTTGATTTCTTCCTCTGAAAACTGCCTATTCTTATTTTTCAGTGACTCAGAATGGTTCTTATTGTTGTATATATGACTCAGTTTCCTATGTATTTTAGAAATGAAGCCTTAATTACAAAAACATTTTGCTAAGATTTCCCCCCAGTTTCCTGCTTTCCTTCTAATGTTAGCCACATTCATTTGATTTTTTTTGTAATTTTAAAAATTTTATGTAATCAAAACTATCCATTTTACTTTCTATGAAGCTTAATTGTCTCTTAGGTTTTTCATATTATTTCTTCCCCTATCAGCCTGGTAGATAATTTCATTCATACTTGACAAATATGTTTTTGATATCACCCTTTATATCTAACTTTTGTGCCCGTTTTGAGTTTATCTCAGTATACAGTATGAAAGATTGGTCTATGCCTTGTTTCAGCCAGACTCCTTTCCAGTTTTTTCCAGCAGTTTTTGTTAGATATTAAGTTATTATCCCATTCGCTAGGAACTTTGGGCTTGTCAATCACTAGGCTAATATGCTCATTTACATATGTATATTATATACCTTATCTTTTCCACTGACTATCCACTCTATATCTTGTGTTGTTTTGTTGATTAGTCATATACAACTCTTCATGACCCCATTTGGGATTTTCTTAGCAAAGATTCTAGACTGGTGTTGTCCTTTCTTTCCCCAGCTTATTTTATAGATGAAGAAATTGAGTCAAACAGTGTTAAATGACTTGTCCAGAGTCTTGTCTTGGGCCAAATTCGAACTAAAGTCCTCTGGACTCTAGGACTAGCACTCTATGCACTGCACCACCTAGTTGGCTATTTCTTATGCAATACCAAATGATTTTGATGATTACAGATTTGCATATAGTTCGAGATCTAGGAATGTTGGACCCTTTCTAATTCCCTCAGGTTTCATTCTGTCACCAAGTCACCAATAGTCAATGCTCCCCTTGCCCAACTCCACCCCACGAACCCATCTGACAATATAACCTTTCCAGAAATCTTAGTAAGAAATATGTTTGTGAAGAAGAGGCTACCCTTCAGCTATCACCATAAGCAAACCAAAAATAAGGCCAGAAAGTCAAATAAAACAATAATGCATCTTTTTTTAAAATTTTATTTTATTATTATTTTTTTTAAAGTTAACTTGTTTGTTCACTTTTAGGTTACAAGATTCTGTTCCATAGTCACTTCAGTTATAGATTTTTCTCCCCTTCCTCCCCATCCCCCACCCGAC
>CM053600.1:10336974-10358204 GCA_028646575.1 Pseudocheirus occidentalis
GTCTGGATTAGAATGGTACCAGCATCAGAAGAGAGCATGGAGTGCATTTCCTGCAATTTAATGTTGTGAAGATGAATCTGAAATGTTCTGCTGACAGACTGACTATGGGAAGTGAGACACAGTGAGGAGCCTAGGATGACTCCTAGTTCGAGAGCCAGAGGGACTTGGAAGATGTTGCCTCCAAGACAATAAGGCAGTAGAGGTGAGGAGGATTTAGAGGGAAAGATGAGTCCAATTTTGGACATATGGAATTTAAGATGACTACTGGACATCCAGTTCCAAATGTCTGGAAGACAGTTGGAGATGCAAGATTAGAGGTCAGCAGAAAATGCTGGGCAAGATAATTAAGCTTGAAAATCATCAGCATAAAGATGGTAATTAAATCCATGGGAGATAATGAGATCACCAAGTGTAGTAGTATAGAGGGAGAAGAGCACCTAGGACAGAACCCAAAGGGACACCTACAGTTAGGAGACATGAATCTGGAAGAGGGTCCAGTAAAGAAGTAAGAAAAGGAGAAGTTAGATTGGTAGAATGAAAACCAGGACTGTGTGGGGTTCAAAAAATCTAGAAAGAAGAGAGGATCAAGGAGAGTGTGAATCAACAGTGTAAAAAGTCAAGTAGAATTGTTGCTTGTCCTTTGTTCTCTAAGGGACCATGGCATCAGAAATGGGATGCCATGACTTGCAAGTCGAATTTAAGTAAGGGAGACCTGTACAAAATAACCAGTCTTACTTCCTCTTCCAGAGCCATCTGAGTTCAGTGGAAAATCTAGATGAAGATGAATGGAAATGGTCCTCAATGGTCGAAGAGAATGGGGATAGAGAAAAGGTCATTGAATTTGGCAACTAAGACATCATTAGTAATTTTGGAAAGAAGAATTTTGGTGGAATGATAAGGTTTGGAGCTGAATTGTTAAGTGTTAAGAGGAGAGTAGGAAGAGAGAAAATATAGGCATCTATTAAAGATGACCCTTTCAAATTTAGCTACAAAGAGCCAAAGAGATATAGGATGATAGCAGGGATGGAAGGATGAAGTGAGGATTTTTTTTTCAGGATAAGAGAGACATGGGGAAGTTTGGAAGCAGAAGAGAACAAACCAGTAGACAGGGAGAGATTTAGAATAAGTAACAGCATTGGGATTGAGGACAATACATTGGAGGAAAAGGGAAGGAAGATCACTTAACCAAATACAGAGAGTGGCCTTGGCAATGAGTAAGGTTAACTTATCATGCAAAATAGGGATGAAGCAAGAGATGGTAGCAGAAGGCTTCTGAATTATAGAGACAAGGAGAGAGAGCCCATGGAAAATGGCCTCATTTTTTTCTGTAAGATCTGAGGCTAGGTCCTCAGCTGAGAGAGTAGGTGTAGAGGGAACCATGGGTCTTTTGAGGAGAGATGAAGAAGGGGCGAGCATGAGTTCATTTGCCCTTTTAGCAACTTGTAAACCAAAAAGCATTTTATTTAGAGGAGGGTGAAGTGAATCCTAATGGAATAAACTCTTTAGCATAATCTATCCAATAGATGCAGGAAACTGGTGTAGAAAATACCAGACCATTTATATTTGTATTTAAAATGCATTGCATGCATTTTCTTTTAGAAGTGCTATCTTTCCAGTTATGTTTTATTTAAGTTAACTCTAAAAATATTTTCTCATTCCTAAAACCCACAGTGCTTAAGCACTCTGTACTGGTTGCTATGGGGGAGCCAGTGGGTCCTAGAAAATCTACAAAAGGGGTAATTGAGTGGTTAGACCATTAGTGGATCTGGAAGGAAATGGTCCCCTTTTCTTACATCCTTACACCTCCTAGTTTTCCAGGTCAGAGGGAAAGAGTGACAAATGCCATGTGATTGAAACAGTGATAAACTGTAAAATGACAAGGTGCTTTTTTAATCCTTTGATTTCTTTATCCATATGACACATTCTATTTTGAACAAACTTGTTACAGTAAGTGTAAAAGAGTCATAGCACTTCACTCTGAAGCATCAAATATAGTGTTTCATCATGTACTTTGCAAAACCAATCATTTGCATGCATCACCTCCATGGTTTGGGAACATCTCTACTTCTGTATTAATTAATTTTTTTTCAGAAATTACTGGGCATTCATGGGATGTTTACTTTTATGCTTATGTTTTATTGTCCTTTTTTAGTTACTCTGTAGATGGTCACACTCATATACAAACACAAACATAAACCTCCTTCATGCTTATCCATAAGGATACATACATATTTCAGTGATGTTGGGCCCAGAAAACCAGATTCAATAGGTGTAAGATTTGTTTCTCTCTCTAGGTAACTGACGGTCTCTATTAATATTGTAGTTTAACAAAGTTGTTAATTTCTCTAGTTGTACAGGTATTGAATACTCATGTTTAGTTATGGGAAAAGGCTGGAAAATCAGGAATCAAATGTCAATTAATAGATATTTACATTACTGTGTGCCTTAGTTAAGCAAATTTTACTTTAAGTGTTCCTAATGGTTTCTAAAATAGGAAAACATTTCCCCCTTTCAGACACTATCCTCCTGAGGAAAACAACAAAAGAAAGGAAAAAAATTACTGAGCCATGTTGACTTTTGAGGTCTCCATCTTCCCCATTCAAAAGCCAAGAAAGATAAACGAGGAGAGAAGTTGGTAGGTGAACTGTCATTGCCTATCTTATATGAGGAGATAAATGTCATTCAGATAGGCAGCTGGAAAACAGCCCTGGACATTTCTGCCTCTTTAGTTGATGCGGCTTATTGACCCTTTCTCCTTAACATTAACAAACGAGTCATATTTCCCACTCCACAACTACCACTTGTTTCTCAGGTAGTGGCTCTGCCCTAGAGCTTTCTTTTTAAGCCAAATTCAGGACAAGGTGTCACATTTTCTTTGATATATGAACTCTGCCAGGGGGACTTAAACCTCTATTACCTCTAAACCAGGGGACTGAACAGGCTTAGAAACCACTGGTATATTTCCATCAAAAAAATCAAACTAAAAATAAATTCCCTTTTATTAAGACAACAAGCAATTTGCCTTTGCGTGCATGTGCATGCGTGCACACATACACACACATACACACACACAACCTTATTTCTAACAGAGTTTTCTGTAAGTGGAATAAGTATCATTTAAGCACTCCAAAATTTATGTCATGACATTTTTTCTCATCGACTCTTTGTTCCTAAATAAGATTGAGATATATACTTTGATTTATAAAACCAAAAGTATAACATCTCAAAGTTATGAATTTATGGTAGAAACAATTCCACCCTGATGAACAAATAACTTTTACATGTCTTACTACAACAATAAAAGTCACTCATAAAGGAAAAAAAAAGAACAATCTGATATACAAATCTTCCCCTCCCTTCCCTGTTCTCAGCCTCTCTCACAAACTTTTTAAATTCAGTACTTGAACTGTACCTCAATTCTGTCTATAAGAAACTGGGACTTTGGAGTGAATTGTAATGAGAGAAAGTCTCTTCAGTGTAAAAGGGAAAAGATACTGCATCATGGATTTTGCTGATTTTTTGCACATATCCTACTTACTAAATGACAACTCCAACATTAGGTAGCAAGGTAAAAAAGGAAAAATGCCATTGTGACTGTGTCATTGTGTCTGACTTTTCATGACCCCATTTGGGTTTCGTTGGGCTTTTTTTGTTGTTTTTGCTTGGGCAAAGATACTGAAGTGGTTTGCAGTTTCCTTCTTCAGCTCCCTTTACAGATGAGGAAAGTGAGGCAAACTCAGGATCACACAGTTCATAATTGCCTGAGGCTAGATTTAAACTCAGCTTCTCCAGACTCTAGCACCAGCACTGTAATCATTGCACATATCACATAAAATAAAGTACATAATTAAATTAAAAAAAAGAAATTTGTATGTAACAAGATCCTGTTTCGATATATCCTTGATTTAATTCCATTGGATGTTGTATAATAACCAATGATAGAATGATTCTGGTGCAATACCAGACAAAAATCCAGAATTTCAAGGGATATCAAGCAAACAAGCAGAAACATAGATCCTCACACTTTGTTTACTGCCCCAAAGACATTTACTTCCTGATAGGTCAATTTCTCTCATATTTTAATTGAAATGTTATATTAGTACTACATCAGAAGAATTCTGATATTATAATCCAGGTTTTAAACATAAATCAATAATCCTCGCATACAACCCTCATACACATACACACACACACACACTCATACACAAACATGTGTGCATGCACACTATGCTAAACCACTAGGGAGATGACAATTTTCCAGCACAAAAGCAGACTTTTGAGCCCAGTTTTTCCCTTATTTTTTTCTATAACAAACCTTCAAGAATATAGAATAGGTTAAATTAACAAAGAAATGTACAGCTTGTTCTCAACTACTGAGAGTAAGGTATTTTTGCAAAGACCATTAACTCAATTACATTCACAATAATGGAATGTTTACAGCCTTCACAGCAGTAGGCACTGTAGGTAGATAGAACAGAAATGCTATTCCATGGCCACCAGCTGTACTTCCAATCCTGGATAGACATCATTCAAATGCCTATCATTGGACACAGGGTTGTAGGCATCAAGGATGTAAAACTCAGTGCAAATAATGTGGCAAAATTCCATTTCACATAGAGCAGCAATTCTCAACCTGTGGTTTGTGACCTCTTTGGAGGACTCCTAAGATCAGCAGAAAATGCATATTTCCTGTGGTCTTAGGAATTGAGACACTTCTCCTCTATCTGTCTCCAGGCATGTCCGCCCACTGGCAAATACACCCACATACAAGTATTAAAGGGTTGTGGCATTAGGGAGGTTGAGAACCACTGATGTAAAGGGATAACATGTTTGTAGTGAGTTTGAACTATTTGGAGGTCTAACTTGCATTCCTTCACTTTACTCTATAATTCATACTTAAAACTACAAAATTAGAATATAAAGATATCCTGGAGAAAACGGGTATTAGTTTTCTCAATTGACAGTTGAGTAAACTGAAGTTCAGATGGGTTGTCACTTGTATGTGGTTACACAATTAATGGCAAAGTATTGGTGAATAAATGATAAAATATGATTCCCACTTCAGTATATTTTCTCCATGGTACTTATCTGTATGATTCCCAAAGTCTATAGAAGAGATGAGTAGTGGAAAGTTGAAACAATTATCCAGATAATTCAAGTGTAAATCTCCTTCTCTTGAGGAAAAACATATTTAGAGGATGGAATAAAATAAATTGCCTGTCTATTGATATAAATTCACTGGGTAATCAACTCTTCACCGGTTTTGTTCAGGAAGTCCTACTGCTTTATGTATAAAATGAAATAATTGCCCCCCTCTGTCTCTGACTCTAGAACAAAATGTTAAGTAAATAAAGAATTCTAATGCCCACTCTATGTACTTGTGATTATCATCAAAATAAAAATAATTTTAACTGGCACATAAATCATTTTACCATTTACAAAGCAATTTATATATATTCAACTCATTAGATCTTCAAAATAAACCTATAAGCTTGATACTATTATTATTGAGACAGACAGAGAGAGAAAGAAAGAGAGAGAGAGAGAGAGAGAGAGAGAGAGAGAGAGAGAGAGAGAGAGGAAGGAGGGGGAGAGAGAGACACAAAGAGAGACAGAGAGATTCCAAGAGAAAAAAGGACCTGCTCATGGTTACATAACTGGTAAAAGTCTGAAGCAAAATTTGAACCCAATTTTCTGAACTCCAAATTACACACCCTTCCCTTGACATCTTTCTATATAGGGGGTTGTGGTGGTCTAGGGGATACTTTGTGCATGTGAGGATGGGGATGAAAGATTCAGTTCACTCAGCCAAACAGAAAAAGCAGTGGAGAGTTTTCTCCTTTTACTGGCTTGGAGGGTGCATTACTATATTTTCAAGAGCTACAATAGGTGGACTATGGAGATTACTTTTAATGGAGATTACCACTCCCCCATACATCATCATAATCCTGCTTTCTTCATTCAGAATTTGAAAAAAAATTTGCATTACAATCATCATTCTCATCTTGAAATATTTGTTTATACAACTTTTTGCATTTCTAAATGGGTTTTTCAAGATGCATTTCATTTACCTAATATCAGCAACTTTCACTCTTGTACTAAGCAGATATTGATTCTCCAAAAAGATAGGTATTACTAGAATAAAAATGTTTACCTACATTTTAATCTCTTGAGAAGGCAAGGCTAATGGAACAATCCAGAAGTTATTCATATTCCTGGGAAGATCTTTACTGACCATACTTAAAATGAGTCTGTTAAAAGTCCAGAAAAATTTCAGAGATTCATGGATTCCAGAATTTTATATCTAGGAGAGATTCTAAAATTTTCTAATCAGAAACCCTTAATAAACTTAGAATTAGTAACTAAATTATTGTTTTTATTTGCTTGCAGTTATATTCCTGTGTCAAAGTTTGTCCACAGGACACAATCATTTAAAAGCAATACTGTATTGTTAGCCCTCATCTGGGGGGAGGGGGTCTTGTGCCCAGAACATTTTCCTTTAAAGAACTCTGGAGAAAATAAGGCCATTTGTATCAATCACTTTCCTAGCAAACTGTCAGATACATAAACCTTAGACCAAGCATTTCAGTGAATTGTACTGAGGCATAACTAGTTTGGACTTCATACAAGAACATAGTAACAGATTTAGAGCTGGAAAGAAATTCAAAAAACCTTACCTTTTTTATACAAAAGAGACTAGTGTCATAATGGATAGAGGGCTTGACTTAGCATCAGGAAAACCTAGTTCATAACCGGCCTCTTGACATTATGTTAGATATGTTATCTTGGGCAAGTCGGTTAATCTCTCTTTATCTCAAATAACACTATAGGACTATAAATTACAGACAGATAAAGATATGGGAGTTCCCACTGGGTAATTCACACATGGAGAAACTCACAGGTCATTAACGTATTGACATTGATAGTTATGAAAAGGCTAACTCTCAAATGACTTATAATTTAGCAGGAGGATGAGATATATACAAATAATTATAATTCAATTAAGAAAATGATTGCATGGCAAGAAGGTAAGAGATAATGTTGAGAGATTCAAGGTGAGTGGGATCCTTTTAAATTAAGGATAAATGCAGGAGTGTAAAAAGTGAGATGAAAGATGGAATATAAGGAGGTGGGGGTCAATGAACAATAATAGAGGAGGGAAAGGATAGAATGAGGTTAGGAAAAAGTGAGTTCCCTAGGTAGATTACTCGCTACGGGCATGTGGGATACAGTGCCAGGCTCAAACTCTGGAGGACTGAGTGTAAAACTGGCCTCTCACATCTAACATCTGTGTGATTTCGGGCAAGTCACTTAATCCTGTTCGTCTCAGTTTCCTCATCTGTAAGGAAGAGCCGGAGAAGGAAATGGCAAACCACCCTTTTATCTTTGCCAAGAAAATGCCAAATGGAGTCCAAAAGAGTTGGATGGAGCTAAAAAGACTGAAGAATAACTCGGTAGGAAAGGGATCACCATAAAAAGGGAGAAATTTTAAATTGGCTCTACTCTTGAAAGCACTGAATTCTAGATGAAGTATGCATTTTATCCTATTGACAATGGGGAGCTACTCATGATTTTTGAATAGAGATATGATATCATCACATATGTACATTAGGGCATTATTTTGGAAGCTGAGTAAAAGATGAATTAAAGATTGGAGGCAGAAAGACTATTTGTGAGACTATTAAAGAGTGTATGCAAAAAATTCACGAGTACATGAGCTAGCATAATGGTAATGACAACTGCAAAAAAGGAGACATGTATAAGATATTGGTCCCTAAATGGAGGTAAGGGGAGATTAATGAATAAGAAATGAAGTTTATAATGATTTTAAGAATTCCAACTCAGGTGACTGAGTTGTGTGAGTTATCAGTAACAAAAATGGGGAAGCTGAAGGGAGAGACAGGTTTTAGAGGAAAGATATATTCATGCTCAAAGGATGACTTTATTCTTTTTTTCTGAAGTCTGGTTATTATTATGTAAATTTATGTTTTTAATCGGTTATATATGGGCTTAATCTAAAATAGCACCAGCTCATGTGTGGTAGTATTTTTCACTTTATATAAATTCCATGTTTAGGATATTTTAATACAAGAAAAAAAGTACAGAAAAAGTCATAGGAATTGTGGCTGGTCAATTGCCAAATAGACTAAAGATGTAGGGATTCCCATTTTCTTAAGGAGTAGAATTAATAAGGTCCCATCAATAATCATAGAGCTAGAATTATAAAAGGACTAGAGGTCATGTTATCCTTTTCATAAATGGGGAAACTAAGTCCCAGGGAGGTTAAATGGTATATCCAAGGTCACACAGACATGTGTCAAAGGTGGGATTTGAACCCAGGTCCTCTGACTCCAGTGCCCTTTCCATCATCAAGCTTTATAGGCTAATAATTGTACCTGATTACTATTTGATAGATTACGTGTAACTACAAAGGAGGGAAGCAAACCTTTCAACTTTTGGGTAAATTAACTAAAAGAAATCTACACACACATATACACACAATGTGTGTGTGTGTGTGTGTGTGCGTGTGTGTGTGAGATCAATAAGGCAATACTAAGGCATGGATGCCAAAGAGAGTATTACAGATTTTTCCAGTGGCTTCAGTTTTTCACCCATACTACTACTTCTGAAGAATATTTGTAATTGGGTAGGAATATAAATATTTAAAATAATGTAATAAGACATTCTCACAAATATTATCCTTGAAAAATCTTTTCAATCATGTGACTTCACAAAATAGAAGAGCTAACCAGGAACAAGAAACAAAAAGCTTTCATACAATTTGGAAAAAAAAACCTGCCATGACCCAGGCAACTTTTTCCTCTATTCAATTGATTCAACCATCAAATTTATATTAAGTACTGACTGTGCCATGAATTGATCACCATTATGATCATTTTTCAAGTTGAGTAATTCAAGAAATAGAAAACAAAATTCAAGGAAATGCAATGCTGAACTGAAAAAAATGATAGATGTATAAATTACACAGCAAAAAAAAAATCATTCTCCCAGAAATGTGCGAGAAATATATAATCCCCATGTTTAGCAATTAATAGTTACCTAACATATATATTACATATGTGTGTATATTCATATATATGTATATGTATATAGTGAATTTCTCTTTATCTTTCAGTATCAATGCATGATAAATTCTAGGCATATCTAATTCCAAGAAGCAAAACTCAAAGTGCATACTTTACGTTGAAAAAAAATCTGAGTTTTGAAACTGAATGTTTTTAATGAACTAATCCATAAAACTGTTTACCCTCCATCCAATCAAAAACCTCCACCAATTTAAGCTTTAAAAAACATAACTTATCAGTGACTTAATTTTAATTACTCCAGGATGGCAGGATAGTGAGCTTCCCTGGATTTCTTGAATTAACATCCAAACTCAATCACTATTCCTTTATGTTTGAATTTAAAGCTGCTGTGCTAGTTTGTTTTATTTCATCATCATCATCATCCAGAACACCACCACCATCACCACCACCACCACCACCACCATCATCGTCATCGTCATCGTCATCGTCATCGTCATCGTCATCATCATCATCATCATCATCATCATCATCATTTCATCTTCATCTCCCCCTCTTAGGTTTCCTTTTGTGTACTGTCTTTCCCTATTAGATAGGAAACACCTTGAGGGAAAAGTCTGTCTTTTTCTTATTTATTTCATTAGCGTTTAGCACATAGTGGCCACATAATAAATTTTTGTGACATCATATCATATAGTAAAGAGCTATATTTTTTCCCCTTAAAGCTATTACGTATTCTGACTATATCATGCTGTGATTCTTAGGGCCACTTGGGATTCAGTACTCTTTAGTAAATGTAGATGTGTTTGTATGAATAAATATTCTTCACCCTCTTAACATAATCTACTGACCACCAATACTACTACTATTCAAATATCCATCTCTTGAAAAAGCTTTCTTGCTTTATTCTTGTCATTTAATTAGGGTTAACTAATCAAATCAAAGTAAAGTGAAAATATCTATTACAGCTTTGTTCTCCTAACCTTGGATATTATCAAACCTATCTAATACTGTAGCCGTAAATAGGTAGTTTAATAGAGTCATGTTTAATCTTTACACTATACAGTGTGTATAAATGACAGCTTAGGTGTACAGCTTTAATTACATTGAAGGACTCCTCTCTATGAGAGATGGATTCAACTATATGTTTAAAAATAAACTTTTTTAATAGAGATATTTTAGACTTGTATATGGAATATGCTGAGTGTGAAGGAGGGAGAAAAGTCTATAATTTAGAGCAAATTTGAGTATCTAAGCTCCCTTTTGAAAATAGCAACACAAATTATACACTATTGGAAATGTTTCAGGCATTCCTATAGAATTCAATGTACATAACTGGAAATATTTTAATCATTTAAAGACAAAAATTGATCAACCACCTAAAATACTGACACAAAAAATTATAAAGACATTGTTATAAAGACAAAGCTGAAACAGATCTTTTCACTTTACTTTGATTTGATTAGTTAACTCTAATTAAATGACAAGAATAAATTAAGAAACCTTTTTCAAAAGATGGATATTTGAATAGTAGTAGTATTGATGATCAATAGATTATGTTAAGTGGGTGTAGAATATTTATTCATACAAACGCCTCTACATTTGCTAAAGAGTACTGCATCCTCAGTGCCCCTAAGAATCACAACATAACATACTCAGAATACATAATAGCTTTAAGTGGGAAAAAATATGGCCCTTTACTATATGATATGATGTCATAAAACTTTGTTATAATGTCTCATTATCATGCAAAATCAACTATAACATTGGTCAAAGCATCTTCCTCTACACCAGTACCAACACCTATGAAAATATTAACATAGAACAGTTAGCCTATAAGGAAGATTTTGATCCTGCCTCTCAGCCCCAATGTACAAAAGGAATCTACTCCATTTGTGAATAGACACTATGTTGCTAGAATATATCTTGCATATTATAAACATGAACTTTGTCAATGAATTTATAGGATCTTGGCTGATAAGTCCTTAGGAGTTATTTTAATCACACAGTGGTTGAATCAGTGAGGCAAAAAAACATTGAAATTAGCATAATAAGTTGGAGTCATGGGAACTTGGAGTCATTGAGCCTCTTAGTATTTGTGTAACCTTAAGTAAATCACTTAACCTCCTTGTTATCTCACTTCCTCATCTGTAAACTGTGAATTTTGGGTTAGATGGCCTGTAAGTTCCCTTCCAGAATTAGATTTGTGATCTTATGACTTGTCCAAGGTTACCTTGCTATTAAGGGTTGAGGCAGGATTTGATCCCGTGTCTTCCTGACTTCAAAACCAGAAATCTACCCACTACAGCCACATTGCCTCCACTATCAACTGTCAACATACTTGTCAACAAATGATAGGAAATTGTCGCCATTTCAGAATACCTCTCAACTACTTATTAACTTTTATTCCTCTCCATGTGTGTATTTCAAAATGGAAAAAAGGAAGCAGAAATGTTTTAACAATTGGGAGTTCAGCTACGAGATAAGAGAGAATGGTGGTGAACTTGAGCCAGGAAGACCTAAATTGAAATCTCATTTTTGGTGCTTACTCTAAGCACTATACTATTCTATTAAATGTAATATTTATTAATATTTACTAGATATATGTGAATAGAGGAGAAGTCACTTAAGCTCTCTGAGCCTCAGTTTTCTCACCTTTAAAAATGACGTTTGAATAGATGACCTTAGAGGTCTCCTGCAACTCCAAATGCCAAAATTCTATGATCCTATGAATGATATATATTTAATTTCAAACAATAAAACACATTTGCCTTCACATTTCTTCATCTATGTAAACCAATGACTGAAGTGAATATGCACTGGATAGTAGTAAAATTACTAGGAGTTAAAAAAAAACTAACTTTTTAATTGGTTGTGAAAATTGTGAAATATAATTCCGAGAGGCTGAACTCTATGCTTGTTATAAAAAAAAACCTTTTTGATCATTTCCCAAACCCTGCCTAAATTGGTAGAATACTACAAATTATTAGCATCTTTAATAGGTGGAGCACTATGCAAAGCACTGGATCTACAAACAAAGGCAAAAACATGGTCCCTAGGCTCAAGAAGCATGCATTCTAAAGGAGAAGATCTACATGAAAAATAATTGTAAGAGGTCAGCTAGGTGGCACCTAGGTGCAGCAGTGAATAGAGCACTGGCCCTGCAGTCAGGAGGACCTCAGTTCAAATCTGGGCTGTAGACACTTAACACTTACTAGCCATGTGACATTGGACAAGTCACTTAACTCCAATTGCCCTCTAAAAAGCAAAAAATAACATCTATTTGCAAAAAAGAATTGTAGGCTATAACAAATCATGCATTTTTTTAAGCAACTGCTTTATAACAAGAATTGTTTATGTGACCTCATTTTACTTTCCCCTAAAGAAGAATAAACTATTTGGCCTGGGGAGGAAAATAGATATAATTTTTAATGTCTATAATTTAAAACAGAATACTAAATTATTTAGCAAAAACCATGTCTCTTAATTACATGTAAATAAGTAAAATTTGTACCACCAAATCAACTCAACAAATATTTACTGAATATCTTACCAGGGTTTCATCTTCAAAGAAATGCAGCAGCATAAGCTTTGTAACATCCCTGAGGGGAAAGGCAAAAAGCTTCCTCCTCATGCTCCCCCATTCCCTCCTTTCTAATATTAAACCTAAACCTCTCTCCATAAAGAGCCTATTACATAAGGTATTATACTCATCCATCTCTGAAGTTCATTATAAGCTTTCTTATCAATGCACAAACATTGATGTATGATCATAACTTATGCATGAAACATACTTCCAGTGAAAAAGTAATGTCCTCAATAAACCACCCACTGTCTCAGTTCCTCAGTTCAACAGCTTAGAAGTTCTACCTACCAATGCATTTCTACACCTCCCTATATACCCCCACCCCCAACCACTGAAATACCTTCTGTGTAAGCAGTTTCTAACCACAGCTGGGTCAGGAACAGTTTTCTAGAAGGCTGCTGAGTCATACCAGAGTTATTTCCCATAACAAGAGAACTAATTAAATTTTCCACTTTTAAAATGCTCATAATAATTCATGGTCAAACTCTATGCATCTAGCCCATGCCTATCTGGCAAGCCCGTGCTAAGAAATACTTTTGTAAAATAAAAACGTTCATTTTTTTCTGCTCATATGTATAAGATCATCTCTGTAAAGCTCAGCACTTTATGACATCATTGTTATCAATCCTCACAATGGGTTAGGAAGCATTTGCAAGTCTTGTATTATTATCCCTATTTTCCAAAGATGGAAGCTGAAGCACCAAGCATTAAGTGACTTGCCTGAAGCTAGACAGTAAAGAAGTTCCCAGCAGATCTGGAAACAGAAACTGTGGGCTCCTCATTCCATTTCTTTCGTTATTGTTCCCGTCATGAGATTTTGTGGGGGGAAATTCAGTTCCTCTTGGTACAGAGTTTAACACAGTACTAGGCACATAATAGACTGCTAGCACACATTAAGTAATGACCATAGACTGAAATGTGCCTGCATGGGTAAGTTTTTGAAATTTCCCTTCTCCAAAGGCATATATTTAGAAAATCTACACTGACACCAGGTTACCTTCTATTCCAGGGAAAGATGACTGATTCAACTCCTCAACCCTCTTCTCCCCTATAACTTTATCATGCTCTTTCATCCTCTCCCTTATCCCCATCTATTTACACACACACACACACACACACACACACACACGCACACAACACACACACACACACACACACGCATGCACACACTCACAACCTCCTGGAGAGCACCAGTAGCGGAAAGGAAAGAATGAACAGCTTCAGTGTATGTTAAGGGAAGCATAACAGGCGTAAATATGATTATATTCAAACAAAGACTATTTTATGCACATAGAAAATCTAACTTTATCCTATAATAAGTCTTTACAATAGACAATTATAATGTAAAGTAGAATGTGAAATTGAATGGAAGGATCAAGAAAAACAGAGATACTGGAAAATATGGGAAGAGAGATAGTTTTCTTCTGGGAAGAACAAGCAAGGTTTCATGGTGGGGATGACAGCTGAACCATGCCTCAAAAAAAGTATTTCTAAAGACATGAAAAGGGAGTGAATTCCAGGCATTAGTGGAAACCTGCACAAATTCAGAGGCAGAACAGTGCTGGTTTAAATCATCTAATAACCAGTTGGAAGTTTGGATGGAAGCTATATTAAATGGATATAAGGTGAAATAAAAATGAAAAAGTTAAGTCGAAGCCAGAATGCAAAGGGTATTAAAAGTCAGGACAAGGAGGAAGATGTATTTTAGCCTATAGCAAATTTCACACCCAAGAAGTGATAAGTCAGACATGTGCATTTGGAATGATTATTTTGGCATTTGTGTGAATAATGAGCTAGAATCAGCTAGATGGGAAGTGCTTCTTCTTTTGAGACTTTTTTTTTTTGCTTTGCACTTCACTAAAGTAAATACACTTGTAAAGTAAATGGAGAAAGTGACATATTGTGTCAAACTAAATGATAAATCCAAACTTTTATTATATCTCTGACAAAGAATGGCTCCAAACTGGCATTTTATCTGAACATGAAGAGGTAGGTTGCTCTCACACTGATGTCAAAAGGTTAGAGTTATTCAAACAACAAACTCTGTCTTCATTTAATAACTCATTGTATATCCATCTCCCATGGAATTATATGATGATTTCAGGTATATTTCTTTTTTACAATCTGTACTGGCTGTGTGAATTTATACTTCCTTTTTACATTTTCTAAGGGCAATTCACTCGAAGGAGAGGGTCTTGGTGTGGAAAATTAGTCTGTGTTCACTCTACCATAAAGATTCTATGAGATTCCTTTTTTTTTTTTTTTTACTATTTTTAACTTGTCAAATGGAAAGTCACATGGTGTGTTCATTTGGGGGAGTTCTTTCATTTCCCTTTCTAGGGTTTCTCTAACCCATTTTCATTCTTTAGGTACAAGCATAAAATTTTCAGGTTTTAATCCATCAATCATACTATGGTTCCTCCATTTTCTTTCTACATTTTTAATATTAAGCCAAGTTCCACTTTATAGTGATAAGATTATTTGCTTATAATATTATTTGCCATTCATTGTTTTACACAGATATATAAAATTACATTCTGTAATGCTATACATATATTTCTACCTATACACAGAAAGAAATTGATATTTTCTCAAGAGAAAAACACACTCTAAATTGGAAAGGAATAGTCAAAAATGGCTGTATCAGCTTCAAAGTAGATTAAGAACTATATTATGTGGGTATTTGAAGCTTCACAATTTAAAAAAATGGATATTTTCTAATTTATTCCTGTCATCAAAAAAAATAAAAAAATAAATCCTCACTATACTTTGTCACTGTTGTAAAGCTAATTTTTTTAATCTAATGAGATAATATACAAGAATCAAGTCTTGGTTAAATTGTAGAGATTAGGTGTCAATATTACTACAATTTATATTTATTGTAATTCTTGGAGACTTTATAGTTAATTAAGTAAAGAGTTATCATAAACAGCTTCTGCTTAGAATGAAAACTAGAAAAAAATTCAAGGATCAACAGTTCAACTAAAAATATAATCTCAATTTCCAAATTTCTATGCTTTACTAAAAACATAAACTTATATTTCTACAAAATGTCATTCTATTTGAAAAAAACTACTCATTGTTTATAATTACCTTCAATTTTCCCTTGATTACTTTTAAGGAATGAACAATTTGTCCTAAATTCATTAGGCACTTAAAAATACTAGTAGCCTACTAAGAGTGAATAATAGACAGTATTTATAATACAAATCCTAAGAGATTCAAAGATTATATAAAATTGATATTCTTTGGTTGACATGTCTATCCATAAAAGTATACAAAAGCACATGTGTAGCCAAAACATTTGTTGTTAATGCTCCCGTTGTTATTATATTGGTTTTGAGGAATGGAAAGAGTTAATAGCTAGACACATACTCAAATATCCAGAAAATTGATATTCTCATATTCTAATGAAATATTTATAGCAGAACCCATGGAATGGCTATTTTTTTAATGTTTCTTAGATGATATCTATGTAACACTATGTAACAATTGTCTATTGTAAAGACTTATAGGATAATAGTGATGAGATTATTCATATTTTTTTAAAAGGCAAACACCTTTGGAAAACAGGAGAGATTCCAGAAAGTTTGAAAATATTAATATAATACTTCCTGTATGTCATTCCATGTGGAGACCCCCCCACACGCACATGTACTTAATCACAGCCTAATTTATGTCAGTTGTGTTGATTCATTTTCCTTCAGCATCACAAATGAAGCAACAATTTTTTTCAAGCCAGCACATATGACAAAATTTTTTTCTGCTTAATAAATATTTACTAAATTTTTGCCCCAATTTTCAAACATGGAAAAAATAGATTTCAGAAACAAAAGAGAACATTAAGGTTTTGTGATGGTTTCCTGAGCAGTTAATTTTGGAACACACAGAAAAGATAACTGATAAATATATCTGGATGTCAGACCAAACGAATCATATTTTGTTTTTAGTATCACCATTCAAATGTGAGAGTCAAAAGTAGGAAACAAACTTTAGGGAAAAGAGGGTCAGTCTTGGAGTGAGGAAAACCTGAATTCAAATACTGCCTCTGACATGTACTAGTTGTGTAAGTCCATTCATCTCCCAATACGCCAAACAATTCTAAACCTACACAAATTATAGCACCAATCTGAATCAGTAAAGAGAATTTCCACATTAGGAATTCCTCGAACCTCCCAAATTACAGAAAGAGGTCAAAAGAAAAAAAAACTATTAAAAGAGTAGAATGCCATAGGCAGAGATATTGACAATGTACTTGACAAAGTTTCTCATGACAACTTACTGGATAAGTTATATATATAAAGACTGCATAGTAGCACATTTATCTTGTTTTCTAAATTATTTAAAATTATACCTATTTATTCATGGACATGGACATGAAGGGAGGTCACTATTGGAATGCCATTGACACTTTACTATTTACTGGTTTAATCAACAATTTAGAGGAAGACTTAGAAAATGTTCTTATCTAGTATGTAAATGACATAAAACTGGGAAGGAAAAGTAAGGTTTGAAATGACAGAACAAACATGAAAAAGATTCATGAAATATTAAGTTTATAATGTTTGTAATAACATAGTCAATAAAAAGAATACCATATATAGAAAAAAAATCTGTAGATATTATTGAGGGGATTAATTCATTTTTGAAAAAAACAAGATATCACATATTCATATACAGTTTTAATTTTTTTCCTTTTGTGCTTAAGTCCAGTGCTAAACTACATGTTATTTTTAAATGAAATTAATTTTTCTTCTTTGAACTTAATATAATTGTTTGTTTTTTATAATTCTAGTGCTAAAGAGGTGTCTCTGTTAATCACAGTAACTCCTCATATTTAATGTATAAGTGATTGAATCATATAAGCACATAATTTTTAAATGAGTACCAAAAATGTCATAATAATTGGAGCAAAATGCTCAAATGACTTTTTTCCCTAATATTCAAAGAGATGTGCATTAAAGCAACTTTGAGATACTATCTTACATCCTCCAAACTGTCAAAAAACAAAACAAAACAAAAAAGAAACAGAAAAGCGATACAACGCAATGTAGGAAAAGAAATGGAGAAAGAGGTAGACTCATTCATTCATTGCTGGAGGAATTATAAACTTGCAGAATTATTTTGGAGAGCCACCTGGAATTACTTATCAAAAGTTACTGTACTAATTAAACCCTTTGACTCAATACTTCCATTTCTGGGAACATGCCCTGAAAGTGTTATAAAAACCACAAAAATAATTAGCTATTCAATGATCTTCATAGCACTATTATTTATAATTGAAAACAGTCCTAAGAAGCACAATGCCTACAAAGATGCAAATGGGTTAAATAATTTGTGGTATATTAAAATAAGGGAATATTATAATGCAGTTAATATAGACGAGTGGGAAGACTATAAAAGGATATGGTAAAAATCTTTATGAAATAATGACAACTGAAAAAAGACCCGGAAAAACCAGCACAGAATGTATTCTCTGACTATATCAGAGAAAAACTGGATGGAAATGAATGGACACAGAATTCTGGTAGAGATTTAAAGAAGTAATTGAGGAGAAATGACATTTTATGCATTGTAATTAATTTTTTTTAAATGTAACAGTTTTATTGGATGTGCTCTTATTTAATTTCATGTTTACCATGACAATTTAAAAATGTAATATGACCAGGTGTAAGTCCTGAAATTAAGTTCAACAAATCAAATGTCTGAGTACATGATAGAAGAGTCATTGCTTTATATTAATTCTTATGAACAACAACTATCAGGTGTATTTGACTGTAGGATCAATAGGAATCTACAATGTGCCATAGTTGCCAAGGGGTCTAATATTAATTCTGGGAAGTACTAAGAGTGTTACTACACTCTGACCTATTACAATTGCATCATCAGGAGTATTGTCTTCATCTCTGGGAACCATATTTTAAGAGATTGGTGATCAGCATGCTGATTTATTTGAAGGCATGTCACATGAAGAATATTTGAATAAATTGGGAAAAAAATTTTAGGAAATAAAAAATGCATATGACACAATACACCAGTATCTTTGTATCCATGTTTTCATTGGTGCGAGTGTGATATTTTGCCCATTGATGCAGATAACAAGTCCTCTACAACTTTGTTGATGGTTTTCAAGAGTCACTATATGTGATATATACATTACATGGAGTGGATACATACAAACTTGAGATGATCCTTTGCAAAATTAACAACAGTACTTTTGTGCTATTGTGTGTCACAAGGTCCATGTTTGAAGGCTTTCTAGCTTAGTAGGATTTGTTAAACCTGTGTTCCACAAGTGTAGCATTTAACAACCCAAGGAAATGTCCATGGCACAATGAGATGTCAGAGTGGGGTTTTCTTACAGGAGATGTCATAGCTATCTTCAAATATTTGAATGGCTCCTCTATTGTGGAAAAGAATTGACTTATTCTGTCTAGCCAAAGAGGTCAAAATGTTTATCAACTGGTTATATTAAATCGAATGGTTAAAACTACAGTAAAATGCAACATAATATGACAAAAGTGTTTGTGACTGAATTTCACAAACATTCATTTAGGTCTTTCTCTGCATAAGTCAAGAGAAGTGTCATTGCATGGTCGATAGTGAGACAACTCTGGAATCAAGAAGACCTCATTCCTAGTTCTGACTCTGATATATACTATGTGACTTCACAGTGCCCCCAGCTTATTCTCTAAGAAAATAATGTGTAGATGATTAGCCAAAATTCAGTGATGGGGAGATTTCTACACTAGGTATTACTTGCACAGATGGAATAAGAGATTTGGGCAACTGTCCCAAGAGCATATCTCTATGATGAATATCTATATATCTATATGAATATCTATATGATATATCTAATAATTAGTGCTGTGCAAAAATGAAAGGGAAATGGATTTCTCTGTGAATTAGTGAGGTCTTTGTCAATGGATGTGGTCAAACAGAAAATGAACAAATATCTGTAAGTATTGTTACAGATGATATTCTTGCATGAAATAGCAGCTTAGATGATTTCAAAGATGGTTTCCACTTAAGATTTATGGTTATATCATCCTTTTATTTTGACATCATCTAGACACAGCACCTTTTTTTCATTTTGAAGCTATTGTCCTGGCATTACAGAGGAACAATTTTAGAATCACAAACTCTAAGATAAATATGATAGATTGCTGTTGAAATGCTGATAGATGATTTTAAAAATGTTTTTTCCTACGTAGAATACTTGTCTTTCACTCCAAACTCATTTATCACAATTAAAAGTTCTAACTTCTCAACTACAAATCCTCAGCTCCAATAAGCATAGTTAAACTTTCTGTCACATTATTTCAAATTCAGTCAATTTCATCAAAACTGAGCCAAAAGGAGAAATTGATCTTTTGATAAAACAATGTAACTTCCATGAGCTTGAGCACCTAATATCTTCTCTAAATCCCTCCCTTATCAATAAGGAATATCTTAATACCATCACAAACCACCATAGCCTTTGAAAATTCTTGCCACTAATTAAGTAGACTGAAAACCTTCAGTTGCATTTCATTTATACATATTCATGCTATGCTGATTACACCAAAAGGTAATTATCAGATGATGTATATTTATTTGTGATTTGTACTAAGTATATTTTTTGATGGTTCAGATACAGAAGTCACTATCACAAGCAGATGTCAAGAAAAAGTAATCCATCTAAAGTACATGAAAGACTCAATTAGAGAGTTAAAAGAAGATGCCAGAGCTCTGCTGGAACTGCCTTATGGAAATGGCTAGCAGTCTTCAGTACTACCACCTTCCTATCATTTGTAAATCAAATATTTATTTAAATGTTTAAGCAGGAAGATGTACCAGTTAGTTTAAAACTGCATTTATGGTATGTTATACCATATTACAGTTATGTTGATCTTGAAAAAGCTGCATAATATGAAAATTCGAAAATGATATTAATTGGCTTAAGGAACATCAAGATCAACTAAAAGTTCCCCGTCGTGTTTAATGATATATACTGGTTTTTTTTTTTGCCTTTATCTTATGTCTTCCTAGAAAACTTGGAACATTTATAGTTGCATGCTTTATGACCTGGTGCAAAAATATTGATCAATTTTTGAAATTCATCAAAGGAACTATTTATTTAAAGAATTCTTCACTTCCTATTAGTTATTATTGTACATTATTTTGTAGCAAATCACTTCTACTATTCTTTGACCTTAAGGTAATAATTCACTTTGTTTATTCATCAAATACACACTCAGTTACATTGTCTATGAAACAGACATCTCTAGAAATTTGGAAATATCAATTTAAAAAGCACATGATACAATGGAATTGATGAATATATTAATTTGTTCTTTAAAATGTAGCTCTAAATTCTTTGAAATGTAGCTCTAAATGTAAGCATGGGTGGTACTCAAAATGGTTTTTAAAAGTAAAAACATACATGCAGCATTTTTAATTGAAATGAGAATTTTATACTATCATTTTGATTCTTTCTCTAGCATGTTCATTGTACTTCAGTTTTGAATTCCAAGTTCTATTTATAGCCATTTCTAAAGTAAATAGATGTCTTTTTCAAATGTCAGAAATTTAGCTTCTTGCAGACAAAGTAAATAAAA
>CM053600.1:10358304-10375400 GCA_028646575.1 Pseudocheirus occidentalis
TTTTTTTTCTTCAAATCCCTGTTAGCATGAACATAAACCTAAAGTGACACTTTGCCTAATTCGCCTTTGGCTTCCCTCCTGGCAGCAGCTGCTCTTTCAGAAAACTCGTTCTGCAGCATTAGCTTTCCTGTTTTGAAGCAGGTGAGTGACTATCAGCACTTCGGACAGCGGCTGTCCCAGCTACAAGTTTTGTTCCCTGGATTTCAGTGTAGACCCCATTTCTCAAAGTCTGGCCCCCAGGAACAATGAAGAACCAAGATGCCCGACTGGAAGTGAACATTAGGAATCATCTCCTCACATTCCACTTTTCTCCATCCTCTAGGATCCAAAGTCCCTAAGATAGCTAATCAAGATAAACTAAACCTATCACATAACCCAGAAAGGGTTGTGAAACCCACCAGGGTTTCAAGTGAACAGTGGAATATAGTGTTTGAAAGGTGATTTTTAGACCTAGAGTCTCTGCCAACTTAGAACATTATCTGCTTGAAAAGTGAAGCTTCAGCACAAAGCCTGGCCCTAACCCCACCTACCCTGAGCTCTCCAAAGCAACCCAAACAGAACAGTCACCCAGCAAAGAAAGGTACGGGGAACCATAAAGAATACGCGGAATAGAAACAAAGCTTCACTGTGGACCCTCTCAGTCCGGGCAGGAAAAAAAAAAAGTGGTAACGGAGGCCTCCAGCACATTGTTACCAGGGATGCGTTTGTTGGGGAAACGACTAGAGTGGGAAAGGTACTCACCATGTTGACTTCGGATACCATGTCGATACTCGCGATATCAATATTCATCCCAACACAGACTGGGGGACCTGCAGAAAACCAGGACAAAGTAAAAAACACCCCGCTGATATTGCAGGACTGTATTGGTCTGTGCCTCGGGATGGGGGCAGGGGAATAGACAAATGAAGAATGGAATCTATCAGTTCCCACCACAAACCCTATTTCCCAGTGGAGTTTACAGACACCCCCAACCCCCCGGCCCCACTTCCCTACACTCACACTCCATCTTCACTCTCATAACACTTCAATACCTAAGGATGGTTGGTTAATCCCGCAGTAGCGGCGCAAGTACCACTTACCCCCAAAGTCGGGTCTTAGGCGAATGTCGTAGCCTTTCAATAGCTTGTCCACCGTCTCCTTCACGAAGGACATGTTTCCAGGATCGTTCACACTACGGGGTGGGGGTAGGGGGGTAAGGGGTGTTTCATAGGAGAGTAGAGACACAAAGATCCCGGGTCAGGCTGTAGCTGTCATCCACCAGCGCCCCAAATTCCCATTCCACCCCAGCACACATACACACACACTGCCTGCCATACACACTGGCTTCAGCTCTCCTTCGATCCCTGGTGCTTACCTTTGAGCGCAGCAAACCACCGCCACCAGTACAGGGGCCGAAAAGATGCCGAAAAGCCTTCCTCCCGCAAAGCCCCACATCCCTCCGCCGCTCCCCGGAAGGGGGGAGGGGGGGCCCCGTCGCCGCCGCGACCCCGCTGCTGGTGCTGCTGCTGCCGCCGCCGTCGCCGCCGCCGCTGACCGAGAGCGGAGGAGGAGGAGGAGGAGGAGGAGGAGGAGGAGGAGGAGGAGCGGGAGGAGGAGGGAAAGGGGGAGGAGGACAAGACGGCTGCACCACGCACCCTGCTCTCCCCCCTCCTCTCAATCCTCCTCCCCTCCCCCCTGCAGGCACCGCAGCTACACGGACCCAGTCCCCTCTCTTCCTTATTCTCCAACCCCGCCCCCAGCTTGGCCGCTGCTCCCCAGGGGGAGTGGAAGAGGAAGGAAGAGGGTGGGAGAAAAAAGGCTATCTGTAGCTCTAGGGTGCGGGAGGGGCTGAGACTGGCCGTAGCCTTTGAAGAGCTTCTGGTCTCTACTACTGTTCGGGGGCTTGAGTAACAAAACCTGGTCACTACGGGATCAGCAAAAGCATTTTCATCCTGTCAGTGGCGGAGGCAAGGGCGGTTGCCTCTGCTGCTACTGCTGCTGCTGCTGCACATCTGGCTTCGCCTTGGAAAGAGAGTCTCCCCCTTTCACCTCTTCTGCCCAGTGGTTGCGACCGCCGCAGCAGCCATTGCTAGAGAGTCGTGACCACTCAGTAGCTTGCTCCCTAGCCCCCGTATCTCAACCCCACCTTTGGTAGGCTCTGACAAAGAATCGGATACATACATACATAAAGAAATAAATAAAGCTCGTTCTCCCCCAACCTTTTTTCTCTGCCTTCTTCCTTCCTGGTGTCTAACTAAACCCCTAGATTTTAAGACCCCCTCCACTTAGTTCAGCGTTCCGCGTCTCCACAACAGCATCAACTCCGCCTTCCCAAGCTCACTAGGCAACAGGAACCATAGTCCCAATGGGCAAGCTCCTCTGAAGCTACAGGGAAGCCCTATTGTCTCATTCTTCCTTAGGCTTTCCACCGCCCCAATCACAAAGGAGTCTTGAAGCTAGTAGCCGCCCATACATTGTTGGGGGTTGGGGGACCAGGAGCCACTCCCCTTCCCCATCCCCCATCGGAGCTTCCGGAAGTGGACTACTGTCCAGGAGGGAATCCCCATCCCCACCCGATCGGTGCAAAGTCTCTAGACCACAAAAGGGAAGAAAATCAGTCAGCACATTGTGAGGATAAGTGTCGAGTTAATGGAACATCATGCACCCTCTACTCCACACCGACCAGTGTACACATGGTCTTTTCCTAAACCCCCCCCCCCGTTATTCCCCCTCCCCGCCAAAAAATATCATTGGTGTCATAAGCTAGTGAAACCAGTATCACTGTTCTCCTTCCTTCCCACAGACCCCCTCATCCAAAATCGCTCCCTTCTCCATTCTTCCTGTTTGGCCGATGGACCAAAAGATCTTAAGTGATGCCAAGGCGCACCCACAGACATTAACGTGAATCTTTTGCCTAATTTTCTTGTTGCCAAGTAGAAACCTTGTCTGATTCTCTCTGTTTGATGTAGCCCTAGGGCAATGCAGCTAGTCAATGAATGTTTAATAAGAGATTATAGCAATCCCATCCAGTTTTCCCCAGTATTGACTCTCCTTTCTTATGAAGCTTAAACTTTACTTTTTGAGACTATTATAAGCAAAGAATCTAAATTTGGGATCTTGTTCTCTTGTTGGAGCTTCTCTGTGCATCAATTTTAAACTTTGCTGACTGAAATCAACAATTGCATCTCTGTAACAGGAAATGTAACCACACAAACAGAAAGGGTCACATTTAAATGGACGGAGATAGGTAAAGGCATTCTTTTAATTATTTACTGGGTGCAGGGGTGCATGCTCTCCACTAACCCACAGTAATATTTATTCTTAAAATTCAAATGCATCTAATTACATCACCTAGATTCCTTATTTTCATTCATTTGTTTTATTTACATATGCATGCTTTTAAGAAAATTACATCTCAGGATGCAGGGAAATAGGAAATATAAATAAAATAACATGAATATTAGTTACTTTTATGGAAATGTACACATGTATATATGTATGTATATATGTTTGTATGAGAGTCAACACAAACATATAATATCATTCCTAATTAAGGATAGAAAAAGTTAAATGATATGGAAAAACTCTACCAAGATACAGAGATTTAAATTGTGCAATAATGTCAGTATTACATTCTCTTCAGGTAAGGCTTTTCAAGTACACTGCTACATTGATTAGGGATTATCCTCCTCCTTGGATCTACATAGTGCTAAATCTTAAACAAGTGCATTTCTTCAGAGACTATTGCAAATTAAGACAAGTTTTTCACTAGGCTGTAATAGATTTAACAGTGAAGGATTTAAAAGGCAATGAACTAAAAACATCTTGTCCAACTGCTCTCCCAAGTTTCCTGAAATTACTATCCTATGAAATACTCCTATTCAATGATTATATCACGTTATAAGAGGGTAATGCTTAATTTGTTAACAACTAAGGAGAGATTAAATGATTCCCAGAACCATTGGTCATTGACTCATAGGAAGCACACACTAGTTTATCTTTGGATAGAATCATAGGACAGAGAGAAAATGGCACCATAGTGATAGTAGCTAGGCAGTCATTAGTCATCATAGATTCACAGAATTTTCAGAAGCACAGATTCTGAAAGTTTAACATTTAACACAATCTCTACAGTTTTATATTACAAATTATACTTAAAAGAAATCCCATTTCAATATTTCCAGCAAGTGGTTACCCAGGATTTGCTTGACTATGTGTATTGGATGGCTAGCTGCCACCATCTGAACCAGCCTATTAGGCTTTCAAAAGTTCTAATTGAAAACTATAAATAAATAAATTTAAGTGAAAACTAAAAAAATAAATAAACAACTACAAAAAAGTTCAAATTGTTATACCATTGTTGTTGTTGTTGTTGTTGTTGTTTTCTGATATCAGTACTACAGTTTCATCTTCAGAAATTTCACCAATGGGTGGCTAGGTGGCTCAGTGAATAGAGCATGGGTCCTGGAATCAGGAGGATCTGAGTTCAAATCCAGCCTCAGACACTTAAATTCTTACTAGCCCTAGGGGCAAGTCACTTAAGCCCAATTGCCCTGCCTTCCTCCATCCAAAAAGAAAAAAGAAAAAGAAAAACAAAAGAAATTCCACTCAGTTCTCCTGGCTGTATTCTCTGAGTCCAATTGAAACAAATCTCATGCCTCTTCTAATTGGAAGTGTTTCAGATACATTTGAGATTGTGAGTATTGTCTTATATTACATGAGTTAAAAGGTAACTTCACCATCACAAATCATCTCCCCTGGAAATGTTTCTTAAATTAAAGACAACGTGTCACGTATGGTCTGACCAGGGCCAAGCCAGGGGGTATTACATTATTTCTAGTAGCCATGTCTCATTTACTATAGTCAAAGATTCATAGTTTGTTTGTTTGTTTTTTCCAGAGAAAGTATTGTCTAAGCCATATTTTTCTGATTTTCTTTTTGTAAAGGCGATTTTTTAAAACTCAGGTATAAGAACATGCAGACATGAATTGTCACACAGTGCATTAGCTGGCTCTCCCATGTGTGCATCAATTACAGTGCATGAAATTTATGCTTCCAGCTAAGTGTAAGGGAGGTGGATGCAAACTCTCCTTCCCCTAACCCAGTTGCTATAGTAGCTGGACTTAGACAAAGATAATGAACTTTGAAAATGGTAACACGGTATTTGACTATAAAATCACAGTCATACTTGGTAATCCTTTTAGAAGTTATGAACATCTGAATCTAAAACAAATTGATTGATCCCCTTGAGGCCCTTCATAGATAAAAGCTGAAGAGTTTGAGGGAGTTTGATCTAAAGGACACTTTGTGGAGGAGCCATTTCTCTTCATCAACCACCTCTAACAGTGACTTGTACGAAGGTAGATCCTACATCCATCATTTTGGATTCAAGAGAATTCAAGACACAATTGACAGAACAAAGATGAGCACTCCAGAAAGACACAGACACAAAGGCATTCATTTGAGCAATTAAGTACTTATGGACTCAAATATAAGCCACCCCTGGCAACAGAGAGTTATTATTATTATTATTATTATTATTATTATTATTATTATTATTATTGCTTTTTTGGAGGGAGGAAGGTATGGCAATTGGGGTTAAATGATTTGCCCAAGGTCATACCACTAGTTTTGTGTCAAGTGCTTGAAGTGGGATTTGAATTTAGGACCTCCTGACTTCAGGGCCAGTGCTCTATTCACTGTGCCACATAGCCACCCCTAGAGAGTTAATTTTTGAAGGCAGGTAGCTGCTGGAAATCCAGCGGGATATATTGTCTAGCAGAGATACTACATTCAAAGGGAAGCTTTGTGAGAACTCTGCAAAGAGAGGAACGACTTCCGCTCTCTGTTCATTTGGTTTTGAGTTACCTTAGCTAATGTAAAGTGTAGAAACATTAAGCACTGTGTCCATTTTTCCCACAGATGTTATGAGTATAGGTGAGATGGTATCCCAGTTTTATTTAGGAGAGAAATTTTGTACGTATTGTTTCTATTACACTTTCTTAATAATTTAATTTCCTAAGAGATTATTGAGTCTACTGGGTAATTATTAATGGGAGCACACTGGTAGAAGTTCTTAAGTTATACTTTTAAGAGTATAGTCCCCCTCCAAAGAAAACCAAACCAAAACAAAGAGTATATAGCCCCATAAAACACCCCTTGAACTTGACATTATCCAACCTCTCTAGAAATATCACAGTATTGCAAGGTCAAGTTGAGAGAACATCGCAGATGGGGTCCTATACAAATGTATGTCAAAATAGTGAACAACACAGGATGAAGTACATATTCCTGGAGCTCCTTAGAATCCTCCATTGGAGATATCCTCTCAAATCAATATGGAACCATTCAAAACAATTCTCTTAATCTGGTCACCCAACCAGTTCTGAAATCATTTTTATCTAGTTCGTGTTTTCCACAATCAGAGTATGAGAAACTTTCTGAAATCCTTAAAAACTAGGTGAATTCTATCTGTAATATTGGCCTGATCAACCAGTGCATCACTCTGTTAAAAAAAAGGGGGGGGGGGAGTGAGGAGAGTGTGGGTTATCTGGAATGACTCATTCTGACTGGTCACATTCTTTCTCTGTCAAACATCTTCCCTTTTGTATATGTTCAGTAACTCTGCCTTTAATATGTCCTGAAATTTCTCCAGTTATTGAAATCTAGCATTCTCACCTAAATGTTGTGTTGACCCTTTTGAAAATGAGATCATTGGCTGCAGTGTTGAATGCCTCTGAAGTCCCATCTACTAGGGATGCTAAGACTTACAGGTCTCTTTAACTCCCAAATTCTGAGCTAAATAATAATAAAAAAAACATTCTAAATTAACATAGTGAATTCCTGGGAATCACAAGCTAGCAGACTCTCAAAAAAGTGAATGACGCAAAAAAAGCAGAAAACTGCATGTCAAAGCTTAAGTGTTGATTAGAGGAGGATTGAGCCTGTCATCAACAGCAAGACTTCCATCCAGGGTGAAATAAGGATACCTAGTCTTTAAAAACATATGCTTTTCTGGACTCTTTCAATACCTTTCCAAGGAAAGATCACTAGTTCTTGCATCAGAGGACCTTAGTTTATATCACACTTCTGATTTTATCTACACTTGAAGAAAGCATTTATCCTTCCTAAACCTCAGTTTTCTCATCTATAAAGTCAGTGTTGCATTCGATAGCTAAGAGATCCCTTGCAGGTCTAGATCATCATCAATGTCCCTCCCTTCCTATATTTAAGCTCCTTTGGAGTAGAGGCTATGATATTTATCACCTTTCTATCTCTCTACATGTATTATGCCTTGCATATAAGAGGTGCTTAATCAATATTTGTTAAATCAAACTAATATTAGGAAATTAAATTTTTATATTTACTTAAAAGGTGCAGGTATCATTATGAAGGAAATACCAAAGTTTATTTTTTCACTGAATCCACAATGACTTTACTAGCTAAGAAATCTCATGCATTCTAATAGTACATCTATATTTGAAAATATAAAAAAAATAAGTTTTAAAATATTGCTACAAGAGCCATTTTTCAGATGCCAGGAAACTAAAAATATTGGTGTAAAAAATAGTCTCAGAACAAAAGTAACCTGATGCATGAATTTTCAATTAGCTGGAGAAATGGAACAGAAATAGTACAGATAATTGGCATCCAACAAAAGTCCAAAACTTTATTTGAGCCAATAATTTTAAAATACTTTTATTCTAGAAACCCTTTTTAATGATTTAACAATGAAAAGTAGTCTAATATTATTAACAGTATGTAGGGAATACCAATGTATAATTTTTTTGCAAATGAATCATTCAAATTTTAAAATAAAGACTATAACTATATATAACATGCTGTATTCTATTATATTAAAATTATTAGCAATATGATTTTGCAGATCATTTTTGTTCTTAACATATATGAATACAGAATAAATTTACTTCTTCAGGGATAAGTTCTTTATTTGGTCTGAGCAATCCTTTAACCTACACTGTTTCATTAGTTGCTATAATGATTCTATATGAAATGAGGTGCTATCTATCCCTCTGATGACATAAAATCCATCAATAGGCCTACATGTGAAATCTTTTTATACCTACAACTTTTTTTTGGCATAATCTCCATGTCAGAATAAGGTGCTAGCAAAGTAGTAAAGAACATTAATTAAATATTAGTGTTCCTAGGTTTAACTCTTGCCTCTTCCTCTTTTTCCTAACTTTGTGCAGATCACTTAACCACTCTGTGCCTCAGTTTCCTTATTTGTAAAATGAGGGTACTGAACTTGATGAACTGTAAAGCTTTCTCCAGCTCTACATTTATTATTATATGGTCCTATGAACTGGATTCAAATTTTATGGAATCTCTTTTTTGTTTGTTCCTAGTACCTTGTAGCTCTTGATGACACATATAAGGAAAAATAATTGAGAGTTAATCCCAGGCAATATTTTTTTGAGGGTAAGAGGTGAAAGTACAACCTGTTTTGATTACTATGATCAGAAAAATAAAGTACTAACTTTAAAGTTCTCTTCACAAGGAAGGAACATATCTCAATATAAAATGCAAATGGGAAACTTTTTTTAATCCTGGAAAGGGAAAAAAAGACCTTGGATGCTGCAAAAAATGAATATTTACTTTGAATATTTGTAGTTTCTCATTATAAGTTTATGTGGTTCTCTTTGATCTCTGTCAAAAGAACAGAGGAGATTCTGGAACATTTCTTCACATTTCCTTAGTTGTCATGTTACATAACCTGTAAATGCCTTTCTAACAACCCATAATATATGTATACAGCATGTCCAAATATGAAAATTCATGTGAGACTTAAAAATTCAGTCATGAATTTAGTTCATGTTACCTTGACTTTGTATTTGAAAGATTTTCACTTTACTAAAGTCCTTTTAAAAAGGTATATAAGTCCACAGGAGCAAAGAAGAATCTTTTTAGGAAAGAGGGTTCATTTCTGGAATTTGAGTCAGAAAAGAAAGGAGAGACAGGGAGGAAGTGAGTAAAAAGAAAAACCTAGCCCCAATAGAATAACATTGTATCCTAACCTTTTTATTTCAAGGAGGAAGAGGTAAAGTAATCCCATGGACAACCATGGCAAATACACACACACACACACACACACACACACACACACACATACACACACACACAACAATATATCTAGTTAGCATCAGGAAGGAAAAGGAAATGAGATTTAAAAAATTTTTGTTCAGTCATTTCGATCATGTCTGAATCTTTTTTTTTTTTTTTTGCTTTTTGGAGGGCAGTTAGGGTTAAGTGACTTGCCCAAGGTCACACGGTAGTTTTTTGTGTCAAGTGTCTGAGGCCAGATTTGAACTCAGGTACTCCTGACTCCAGGGCCAGTGCTCTATTCACTGCGCCACCTAGCCGCCCCGATGTTTGAATCTTTTTGACCCCATTTAGGGTTTTGTTGGCAAAGATACTGAAATGGTATGCCATGTCCTTCTCCGGCTCATTTTACAAGTGAGGAAACCAAGGCAGTGTTTAGTGACTTTCCCAGGGTCACATAGTTTTTAAGTTTTTGAGGCTATATTTGAACTTAGAAAAATGAGCCTTCCTGATTCCAAGTCCAGCTCTCTATCCATCGTGACACCCTAATCCCAAACTGTGGTTGTTTCTGTATGGAATATAGGAGTGTGAAAATGACCATGATAGTATAGGGAAGCAATAAATGGGTAGGAAAGAGGCATGCTATACAGAGGATCTGATAATTCTCATATCATAACTCATGAAAGTTCTCCAGCATAACAATCAGTAGCAAAAGGACTTTCTGAAGTCAAAGAGTGACAATTACAGTTCTTAGGAATGAGTTCTTTGAAAACTGAGCATTCAAAAGTTGGTGATAACTACCTGAGTGTACTATCATATGATAATGACAGATAGAATATTGTATGTAACAGGCTTAACTCAGAACATGCATCATAATTTAAAAAAAAGACATCAGCAGGTAAACTGAGTAATGGAGGAGGGTTTTGGATGGAATAGCAAGTAAGCCTTCTAGTTCCAGGTTTCTATTTTTCTTCTACATTTGGAGTGACATCTTCTGTAAGAGCACAACTCTACAAATTCAATTAAATAATTTATATAACGTGATTGGTAAATTTTCAAGTGCTATGTAACTGCTCGCTATTCTTGTTCTATCATGGAAATGAAGAGGAAAATGAAATCTTATATATGATCAATTTTGAATCATAGATTTTTCCAGAACAACATCTATTTTATGTAGTAAAGGTTACCTGTACAATTTTCAGTTTAAGGTTTGAAAATGTTGTGCACAGTAGGGTATGTAGTCATTTGTAGTTATATGTAGACATACATAGTCATCTGTAGTCATTTATTAGAAAGAGTGAACATTACAGAGAAAATGCATCTCTAATACCAAAATAGGCACAATGGTGCCAGTAACAGAAACCATGACATTATTTTGGGGGACATGCTGTATGTGGATTGTCACTGGATCATCTATATTGAGATACTAAAATAATCTTCTCTGTATACATGTAATACCTGTGCCCTGCTCACAAAGTTTCATGAAAGTCCAGTTAAGGATAAGGTAGAAAGGCAATGTCATAAATGATTTTTAAAGGATAATTTTTCAATTTAAGAACAATAGGAGAGAAAATGACTCCCTTCTCCTGGGACCAGGTAGCTTACCTCTCTAGCCAATTGCAATACTAAACGCATTTGTGCCCTGGTCATGAAGAACATGTCAATTTGAAGGTGGGGAAGTGATATCAATAGTTAGTTTGACTCACAAAACTATCTAGTTATCTTCCTTCTCTCTCAATTCTTCTAATTCCTCACCCCCTTTTCTGCTCTCACTTTCATTTCCTCACAATTTTCATCCCATTGTTGACTAATTCAACTATATTCTGCTCTCCACACTAGATTCCTTGACCTTGATCTTATCATCATCCATGTCCTGAGGGTCTTAGCCTCTAGGTCACCATCTGAATTTTTTGCTCATACTCCAGTGCTGTTGTTGTCATGAGGGAATTGTGGGAATGGAATGAACTGCACTGACTCAATCTTGTGACTCAATTCTGGATCTAGCCTAGTTCTTTTTCTTTTCAATTATGAGGCTAGCCCAATTTCTGTTTTAGTGAGAAAACTTTTATTCAATTATGAGAATTGTAAGGAAACTTCATTGCATTTTTGAAGATAGTCTTACATTAAGGGGAAGCTGGACCACCTCTACTTGTTGCTTTGAGTGTCTTAACTAAAGACCTAGGGAGAAACTGATGAGAAACCCAGTCAGATACAAAGATTGATACAAAGAGGTTTTTTGTTTTTTTGGGTTTTTTTTATGATTATGCTTCTCAAGCAACCCATATATCTTTTCTGAAATTTGTCCCCGTAATGGTCAGTCAGCAATCGCCTCCATATTCCTTTGATTAAATACAGACACTTAAGAGGAGAGGGAAACCTCCTTTTCTGATTCCAGGGAACTGGACTTGTTCACTCCTCCCCTCCCAACTTGGAAAGTCCCTAATCTTTCTGGATTACCTAAATTTGTATCCTAGTTTGTTCCACGATAATTGTTTTCTTTTAGTTAATTGGTCCTACTTGACTAATTGTTTTTAATGCATAAAAAAGTGTCTCTCCCTAAATTTAGCATTCAGTGACAAAGCTAAGGGGGACTGATCCCAATTGGTTATGCAGTTGGCACACATTAACTGATATGCTCAGAAGCTAAAACCTTTGATTTTTTGGTCATTTCATCTTTCATGGCCCACCCCCACCCCCACATTCCCTAGAGCAGTTCTTCTTAATTTTCTTCTCTCTCCTCAAGCTCCTAGTGCATTCCCAATGCCACTGTCCTTAAGGAATTGCACTACTAGAAATACAAAGACCAAACAAAACAAACAAACAAGCAAAGAGAAGTTGTCCTATGAGGAGATGGAGGGTTTTGATAAGTGTAAAGACCAGAGAAGGCTTCAAAGAGGATATGAAACATGAATGAATCTTTGAAGATAATTAATCAGATGCTTGAATAAATTCAAGGCAAAGACTTGTTGCATACTCATTTGTGTAGATGCATGAAGGCAGGAAACAAATCTCTGACTTTGTGAAACATTTATTTGTTCATTTTTTTCAGAAGATTGAAACATGTAAAAGTAAAAAAAAAATGCAAAATCAGGATAGAGAAATAGATTGGAATCACATTGTGATAAGTCTAATCTTCAATCTAATCAGTCTAATCTTCAGACTAAGGAATTTGTATTTTATCTGAGGAGAAATTAGGGAGCCACTGAAAGGTTTGAGTATAAGAACGGATGATGGCCAGAATGAGGGAGTTCATTATATGAGGAGGGAAGTAGAGACAGCTGGCAGAGATGGTAAAGTAGAACTTATGAGCTTTGGCAACTTGTTAGATATGAATAAAAGGATGGAGAGGAAAGGAAGAATTGAAGATGACTTAGGCTGTAGACCTGGATGACTCAGAGAATGGAGGTGTATGACAAAGATAGGAAAATTTTAAGAAGGTACTGATGTACAGAGAAAGATAACTATTCCTTTTTGGGTAGTCAAGTGGATATGTCCATATAGCAATTGATAAAATTGAATTAGAGTTAAGTAGGAGAGTATGTCTTGATATGGAGATTCATCATGATGGGGAAGATGATTGAACCCATGAGAGATCATGAGATCACCAAAATATAAAGGGTAGAAATGAAGCAAATAGGACTCAAGATAGACCCCTGGAGCATGTTGGTAAAGGACATAACAAAGGAGACAGAATAAGTGCTCATATAAGTGGGAAGAAAAACAGAAAAAAAAGTGTCATGAAAACCTTAGAAAGAGAGACTAGCTGTACAGGAGTGGGAGTAGCCAACAGACTGCAGAGAGATTGAGAAAAATGGGGAATAAGAAAAGTCCATTAGATTTAGCAATTAAGTCTGATTATTAGTAATCATGGAGAGAGCAGCTTTAGTAGAGAGTTTGGGTCAGATAGACAGGAGTATAGAAATCAATGGGTTACTTAAAAAGTGAAGGCAGGGAATACAGAAGACTGTAGGAGTTTGACAATGAAAAGAAGGAGAGATAATAGGATTATAAGTGAGGGAATTGTAGAGTGAAGTTAAAACTTTTTTAAAAGGAATGATTTGGTTATTTTTTCAGGTATTTGGAAAGAATGAGTAAAAGGGAGAAATAGAAATGAGAGTGAGAGTTGAAGTGACTGATTAGTCAAGGTACCAGAAAAGATATACTAGAGTGGGATCAAGATTACCAGACATTTGTTTTCAGAAGAAATGGTAGCAAAAGTCTAAGGGAGGATTCATAAAGATTTAGAAAGGTTTTGGTGGTAAAGTAAGGGAAATGAAGTTAATGAGAAGTGGGCCAGATCTTGGTAAAATAAGAGGCAAGCTTATTTACTGAAAGATGATGCTTTTCATATGTATGTATGTATGTATGGAGAGTATATATCGTAGGAGATTATATATATATATGTATATATGTACATATATATACCACTTTCTCACTCATATTAACTTTCCCTTTATTATCATTGTTGACACCTGACCTTTCCAAAATTTCCATCTTATTAAATAATGTTTCATTTGCATCAATCCCCTTGTACTGGTGTTCTGTCTCTTTAATGACTCAATAAATAACATTCTAGAATCTGTCATTTTTCTGCCCTTGATCTGATAATCCCCAATTTTAGATAACCCCTATTATTTGCTTCCTCTATGTTTAATTCCAATCTCCTCAAAGTTCTATGAATGGTAGCAAACTCCAGCTGAATTCACTCATTATAACTGATGGTTCTTAAACTCAACTGGAAATTAACTGCCACTTGTCAAACATTTTAATTTAGTTTTTTTGACTCCCTGTCATATTTCCCATAGAGAAAGCCTCAAACCCTTCTTACTTAGTCTCCTACTCTGTGAAGATGATTTAGGTCACTTGACAGGAATGTCTTCAGGTACTCACTTCAAAAATTCAAATACAACTCGCTTAGGAATCCTTTCTTCCTAGCTAAGAGGGAGGTAGATGCTCTGCCTTCTACCACTGATATTATTTATTTGACTACCTCCACCATGACCCTGTAGTAGAAATTTTCCATTTTTCCCCTCAAACTGACTCTCCCTTTAATCTTTCCTTTCCTACTGACTCCTTTTCAGATATCTTCAAATATGTTCAGTTCTTCTCAACCCTAAACCGACAACCTTTCCTTGATCCTTTTGCCCGCTCCTCCTGCATACCTGCATTGCCAAGCTTCTTGGAGGGGGTTCTGGGGGGAGATGGCTCATGATCAAAGGTTATACTTTCTTACTACCAATTCTCTCATCAACTGTGATCCACCTTCTGTTCTTACCATTCTATTTCAGCAAAACTGCATCTTAAAGGTAATTATTAATATCAAAATAACCAAATCTAATAGGTTTTTTTTGGTTTCCATCCCTCTGACCTTTTGATACATACAGTTTTAGTGGTAATGAAGGGATAAGGAAGGATAAGCATGAAACCTGGGATTTAATTTGCAATAGAGAGCTCCTGGGTTGATAAAACTTCCTCTACCAAAGCAAATGAGCATTCTTTCTGCAATTTACAGTCTTAGAAATCTACCTAGACCACTTAAAGGTTAGATGATTTACCCTTAGATCACACAGTCAGTGTACGTCAAAGGTTGGATTTGAACTCAAGACTTCTTGGTTGTCAAGGTTTCAGTCAGCAGTCCCCATGACTCTCAAATATGCATCTCTAATCTTCATCTCCTTCTTGACCTTCAATGCTGCATTGTTTTATAGACAACATTCCAGACAGGTAAGCCACCTTGAAGTCTCAGAAACAGCTCTAAATCAACACGGGCAAAAAGGAACTCATCTCTTTCCTCCTTAATCTCTCTTCCTAATTTTGTCATTTTTATTGAGGGCACCACCATTCACCTCAGTCTCTCAGATTCACAATCTCAAGATCATTTCAACTCTTCTTTCTCCTTTACTTACAATGTCACTAAGTCTTTTTCATTCTTCCTCTATATCTCTTGAATTTGTCCCCACTATCATATTACAGTACCCTATTATCTCTCACCTCTACTATTGTAGCATCCTTCTAATTGTTCTTCTTCTCTCTAATTTCTCCCTTCTATAATCTATGCTTCTGATAGCACCAGTACTGTTATTGCTACATAATAAGTCTGACCATTTCATTCTTCTACCCATCAGCAGACTTCCCATGGCCTCTTGATTAAATTTCGAATTTTTCTCTTTAAAAATCAAAACCTTGGGGTGGCTAGAAAAGCTTCCAACAGCATCTCAAGTCTATCCAGCCTTAATCTCCTAACTGTACAATCTCTCATCTATAAATCTCAAACTGGATATCCCTCTCTAGATGTCTTAAATTCAACATGTCCATAACTAAACTCATTTCTCACCCCCACCCTCTATCCTCTCCCCAACTCTCCCCCTTCAAATTGTTCTATTATTGTGGAGGGTTCCATCCTCCCAGTCCCTTAGAGCAGCTATGTACCACAAAAGTTAGAGGGTCAGGCCAGGGCTTAGCACAAAACCCGGCACACAATAGGGCTTCAAACATGTTTCCTGACTGATTATACAGAATATTAGCCATAAGAGATTTAACAAATCAGAAGTTTTAATCAGCCTCTAGGAAGTTCTTCCTTGGCTCTAACCTTTTTCTTTTTTTCCAGAAATGTTTAGTAGACGACCTGTTGCTTTAGACACTCCTAGTAAACAGATTTTGGAATACAGTATGTAGCAAAAAGAGCCCTAGACCAGGAGTTAGAAAACTTAAGTTTGGCTGTCAATTTGTATGAGTTTGCCTTTCTGAATCCCTTATTTCCTTCAGTTGTGCAATTGTTATTCACTTTATTTATTCCATTCATTCAACAATTTTGTACAGGGTGGTACATACAAGGCTAGATTATAAGGGAGTATCAAGTTGAAATAAGACAGTTCCTAGCCACTTGGAGTTTTTGTGTATAATGAAGAAAACATATTTATAAAATACTAGTATTTCACTCTATTTTTAGGCTGTTCAGCCAGAAACTAATTTTAATTTAACAGAAATAGACTAGCATTTCTAGCTTAATTGAGATGAAGAAAAGGAGAAGTTTGGCATCGTTGAAGAATGTCACAATTGGTTATTGCTGGGAAAGGTGGGCTGGTCTTCAAGTGTAAATGATCATGTCCCTCTAACAATTAAGAAATATTTATTACTTTATGGGGTTCAGCTGCCTCTAGTAATCTTGTCTGGAGAATATGAACTACCACATTTAGGACCACCATTAGCCTTCCACATGTGAGCGTCAAACTACTCCTATTTTTATAAGGAGAGAGAAGGGCAGAAGAACCATCTCTTGGGGAGAGGTCTCTCATTTATAGATGGAACAAAACAGTGGTCCCAGGCTAAATGGGTTAGCAAGCAAATGTCCTAAAAGGCTAGGCATTATCATATTATTCTACCCTCACCCATAATTCTGAACTGAGAGGGACTGCATTTTTTAGCTTAACTGAAAAATTGGGGTTGACAAAATGGGTAATAGGGTTGATTAAAGAGTAGGATCAATTATTAAGTGATATAGCATAATTTTAATTTCCCCAGTCTCAGAGGCTTAGCATATAGCCTGGCATACAATAGATATTTAATAAGACTTTCTGATTGTTAGTGAAAATGAATTCATTTGAATAACATAAAATCTCATTGATCATTAGATAAGCATTTCACATCTACAGGAATAATCAGTTAATCATTGTTTATGGATAGTTTAAAAACTGTGTGATTCACAGAACAAAAAAGTCTCAAAATTGGAATATACATATGTATTTCCTAGCCATATTTTACAAAGACTTCATTCTTCAAAATACTCAAGCAAATGATTATTCAAACATCCCTTTTAAAGCTCCAGTGAGGGACAATATTTGTCTCACTTTGGATTAGTTCTAATTGCTAAGGTTGCATTTTTTACCCTCATATTGAGCCAAACTTTGCATCTTTATACCTTCTACGCTTTCTTTCTGGATCTGCTCACTGGGGCCAAATCATTGTCCACCATTCTGTCACCAACCAGCATAAAAAGAAGGGTAAACAGAACCAAGGATGCTTTTTCTTCCTTCCTTCCTCCATTCCTCCCTTCC
>CM053600.1:10375500-10393316 GCA_028646575.1 Pseudocheirus occidentalis
CATAAGACTTGCTCTCAGACATCTGATACTGTTCAGTGTGACTGTGGAATCATTTTTTCCAATTCAGTAGAACCTGAGGAATTTGTGGTCTGTTGTTATAGCCTATGAAATCCCAGGGACATTTCCAGCCTTGGATGAACTAATGTAGGAGAGTTTTTGTGTTTTTTGACTAATATGGTAGTAATTCACAAAGTTAATCTATCATGGCATATTCAGGACACCAGCAAGTTGGGGCAAAGGTAAAAACTGATGCCAGATCAGAAGAAAAGACAGTGAGAGAGGAAGATATCAAAGAATATGCTAATGATTAAGATTTGACTTTTAAATGACACTGTTGATGCTGAAAAATTGGGAGAAAGAGATTACTCTCATCAGCCTTTTCTATAGATTTTAACCAATATAAAGTATGATGAAAGGGACTGGGGATGCAGAAACCAGAGGTAGGGTTTGCTTAACCTTTAGACTCTTAATTTCCTTGTTAAACAGAGAAAAAGATGTAACTTACAACAACTGTACATGCTTAATAATAAAAAAACCTGATTTTCAAAGCATCACTGAAAGAAATGGGAGAAGATAAAATACTACACAGACAAACACAGAAGTCCTGGGAATGACAACACCTATGGACCACCAGACCTGCCTTCAGCTCAGACCATAGTCATCATCGGGGGAAGCAACTCCTTTGGTGAAAGGCCTGTCATTGCTGCCAACTAGCAAACAACTGCCACCCACAGGATAGGCAAACCAGCTTAGATGAAATATCAAGGCTTCTTGAGGGAGAGACAGAAGGCAGAAAGAATGTGCTAGGAAAGTTAAACCACCACCGCATCAACCATCTTCTCTGAAAATTTATTGGTAAAAGCCTAAAACTTTTAATCCAGGAGCCTTTGGAATAGCAAAACTATCAGCCTAGTTCCCTTAGCTATTTTCCTGGGAATCAATTCCCATGGAGATGTAGTCTAACGTTTTTTTCCTATAGATGCTACAACCATATCCCCTGAAAACTCAGAAAAAAAAATTCTTGCTAACAAAGTCCTTGGCCCTAACAAATGGTTCCACATTAGAAACTGACATCATTTTTATCAATAGAAAAGATATTTAAAAAAGACCTTACTACCTTCTTTGTCACTTCACTTTAAGAACCATAGGAACTTTTCATCTGACTTGCAGGTGAATTTTTCCATATGTGCTTCCTTTTACATTAAAATATGAGCTTATATATGAATGTGAACTACTCACACCCAGCTTAACTGTAAAGGACATATGAAAAAGCTTCCTATCTGCATCCCAAGAAAGAACTAATAAACATAAACGTAAATGTGTGTGTGTGTGTGTGTGTGTTTAATGGTAGCCATCTCTAGGGTGGGGAGGATGGGGGAAGAAAAGAAATAATTTACCTTATAATTTTGTTGTATCAGACTTTCATTTTCATATTGAATCATTTTTTATTGTACTATGTTATCAAAATGCTTGTTTTATTCCATAAATTATAAAAAATAAAAAAGAATGTGAGCTACTTGAGAGCAGGAATGGTCTTGCCTACTTCCTTCTACCCCTGGTGGTTGGCATAGTTATTTGCACATACAAGCCATTAATAAATCCTTTTTTATTCATTCACTCAAAAAATGAATAATGGGAAAAGAAACTGAAGAAACTTTGGTAGCAGGTTTTACTAATTCACATCATTCTAAAATAATCTATAGATAGATAGATGAATCTGGAAGTAGGCTAACAGTCCCCAAAAGAATATACCTAAGAAAATTGTTATTACAAGTTTTATCATTGATTATACAGGAATTGTCACATTTGGACTGTGACACCTCAGCCTCCAATGTGCTATATAAGGAAGTGGAGATGACACTTAAGAAGATGACAGGAAAAAGAGTTGGGTCACTCCAATAATGTGCAAAAGAAATCTGTGCCACAAGTGCCATAATTTAGAAAGCATTAGAGTACCAATTTTAAAGTTATCTAAAAGAGGGGAAAATAAGTAATTACATGGAGGAGGCATTGTGGACAGTATTCCTTCTAAAAATTCAATCAAGAAAATATCAACAACTGACCCAAATCCTTCCTATCTCCTCTATAAGAAAATTTGATGAGAATAGCTTTCACCTAATCCCTTTAGTATTTCAAAGAACATGGGGTAAGGCATGAAGACTTTGGGTGGACATTTTCCTAAAGCATTCTAAAATGATTTCCATATATTAAATTATATAACTATCAAAGTCATCCATTCCCTGGCTAATCAAAATTTCAGAGAACTGATATACATCCAAAAATATGGTAACTTTATTATCTAACTGTGATACATGATATTACTATCATTTTAGGTTATAGTTTTATCACTTAAAACAAATGGCGGTATTATTTAAAAAGCAAAATAATAGGTCTGAGGATCTTTCCTCATTACAAATCAGTATTTGTTCTTAGCTATTCTCTATGACATTTGAAAATAGTCAAGGTAATCTTATTCTGAAGTGTTGACTCAAACTTTGATGCATAAATCATTCAGAATTCCATTTTAAAGTCACACTTTCTTTGGGATGTGCCTGAAGCTGTGCTTCTGGACAACTTACCATCAAAATCCTTTACAATTTCTTTTATTGAGTGTAGGTCAATCAGCTTAGAGGATCACTTGTATGACTGTTATTTCACCATCAACTGAGGATGAAGCAATACTTCATAGCTTTTACTTTTATTTCTCAAATTCCTTTGTTCATTAGAAGTAAAAAGAGAAAAGACCTAAATGGTATTTTTTTAAAATGCTGAAATTGTAAAATTTCTCATTATGTATGATTTTCAACGTAACTGAGATTTAAAATAATCTGCTCCCTGGAATGTTCACTTACATGTATCCAAAGAGGAAGGTTCCTTCATACTGCAAGAAAGCATGAAGTGGCAGAAAGAAGAGGCATGAGAGTCATATGTAGCTGAGTAGTGGAGGGTAAATGTAACAAAAAGAATTAAGTGGTAAAGAGGAACCCCATACTGACAGTACAGTAAATTCTGTACCACCAACTATCAGCCTCCTCACCCTCATGTATAGATGATCTTGGGACTCTTTCTTGAATTTTGCTGAGCTCACCCTTATAAAAGAACTTAAGAAAACTTAACCACAAGATAGGTCCCACACCAAAGACACTGACTTGGCCACTTTTAGAAAACCCCTTAGGGAAGGGGACAGAAAAGGACAGGGGAGGAAGCAAGACATATCCAAAACACTGGAGACATAAAAAGGCCAGGATGGTGGTCTACAAAATATGCTAAACTGTCATGTCATTACATTACTACTATCACCACCAACCTCTGGAACTGTTCCATCCTTAAATTTGCTTAACTGTTCTCTCTGTCTCTTCATCTGTCTCTTTGACTTTAACCAACTCTAACTATCATTCCTCTCTCTCTCTCTCTCTCTCTCTCTCTCTCTTTCTCTCCCCTTTCTCCCTTCCCCCCCCCACATCTTAATATCCTGCTAATTTACTTTCCTTACACAGGTTATACTCATCACCATTTTCTAGTACATGTGTGACTTTGGACAAGGTCTCTGATATGTATCAAATGCTTTCCAGAATGATAGCATCATATTGGTGGGGGTAGAAAATGCTTGAAGAAAATGGCAACACCTGGATAACTAAAGTCCCTTCTGAATCATCACTGGAACACTAAAATATTTTCAGCCCAGCTTTAGTGTGAAGTGTAGAATACTGCCTTGAAATTCTTTAGAAGACTTCTGAAATCTTTCAGATTTGTTTTCCATTATATTGTTGTAGTCTTAGAGTAAATTGATCTTATGGTTATACTTGTTTCACTCACTTGTTCATAAGTCTACCCCGCCATATTTTTCTGAATCCTTTACATTCATTATTTTAGAGTGTAATGATGTTACATTACATGAATATACCATGATTTGTTCTCCCCTTCTCCACATGATGGTAACATACTTTATTTCCAGGTCTTTGCTAAAACACAAAGTGCTACTGCTAGCATTACTACTGTGACTATGACTACAACTACCACTACTACTACTACCACTACTACTACTACTACTATTACTGCTACTGCTACTGCTACTGCTACTACTACTATCATTAAACATGTGGTCCTATGAGCCATATCTTTGAATCCTTCAAGATATATTCTTAAAATATTCTTAAAGTGTATTGGGACGAAAAATTAGTGTTTTTTGGGGAATAATTCAAAATAATTTCCCAGAATGCTCAGATTAATTCATAATGCCAACAATATTACATTAGTGATCTCCCACAAAATTTCTAGCATTTGACATTTTCATCTTTTGTATTCTTTGTCAATCTGATAGGTTTAGTTTGAAATGTTAGAGTTGTTTTCCTTTGCATCTTCTCTTCTGAGTTATTTGGAACATTCCTTCATATTCTTTCACATGAAAACTGTTCATAACTTTCACTTATTTTTGTTTATAGACTTTCATCACTCATAATTTGAAACATTTCTCTTGCTCATATCTGTCTTAATTCTTTATAAATTGTGGGCATATAAGGTCTTTATTGGAAATATTACTTTCAAAGCTTTTCTGTAATTAACTGCTCCTCTTCTAAATGTAGCTGCATTGATTTTGCTTGTTTTAAAGTTCTTTTCAATTTTATGTGATTAAAATGGTCAATTTTATCTTCTCTGATCACCTCTTACCCTTTATTAATAAATTATTTTTTTCTCAACTATATTTGTCAAAGATATCACTTTCCCTTCTGTATTTTTTAAATGATGTGATATTTTATGTTTAGAGCTTGTGCTCATTTAGTGATTATTATGGCATATGGCATAAGAAGTTGCCTAAAAAAAATATCTTTTTCCAGGAAGCTTTTGAGTTTTCTTAGGTTTTTCTTTTTCAAATACAAAGTTCTCACCTCCAAGAAAGGGTTTATGGAACATGGTGTTATTAGGTGCAAACATTTCTGGGATTTGTTTACTTAATGTGTTACACTGATCAACTTGCTTCATTTTTTTAACCTCTTCCCAAAAGCTAGCTCATCTTCAGGTATTCCCCCCCCCCCACTATTCCCCTTCCAAAGAGTTATCTTTTATTCCTCTAGATAAATTTTGCTATTATTTTGTCTTGTTCTAAAAGTAACCCCTTGTGTGATTGATATGGCAGTAATCTGAAAATTAATTTAGAGAGTATCATTATTTTTATTATACAGAAATAAGTCAATCATGACAATTAATTTCTTTCCAATTATTTCAATAATGAGTGTTTTGAAGCTTAATTCATGAAATTTCTTATTGTGCCTTGGTGTTATGATTCCTGGATGTTTTATAAATTTTGTACTTATTTTGGATAGATTCTTATCACTTCTCACCTGTTAGGTTTTATTACTAATGTATAGAGATTACTTTCTCATTATTATCATCTCATCTTTCTACCACAATACTTTACTGAAGTTATCTTCCCCACTGATTCACTAGGGTTCTCTAAGTAAAACATCATATCATTGGAAAAGATCAAAATAACTTGGTTCCCATTTGACCATCTTTATTTTCTTAATATGAATACTATCAAATAAGGTTTGTGATCATGGACAATCTTGATTAACTTTTGAATATTGTAAGGTTCTTTGGTGCTTCTCTATTACATATAATTTTGGCTTTTCCTTTTACAAAAATATTGTTTACCATATTAAGAAGTGATCCATTTATTCCTACACTCTTCAGTGATTTTACCATGAGTGATTTTTGTATTTTCTCAAAAACACTTGACTACATATTGATAGAAGAACAGCATTATTATTTTTTTATTATTACTATGGTATATTTTCCTTTCCTTATTGTTGAAAGAAAGCTGAATAGCTGCTATATAAGTCCAAAGTGATCATGGTTTGTTTTATTTAATAAAGATATTTGATGTTGTATCCTTTTTGGTAACATCATATTAATTTTTTTATATAATACACAGTAGAGAGAGTAATTAATATGTTTCTTTCCCAATTTGACCTCTAGGTTTGCTTAAACAGAAACTAATTTTCTCATAAGTGGAATTTGATAAGACACTTTCTTTCTCTGTTGTATAACCATACTATCTGATTAAGTCCTTCTTGTTATATTTTATATAACTCACTTTTAATTCTAAATGGGACTTTTTTATTTTGAGAATTCATTTATGACATTCAGTTTCTATGACAAGGCTTTTTAAATGCTCTATAACTTACCTTGTTGATTTTAGTATTTTATAGTTTGTAAATATTCAAACACTTAAATAAATGTTTTCAGCTCATTAGATTATAATTTGATGAAATATTTTACAAAAATTTCCTTAAATGTTTAAATTTTTTGTGAATTCTTATGTTTGCAGTTTTGAGTATGGTCATTTTTGCTTTCCTTTAAAAAAAATAAAATTATAGATGGTCAGGATATGAACATTCAATTTTCAGAGGAAGAAATTAAAGATATTTATAAGTATATGAAAAAATGCTCTAAATCACTATTAATTAGAGAAATACAAATCAAAACAATTCTGATATACCACATCTCACCAGTTAGATTGGCTAACATGACAAAAGAGGGAAATGATAAATGCTGGAGAAGATGTGGGAAAACTGGAACATTAATACATTGTTGGTGGAGTTGTGAACTGATCCAACCATTCTGGAGAGCAATTTGGAATCGTGTCCAAAGGGCTTTCAAAAATGTGCATACCCTTTGACCCAGCAATACCACTTGTGGGGTTGCATCTTATCAAATCTATATTAAGGAGATCATAGAAGTAGGAGGACGACCAGTATGCACAAAAATATTTATAGCAGCTCTTTTTGTGATAGCAAAGAATGGGAAATCTAAGGGATGTCCATCACTTGGGGAATGGCTAAACAAGTTATGGTATATGAAAGTAATAGAATATTATTGTGCTATAAGAAATGAGGTGCAGACAGACTTCATAATCGCTTGGACTTATGTAAACTGATGCTCTTTTGGGGTGGTAGGTAGGAGAAAGATGGGGAGAAAATTTGTAACTCAAAATCTTGTGGAAATAAATGGTGTAAATTAAAAAATAAACAAAAGTTAATTTAAAATAAATATTTATTTATTCATAATTAAATAATTTTTAAAAAATCAAATCAAAGTAGTTGATTGTCTACTTTGGTGTTCTCTTAAAAATAGCTCCTAGTTTTATTTATCAAACCAATTGTTTTTTAAAAAATTGGTTTATTCTTTGCTTTGCAGAATTTAATTTTTGCACTCTTACAAATTTTGTATTTGTTGCTTTTACTCATCATAGATATGGATCTAGAAGGTATCTCAGTTGCCATCTACTCAAACCAATTTTACAGATGAGGAAACTGAGGCATGGGGATGTTAAGTGGGTTGCCTAACACCACTTAATTAGTTAATTAGTGTCACTGGTAGGCTTCAAAATAGATACTCTAACTTTTTCTACTATACTATACAATAATATGTTTATATAGTTGAACATCTACTGTTTTTGTGACTTGTTAAAATACTAAAATATTGCCAGCTTTTGTAAAGATGCAATACCAGAGAAGTGTATAGATTCCTTATGATCTTCATTCAGTTCTTACTAAAAGTGTGTAATTTTAATAGGAAGAGCCCTTATTTGATGTTGGTTGAACTGGTTTTCCTTAAAGAGTGAAGAGGTATCAGCAGCAGCTGTTGGTTGATCTAGGAATGAATCATTGCTTTTGCCTCCATGCTTCCTGGAAGATGAAACTCCTCACCTACAGGGAAGCATGGCAAATTGTTCTAGAAAAATTCCCACTGGTCAGTGGTGACAAAATTCAAACCCAGTATAATGATTACCATGGTTAATACTGAGTTAGAGGAGTAACATTTTATCTAAATATCATGAATTATGGCCATTTGAAATTTTATCATAAATAAAATTGTTTATTGCATTTTATTATCACAAATTTCATTTTGTTTTGATACTAAATATTTATCATTGAAATAGTCTGAGCTAGACCTGACCAAGAATAATACTATCTAATTTTCTTCAATTTTCTTAATTAATTTCTTTTTTTCTTTCACTTTCTTTTATTTTTCCAATCCATTTATTTATTTTTAGTTTTCAACCTTCATTTCCAAAAAATTTTGAGTTACACGTTTTCTCCCTGTCTTTCTCCTACCCCCACCTCAAGATACAGTGCCTTCTGAATAACCATTCCCCCAATCTGTTCTCTCTTATATCTTCCCCCATCCCCAACTAACTTTCTAGTAGGGCAAGATAGATTTCTATACCACAGTGCCTGTATATCTTATTTCCCAGTTGCATGTAAAAAAACCCAATTATTTTAACATTTGTTTTTAAAACTTTGATTTCCAGATTTTTTCCCCTTCTTTCCTCCTCACCCATAACCATTGTGAGGACATGGAATTCAATAGAGGTTGTACATGAGTAGTTATGCAAAATGTTTCCATAGTAATTATATTGTGAAAGACTAACTATATTTCCTTTCATCCTATCCTGCCCCCCATTTATTCTATTTTCTCCTTTGACCCTGACCCTTTTCAAAAGTGTTTGCTTCTAACAACCCTCTCCCCCAATCTGCGCTCCCTTCTATCATCCCCCTTCTCATTCCCTTCCCCCCCCCACTTCCATTGGATAAGATACCCAATTGAGTGTGTCTATTCTTAAGGTGTTATTTTCTTCAGTCAGGCTGTTGACTCACTTTTCATGATTTTCTTGCATCATTCTCATTTGTCTTCCCAATTTTGCCTCCACTTCTCTTACTTGATTTTCAAAATCCTTTTGATCTCCTCCATGGCCTGCAACCAATTCATATTTTTCTTTGAAGCTTTTGATGCAGGTGTTCTGTCTTTATTGTCTTCTTTTGGTTCCACGTTTTGACCTTTTTAGTCCCCCCCCCAAATTTCTATGGTCTGATTGTGCTCCCTTTATTTGCTCATCTTGCCAGCCAATGATGTGTCTTTGGAGTTCTTTGCGACAGTAGAATTCTGCTTCCAGAATGGAAAGAGCTTTGTCCCAAATTGCTGGGTGTTTTGCAAATGTTGTCAGAGGTCTGAGGAGGGCACCCTCTCTACAGCCAGCACAAGCTCTGGCACACTGAAGTTTGTCACCCCAGGACCACCTCCCAAGACTATGACCCAGATCCAAGCAGGTCAAAGCAAGAGCGATTACCTTCTGAATGGTCACTTGGTCCCCCTACAATCTGCAGGTGAAGAGCTCTGGGGGCAGCCATGCAGAAGCACCTGCAGCCACCACACAGCAGCCATATCTCACCCTGGGAGCAGGGGCTGGATAATGCTCTTCTGTCACCTAGTTCAAACAGAGTTCCCTACTGACAATTTACTTTCTCTTTAGCATTTATGGGTTGAGAAGTCTAGAAACTGACACCACTTCTGGTGATCCACTCTCCTGAAGTCTGCTGCTTCTGGTCTGAGTAACAAGTATGGGCTGGTGGACCTCATGTGGGACTGTTCTCAGTTTCCATCCCAGTGCAATAAACCCTTCCCGTTGGCCTGTCAGGCTGCCTTAAGTGGGAGATTTGTTTCTCTCTGTCACTTTGTGGGTTCTGTAGCTCAAAAATTTGTTTACAGTAATTTTTTATAGGTACTGAAGGCGATTAGAATGGGACACCAAGCAAGTTCCTGCTTTTACTCCACCATCTTGTCTCCTTCCCTTATTTTTTTCTTAGAATTTCCAAGTTCCTTTGTAATACATGGGATGCCTACTTCATTCACCCAAAATTCCATTCTTGTTTATACTAATTCAGACATGCCCCAACTATGAGAAATAGTGATTTTCTGCCTCTTCCTCATTTTTTCCATGAAATTTTATTTTTCCTTACCTTTTTCTTTTTCTCTTAAAACAAAACAAAACAAAATAACATCTGTACTTTGAACTTCTCTTTGTTCCGTTTTTAAAACTCTAACCTAGAAGAGACAATTCTACTTTCTCTTCCACTTAGGTCCTAAGTAAGTGGCCTGTGTCAAAGTGTTATCTTCCTTTAATCCCTGCTACAAATCACTGGATGACTCAAACTCAGGAGGTTCAAATTGCAGAAAGGTAAAAGCTGATTGTTTCCACAAAGTCCAGCACCAAAATGGTTAACTCCATCTCTTGGGGTTGCATTAGGCTATGTAAGGAGGGTAGAACTGGTTTAGTTTGGAAGAGGAACAAGTCAAAGTTTCTGTGCCCATTATCAATGAAATCTTGGCCCATGGATGATACACTTCCAGTATAGATATGACAGAAAGATTCAGGATCAAATGAAAAACAAATAAATTAATGAAAAAGAAAGGAAAATTATTCCAACCAATTCCTTTTTTACCTGAAAGAAGGACGAATTGCTCATTTGTACCACCTACAATATGAGAAAGTTGGATCCTTTTTGACGTGCTCTGATACTATCTGCTTCCTCCCATGATGTGAAAAGAGAAAAAAAAACAGAAAGGAAAATTAGGCTTTGCAGGTGATTGTAATGGTAATGGAATTTGGAGATGCACCTGAATTTACTTGGTTTTTGGGTTGAGTGTTAAGACCCAGAGCTTGTGAATCCCACTTGTGGGATAGACTTGTTGACGTGAAGAGAGGGGGCTGACCTGGAAGGAGCCATGAATGGAAAGAAAGGCTCAAGCCCAGAGAAGGCCAGAAGAAGAAGTACTTTTGGGAAGAGCAGTATCCAGTGTTGTTGAGCCTGAGCTCCCAAGAGAGACTGCAAAGAGCCCATGGGAGCTGCCCAGGACTTTTGAGGACTGTCACCTGGAGCTGCTGAGAACTGAGGAGGCATGACTGTGATGCTGGTATTTTGTCTGTATGTCTTGATGTTGTTTTTCCAGATTCACCTGATGGTGGACATTGCTGCTGTTGTAGAGGTCCTGGAACTTTGCTGTTGGTGCAGAAGCCCTGAAGAAGGACTTTCTTGTTGTATGTTCACAGAAATACTGGAAGGAGGCTTTGCTGATACTTTCAAGGGCTCTGGGACTGTTCTACAGGCACAGTGTGACTTGATGAGGACACTGGCTTTTTTGAGACTCTCCCCAGGAACTGAGATTGCTGAGGGCTTGCCTCAAGTGAAGATGAAAGAAGGTCCCTTCCTTGGCCTTTCCATGCTGAGATATTATCTTGACCTTGTTATGGTTTAAGGGTGGATGGCCTTTTGTGCTCTCCTGCTCCCCTTTGAGAAAGTGCTTATTGTTAACAGATGGTATTGTAATTACTTTGAGTCCAGGGGTGGGAAATGTTTGGCCATTTTTGTGAGTGTACTTTGTCCATCTCAAATCCTTTGCAATTTCTGTTCCCAAGAATTCAAGGCTCAACGAAGCCACAGACAAACAAAATCTTAGCATCCTGGTAATGCTTCCCTAGTCTTCTCCTGGGCTCCTGGGCTCCTGGGCTCTTAGGCTCCTAGGCTCCCTTTCAGAAGAAGATCCAGAACCACAAGGCTGAAAAGCAAAGTCCCCCATGGGCAGGAGAAAATTATTTTGATTTTGAAAACCTGTGAGGAGTGATTTTTTTTTTGATCCTGGGAGCCAGCTGAGATTTATTCTGGGTTCCTAGATCTAGCCAAACTGCTGGAGGACTGAAGAAGCATTGCTTTGGTGCCAGTATTCTGCCTGTCTGCTTTGATGTTGTTTTGCCAGATTCATCTGCTGGTGAAGGACAGTGATGTTGTTGCAGAGGTCCTGGCACCTTGCTGTTGGCTCAGAAACACTGAAAAAGGATTTTCTTGTATGTTTTTCAGAAATCCTGGAAGAGGGTTTGTGATGTTTTCAGAGGTCATTCGACTGTTATGCAGGTAAAGAGTGAGTTGATGAGGACACTGGTAATGAATATTTTGGCTTTGTTAAGCTTTGTCTCCCCAGGAACAGAGATGGCTGAGAACTGCCTCGGTTCAAGACAAAGAAAGGCATCTCCTTGGGTATTGGATGCTGTGATGATAACTTGGTTTTCTAGTGACCTAGGGGTGGGGGTTTGTGTATTTTCTAATAATTATATTTAGGGATTCACAATACTTAGTAATTGATTGCTATATAAGTGACTGATTGAGTTAACCTAGTTGCCCTATGAGTGGAAGACTGACTATTGACTGAATTACCAAGTAAGGAGGCAAACCTCCTTAAGGATACCAGATGATTGTTCTTTGTTCAAAGCTTTTGTGACCGCTTTGGAGAAAAATATGTGGCCATTTTAATGATAAGCTGTTGTGAACACTATATTGTGATTTTTTTGGTGATAAGTTGTAGTATTGTGAATACTATACCTTGATTTTTCTGAGAATTGTTTCCTTTGATTTGTTATGGAATAAGTGGAGTGTTCACTATACTGTGTAATCAGAACCTTAAAAGCTGTTTACAGTAGCATTCTTCTGGAAAGCTGTTTGTGTATGGCATTACAGCACCCCAGAGTTATCCCTAAAATCCTGAGAGAGTTTGAGTATATCTTCATGTTGGTAGTTTTTCTCTGGGCACTCAGACCTGTGAATAGCAAATTTGAGTGTATAACCAGTCTAGTGGTTGAGTGGGTGGCCCAAGCCACATGTGAAGGGTTATATTTTAGGTTGCCAACAAGGTGTATACCCAGAAATGTCATGAACTCAAGTCTTATACTCCTGTTATCTGTTGCACTTGTGTTTCAAAGGTTCTACCCAAATGTGATTTTCTAATGCGATTTTTCTAATACTTGAAAGTCATCTAATCAAGCCTTTGTGAGTGTACTTTGTCCATCTCAAATCCTTTGCAATTTCTGTTCCCAAGAATTCAAGGCTCAGTCAAGCCACATACAAAAACCTTAGCATCCTGGTAATGTTTCCTCAGTCTTCTGCTTCCTCAGTCTTTTCCTGGGCTCCTGGACTCCTCTATCACCTGGGTTTGTGACATGACAAAGCATCTCATCAAATGCTTGAAAGTCATCTAATCCATGAAACGCCTATATTTTCTCTTGTAGGATTAGACTCAGTTTTCAGGATTAAAATATTCTTGGTCATAGTCCTTTTTTCTTTAATTCCTTTTGGAATATCACATTGTAAGTTTTTCTTAGTGTAATATTAATGGGATTTAAGATCTTCCCCACCCATTAACTGCCCATTAATAGGCCTCAAGTGGTTCCCATTAAGGGAAGCTTGCCTAGGGGAAGCTTGCTTGGGGGAAGGTTTTCACACCTTTTGTTAATTTCTAATTAGGCACTGAGTCATGAGGGTTGTGATGCCCTCTGACTCTAAAAGAGGTAGATGTACCATAAAGTTAGCATTTTACATTAGGGCTCACTCATTGGAAGAGTGTTCTTGTGATTTGACCAGATGAGACTCTGGGTAGCCATCAAGGAGCCCCCAGCTTTGAAAAACTTTTGAAAAACAGTTGGATATGTCTGTTGATCTGTGCTAATTTCTCAGACAGTTAGAAGTCCTGTCTATTGGTTTTTATTTCTCTGATTGTATTTTCCCTGAATTTCAGGGTGCTTAAATTTCCCCAGAACCAGTGAATATAATTAAAAAGATTGATAACCCTTTGATCAGCTATCTTTACTAGTAAAGCAGATCTAAAAACCAGTGCTAGCAACCATCCTCAATTTGACAGTGTGGTTGCTGCTACACTGGCCTTCAAAGAGATAGCCATATAATCTTGTGTGATCCTGGCTATGATTTCTTCGTACTGGATATCTTCCTGACTGCTTATAGTAGTTTATCTTCTTTTACTTGAAAGTTCTAGAGTTTGCCTAGGTATATTTATTTTAGGGTTTGGATGTTGTTGCTTTTTTTTTTCAATTTTCTTATTTTGCTCTTGGTTCTAATAGTTCCAGAAAAAATTTTTCATGGTTACTTTTAATATGGTATTGGTAACGCTCCCTCTCCCGCTCCCGCTCCCTCTCCCTCTCATGTGTGTAGTCCTGATTTTAGGCAACCCAATGCTTCGTAAGTTATATCTCTTCACCTATTTTTTCTAGTTCAGTTGTTTATGACATTATATATGTCGGTAATTTTATATTCTTTCAACCTGAATCTAATAATTCAATGATTTATCCAGTAATTCATTGAACTATTGAGTTCTTTTTTGTTTACTTGATTTTTATTTTCCCTTATTTGGACTTTTTTTGTTTGAAAGTATTTCCCTCCAATTGCCCAAAATTACTTGTTTTCTCATGTTCTATCTTTTCCTTCATTTCTTTTATTCATTCTTGTTGTCCTTATGGACCTTCTGCTCTGTCCAAAGTGACTTTGATTTCATACTGATCTAACAAATTTCTCATGAAGTTTCATAGCTAGTAAGTTCCTGGGTTCACATGTAATTTCAGACACTTACTACCTCTGTGACCTTTGGATAGATTACTTTATCTCTCTGGAACTCAATTTTCTTATCCGTAAAATGTGAGTACTGGCTTCAATAGCCTCAAAGATGCCTTCCATCTCTGAGTCAATGGTATTACAAATCCAAAGCCAAAGAATGTAGTGACGGGGTGGCTAGGTGGCACAGTGAGTAGAGCACCAACCCTGGAGTCAGGAGGACCTGAGTTCAAATCCAGCCTTAGACACTTAACACTTACTAGCCCTGTGACCTTGATCAGGTTGCTTAATCCTCATTTCCCTTCCCTTCCCCCTCCAAAAAACAAAACAAAAACGAGAGTCTAGTCAATTGTGGGTTTTTTTTTTGTTTAATGAAATAAAGGTACTGGAGGCAAAATATAGCATACCAGACAATGTTGGTCTTTAAAAAATGTATTTTTACTGGAAAAATGTTAAAGACAAAGTATTTTTTCAGGCCTACATAATATATGGAAATGCAGCAAAACTTTGCAACTACACACATTTTTCTTGCAAGGAAAAATCAATTGCCATGTGTTAAAAAATGCCATTAAGGATTGACCCATCCTCTAATGTTAATGGCTATATCATTGCCCATTGATAGTAGCAGTCAATTAAATATTACTGAAATTTTAGAAGTTAGAACTTTTGTTCCTATTAAATTCTTGTGGCCCTATCCCTTCCTTCTGGTATCTACAACTTTCCGGTCCATTTAGTTTGGAAGAAGGCCAATATACAGGCTATGCAGCAGGACAGCAGCTTGTCCTGCACATGGGGTAAGAGAAAACACTAAAATCCCATAATTCCTTTCTGATACTAATGGTCATAAACAGTACCCTCCTACTATGCACTGTTAAGTGACATCACCTCCATCAATCTATTTACTTCCCTACAGAATTATTGCAAAATCCAAAGCATCTGTTGTATCTTTCAGAAACAATTTAATTTCTGATAGAATTTGATGATATTGCCTTAAATGACTCTCTTGCTGTTCTGTGTACATTGAGTCTGATTATCAACATTTTATTATAAGATACCAAATATTATTTTCCCCTCTCTGTCACAGGGATGGTTTTATGGTAGGTGCTCAGAAAATTTTTGTGGATTAACCCTCTGCTGGCAATTTTTAATGGTATTCAAAGAGAGGAAGGTGACTGACTGTCTCAATTAAGAAAATGTGGTTCAGAGAGGCAATATGGATCAACAGAGGGTTATAAATGAAATAAGAAAAAAGCTGAATTCAATTCTGACCTTAGATACATATGTTTGAACATTGGCAAGTTACTAAAATTCTTAAAACTCTAAGCAATACTCTAAGGTTTGAAGTTATAGATTAGTTGCCTGTTTAAATTACTCCAGGAAATTCACAAGTATGGACCAAAGAATGAAGTGCATTTGTAAAATCATCATTAAATAGGGAAAGAATTATTCACTAAAAATAAAGAAACCTGGATTCAAATCTCAGATTTGTGTCAAAAACTCTTCAAAAATCAGTTTTCTCATCTATAAAATGTGTGTTTGTATATATACATATATATATATATACAACATTCATATATATATACATATATAAAACACTAATGTACATGTGTATGCATTTATATTTATAGTTGCTTAAATATTGTTGCATTTAAATTGCTCATTTTGGGGAAATTTTTTAAAAAGTCTTGATATGCCGAATAATTGTGAGTATTATTGATAAAAAGTTACAAAGTGAAATAAAGAGGCTTAAAGTAGACTTTTATTCCAAGAGTATTTATAAAGGGTATATAATGAATTCTGTTAGCAGCTGTGGAAGGTACAAAGACATATAATAAATGATCCCTGTCTCAATAGAGCTTATAGCCAAGTAAAGGAGGTAAGTTATATACAAAAGTGTAATACCACAAGACAACTGATAATGAATACCATAAAAGTATTCAACCAATATGTAGTGTAGGGTTCATAGGCAAGGAGAAGGCACCTTTCACTGATAAGAGAACAGTAAGAGAATCCTGAGGCTTAGTTGTTAGACATAGAGATTTGTTATCAAGGAAGTTTGTGTAATTTCTTTCTCTGGAAAGTTCTAAATAAATTTTCATTTGCCTAGAGCAGTTTGATTTATGTAGTAAACTTGCCAATATATTTTTTAATCTCATTAGATATGATTGACAACATCTTGACCTTCCGTCAATGGTGGAAAAGTTGGAAGACAAGAGAGGATCTATCTGTTCTATTTGAGGAAACTTCTCTTGTCCACTTTAAATGGAGCCTGAGAAAAACCCTTTTATTTGCACCTTAACCTTACAAAATAGAAGAAAAAGAGTTACTGTCTAGACTTGATAGATGCAATTCTTTTTTTCCTTTTTTTTGCAGGTGACAGAAGTTTACAGGAGGATTCTAGGCAAAGAAGAGACCTTACTTTTAGAGAGTGCTCACCCATTAAGACCTCTTTCTGAATAGAAATATCTTAAATTCACCTAAGATGTTAGTTGTCCATTTCTGAAGGTCACTCCTTGAAAAGTGGCTGCTCCATTCCAGAAAAGGAGTAGCTTACTGCCAGAAAAGAGGAAATGCTTCATCACCTGACCATTTCAAATGCAGTGGCTTAATGGGTACTTGTCTTATCCAATAAACTCTTGAAGGAGGACTAAGATTTAGGGGGAAAATAGAAAGTGAATAGTCTAGACGAATTCTTTATCGATCTGTTTATGACAGTGCTCAATTTAGATTTTTTTCCAATTTAAAATAGAGATATCCCAATTTAAGAAATAACAGAGGTCAAATAGAAGAAGGATTTTTTTTTCAAGTATATGAGTCTTTACTCCACTTTGAAATTTTAAAACCAAAAAACAATTATCTGCCCCTTGAGAATTTCCTTGAGAAAATTCATTTTTTAAAAACTTTATAAGATAGCTACGTATTAAATTGCCTGAATTACCTATAGGAATATATAAAAGGACTCCTTCATTTTTCTTCACGGGTCAGTATTCCAGGGGTCAGTAATTCTTATTAAAAAGGAAGTTTTCAAATCCCTTATAAATGAAGATCAAAGTCTTTCACAACAGAATGATTAATTAACCATGCCATAGAGTTCATTACACATTTTGCTCTGGCAAACTCAATGAAGTTATAATTGAAAATATGGATCTATTGATCTGTAATTTAAACACCTGCATTAGTCAAGAGCAGAAGAACCAAATACTGATGATTAACTTCAGAACATAATAGTGCCAATGTAAAAAAGTGAAGTTTTCATCATGATAATAAACCTTAGTTATAAAACACACCTTGTCTTCAGTAATGCTATTTTAATTTCTATTTATTTTCATTTTTCCTTCTCTCTGAAAATTGATAATCTGTATGACTCCCAATTTTGTTAGCTATGAAATGAGTTTAAATTGCATGACCTCTAAAGTACATTAGATGCAAAACATTCAACAAATAAACAAGAACTTGATATTTGTTACCAGCTGTCACTTTGGCTGGTCGCAGGACTTCAATTTCTTGTCTACTAAATCAGATATGACAATATTAACTAATTTACCTTTTCCTCAGTCCTCATTTCCTCTAATTACTGAAGTAAGA
>CM053600.1:10393816-10411997 GCA_028646575.1 Pseudocheirus occidentalis
ATATATATATATATATATATACATATATAGGCTGGAACTTGCTTTAGTGATACCATGACATATGCATACACATGTGTAAATATACACATGCATACATATACACATATATGCACACACATGTGTGTGTGTATGTGTGTATGTATATATTAGAAGGGGAATCTCTTATGGATGAAAAAAGCCTCCTTAATATCATAGAACTTGATAGGGGCTTTCAAATGATAATTTCAGCCTTCTTCCCACCTAAGTTTTGTTGTTGTTTTTTTTAATCTCCATTTCATAAAGCAGGCCACCCGCCATGTTGAAAGTTTCAAGGACCTGCCAAGACTCATGAAGATAATAGGTGGCATAGAAAGGGAGGTAGGAGCCTGGTGTCCTGCCTTTTTCCTTAGTTTTCTTTCCATTACAGCATTAAAGCTTAACACTGTGCTAAGATGTATGGAGTACCCTGTACATCTTTCTTAGCCTCATGACATTATCTTACTTAATATATTAGTAGTTGAATAAATGTCAAAAATATAGCTCAGGAGGAGTCATAGAATGTTATTTCATAGTGTGATTTCCTTTTAGTTGTCATGAAAATATTTCCTCAAACACTAGTAAAAGTACTTCAGTTCCATTTCCTTATAGTAAACTTATCTTGAGAACACAACACCCCTGAAGGTTTTTAGCTTCTAAGAATAGAAATCAATTCTATTCTGTAATCTTCAAGAAAAGAAATTTAATTACCTATTATTACCTTTCCTCCCACAATAGATTCACTTAGTCTTTCTGCTCTTTGAGATTGGGGTATATTTTATCCTGTTGCTATTTGTGCTGCCTACTATGAACCAGTATTGTAAAATAATCACTGAGAGAGAGAGAGAAAAAAAATCTCAATTGTATGAATTGCATTTTTTTAGAGCATCAGGAATCAGTTCTTTCAAAAAAAATAGAGTATTTATTACTTCTTAAACTCCCTGATATTTAGACATGGAATTCCCCATGAAACTTTTTTCATTCTGCCCAGCTGTGCTGACTTTCTCCCCCAAATTACTTCATATTTTTTCATATATGTTTATACATGTACACTCCATCTTCTTTTCTAAGCACTTGGGAGGCAGGGATTTTTTTTTCCTTTGTACTATAGCAATCCTATGTCGTACCATAGTGCCTGGCTCACAGTAGGTACTTAATAAATGTATTTTGATGGATTTATCTTTGTTGAATATTAGATGTTATGGGAGGGATTCCAGTATTCAACAAAACATTGATTTAAAATATGATCTCTCATGCAAACTCAAGATCTTTTGATTTCCCATATATCCCTAGGATTTTAGGATTTTGCACCTATTTGGACAAATAGTGATATGATTTGAACAATTCATATTGCATGTTATTTATTGTGTCTTTCTCCAAAACACTGCAAAATAAATATTGTTATCCCCATTTTATATCTGAGAAAACAGGTTCAGAGAAATGATTCAGTAAGTAGTCATGGGTATTTTCACCATGACTAAAATTTAGGTCTTGTGGTGGCATGATAAGTATTCTTTTTATTCCATATCTAACACTTCCTTTAGAGGGGTCTGGACATGCTTAGACTTTGGGGATCTGAAGGATTTTTTTTTACTAATCTCTTGAGGCAAAGGAATGTCAAATAATCTGGGCTGGGGTGGAAGTAAAAGGAGAACCCAGAAAAAGGAAGTGGAGAGCATATAGAGATAAGAGGGATGTGTGAAAGCAACCTTGGTTTCATTCTGTTGGGACACTGGCAGCTCTCTTCCCCTCCCTTGTGTTGTTAGTACAGTATCTGGCACATTGTGTATTGATTAATAGTTACAGGGGAGAAAACTGGGGGCCAGAAAATCAACTTCTGTGTGTGCATGTGTGTGCATTTATGTAAACATGTGTGTGTGTGTGTGTGTCAAAAGAGAAAGCTGTTTTTGAGTTGTTTTTTGTTGTATCCAACTCGTGGTGACCCACTTTGAGATTTTCATCGCAAAAATACTGGTGTTCTTTGCCATTTCCTTCTCTAGATTGTTTTACAGATGAGGAAACTGAGGTAAACAAAACAGAATTGTTACTTGTCCAGGGCCATGGAACTAGTAAGTGTCTAAGGCCAGATTTGAATTCAGGTCTTCCTGATTCCAGACCCAGTTCTCTATCCACTGCACCACCTCTTAACAGTTTACTCATATTCCCCAGAAAAACAATAACATCTTTGCAGAAAGAAATGTGCATTTTTTCTCATATGATTTCCCTTTAATAAATTTTATTTATTTGGAATTAACTTTTAATTAATTAAATTATTAATTTAAATTTTAATTTATTTTAAATTTAAATTTAACTTATTTTAATTTATTCAGCCATTTGACACCTTGGATAAACTTAAAAAAACTATATCCAATGTAATATGTCTGATATTTTATTTGGAGTTATATGTTTTATAACTACCAATTTAGTATCAATTATGCAAAGCCTCTTAATGTATCAATCTGTTGCTCATTTTCAAAACTAATATAGAATGTTTTATTGTCAATCCTCTTTTTGATCTGTGCCACTTGCATGGAGAAAGTCAAGTTCACTCCATACAGTCTTTACTATGTAAAATTTAGGTGACAGAGTTTAGAAGAAATCCTCATAGGAAGAGAGTTCTGAGACTTAAGTTCTGGTGTTGGGCACTGTTGATTGATATACTTCAATCACTTTCTGAAGTCTACAAACTTTAGAATGGGGAAATTGGTATTATGAGGACAGCTGGATAGGGCGCTGGGCTTGGAATCAGGAATGCTCATCTTTATGAGTTCAAATCTGGCCTCAAACATGGAAACAATCCAACAAAATATAGGATAATAGTATTTAAAGGCAGAAGAGACCAGATAGAACATCTGAAAGTCCCTTTTGATATTACATATATTACATATACATATTCATATCATATATACATAATATGATATTACATATTACATAATATTTAAATATTATATTACATACATATATGAAAGTCATATAATCATATAAGTGAACTGGAATATCCCAGGTTCTTGAAAGCATAATTATTCAAAGCAGTTTTCACACCAAGTCCCCTCCAAATAGAATTCCCTACATGTATCCATAACACAGACATTTAGTTGGGACACAGACACAAATTTTAAATTGGGCAAAGATGCTCTTGGATAGTCTCATTATTATTTGTAAATTGGTAAAAAAAAAAACCAGGGATTTTTAATGAATACATATGAAATTACATTAGAATTTTGTTCTCATGCTGTTGCAGACATGAAAATTAATTTCCTCTGGCATATGCTGAACTACTGCCCATTATCAGCATTGTGAAAATGATCTGGATGTAGAAATATTTTTAGTACTGTCTCAAGGATAAAATATAACTCAGTGACCTAAAAGAAGTAGTTACTCCAATAGGGTAACCTGTATTCCAGCCCAAATGGTAAATACAAGGGATTTAATTTAATAAACGTTTGGCCAAATATAGAAGTAGAATCAAGAAAATAAAAAGGTGAAAAAAATAGTGCTATGAAGAATCAACTCTAGTAACTCAATGAAGCGCAGTGGTGACATTTTACTAAAACCATGGATAGCTCCTGCTGGGAACTTGGGAATACAAAACAATACATCTTATGAGGAGATATAGGGAATGAAAAAAAAAAGATTGGCCACATTATCATAGAGTTGAAATGGACCCTAGAAATAATCTCTTCCAATTTCTTCATTCTGTAGGTGTAATTTAAAACAGATGCAATATTCACACATTACAGAAGCTAAAATATACTAATTTTACAGAATACTAAATCATGCCGAGTTATTGGCATGGTTTACTATTCAATAAAAGTGCTTGGGTATTTTATAAAAATACTAGGGCATCAATAGTAATATTGTTTTAAGAACTGAGTGACTAAGTCCCTACCAATTTAGGATCAATTATCTAAACTAAATCATTTTGACTATTACAAATATTTGAATTAACTACAAAGGACACACAAAGCAAGAGACTATCTACATCCAGAGAAGGAACTGATAAACAGAAATATGTATAGAATAATTTACATGGAGGCACACACACACACACACATATATGTATGCAAGTATGTATATAACAGGTTGGCATAGGAAATTAAGTAGAAATTTGAGAGGAGTTTTGCAAAAGCCACAAACAACATGCAAAGACCAGAAGATGACACAGAAACAGTTTAGAAACTCATAAATGCATAAAATATTTGTATGATACTGTATAATATTAAAGTATTTTATCTTTTAATATCATAATAATTCAGACTTCTCTGGTATGAAGGGAGGGTCAAAAAATCTTACATGAATTTTCCAAATTGCAGGGGTGCCACCTCCTCTCATCCATATATCCCATTGATATGGAAGGGGTAACTGTTATTAACTGTATGATCCTGAACAAGTCATTTAACCTCTGCATGCTTAAGTTTCCTCACCTGTAAAATGGGGATAATAATAATGCTCACTTCCTTAAGGTTGTTGTGGGGATATTATTTGTAAAGTCCTTAGCAGAGGGCTTGACTCTTCATGTAATAAATGCTCATTCAGTTCAACATACTTTTGGATTTTGAGTTTTACCATAGGTCTGTCTATATCCAGAATGGGTAGTTGCTTGGATTGTGCTGCTATTTCTACCTCATATGCATTCTGTTAATAGTCTTGATTCTTTAGCAAGGCAAGACATGTATGCTTGATGCTGGAAGCAAGGGTTTTAATCTGAGTTTTGCTGGTGCTTTATGGTTTTCAGCATGTTACTGAATCTTTTTATGTTAAAATTGTCTTTTATGTGTAAGTAGATGTAATGAATGGCTTTACAAACAGTATATATGAATGAAGTTATAAAATGTTTGAAAAATTAGTGCTCACACATACATAGTTTGGGGCATTCAAAAGACCAGGGAACTCCAAAAATACATGAAATATCCTTATTTCTTTTTAAAAAGGAAGTCAAATACAACCAGTTTTCAGGCTGAAAAAAATTGACCGAATATGTTAATCTTGACTTATCAGCACATACAGCAAATGTCGATTGCCTTGAGAATGACTTAATCTGAGATCCGAGAGAAGAATTGAGAATGAAAAACAGAGGAGAGCTTAGTATAATGATCTTGCCTAACAATGGAATACCAATAATTTTCCTAGATTGTGTGATCCTTCTACCAGGCCATGCAGTGACTTTAGCTTCATCAAAGGAAAACTGCCAGAAATCTCTGAATTTCTGTGTGCTCTCTGCTGGGTACCTATATATATATATATATATACATGCACTTTCAACAAGGTCCACAGATAATTGCTCAGTTATCAGACACAGACGTCTTTTGCTTAGGTGGCACTATCTCAGCATTTTTCCAAATAAAGCTACTTTTGATATGAGTTGTCACTTGAATAGGGAAACATAAATTCCTGTACACTTTTTTGTTTTGTTTTTATTAAACATACTGCTTCCAATAATACAATTTGCTGGTTAGTTATTCACACCAACTGGTCAATACTATCACAGGCAAAACAGCTTCCTTCATTGAATAATATAAAATGTGTTAATGTCATAAGAATTCTAGTTGTCATGCTGTTTCAGCATCCTTCTTGGGCACAAGCCAGTAAAATATAGAATAGCTTTGCTGACATGTTATCTTGGAGAATTGTACGACAATCCCTTTGATCTGTGGGGTATTTCCACAGACTACTTAGCATATCCGTATCACTGAGTCTATTGTTAATGCTGGAATGTAACTATCTCAATACCTTTAAAGCATGAACAACTGTAATGTCTACCAACAATGAGAATAAATATGGAATATTTATGGCCTTTAAAGGATTCTCAATGGCAGTGTGTTACACACTTGTCATCTTTCATAAATCTTTATTAGTGGTACTAGAAGACTTTAAATTATGAAATGAACGATACAACATGGAGATCAAAGTTCATTTCATTGGTTGTTATTTTTGTTGTTCATTCATTTCAGTTGTGTCCAACTCTTCCTGACTCCATTTGGGGTTTTCTTGGCAAAGATACTTGAGTGGTTTGCCATTTCCTTCTCTGACCCATTTTTAGAGATGAAGAAACTAAGGCAAACAGGGTTAAGTGACTTGTCCAGGGTTATGCAGCTAGTAAGTGTCTGAGGCTGAATTTGAACTCAGGAATATGAGTCTTCATGATATCAGGCCCAGTGCTTTATCAAATGTGCTACCTTGCTGCTCTTCATTTGTGAAAATAAACGATGTAATACTCCATGCCTACATAAGGGAGAATGTTGGAGAGAGCTTGAGAGAAAAGAGATCCCAGACTTCTGACATCCAGCTTCTAGAGAGAAATCACACCATTCCAGACTCTTTATAAGGATTAAAGTAGAAAGATGTGGAAGAAAACTTGACATGTACTGAAGAGTGCAATAGTGTGACTTTTCTCTTAAAGCCAGGAGGCTAGGATCTTTCTTTTCTCAAGCTCTTGCATGCATTGATAATTAAAAAAAATTGATCTCTGCCAATGAGGGGAGTCTTAGGCAAATGGTGTTTTAACCACCTATTATATTCAAAACCTCCTTGAATTCACAAGTCATTTAAAATTGATGGAATTATGGGGATAAAGTTAACCAGGTTGGTTTGGCACTTAGTGAGATGGAGGTGTTAACAGGACCTCTGGAAAGAACCTAAAATTGTGGCTCAGGGTCTTAAGAGAGACAGTTAGTCCCGGTATCTTATTGGGGAGACATATACATTTACACATAGAGGCAATAACTAAAGATCCTTGAGGCCAAGGACTGTTTCACTTTTGTCTTTATACCCTGGCCATGGTCTTATATGTAGCAGAAATTTTGTATGTATTTGTAGATTGTTTGATTAATTACTTGCTTAATAACCTCAAGAGAAAGTTTAAGAAAGGAAAAGAGGTCTATTGCTGAATATTGGGGAGAGGATGTTTACATTTTGAAGAAAAAAGGAAAAGATGACAGGATCTTAGAAAGTGTTAGGAGAATCATTATAAAAATAAAAAGCATATGAATAAATAGATAACCAAGAATGGCACATGCTACAGATAATTTAAGGAAGATGAATATATATATATATATATATATATATATATATATATATATAATTTGCTCTGTTGCATTTTTCTTGAGGTACAGAAACTAAAATTGAGCTCAGCATTACAAATATAGAACAAACATGGCTTTATGCTGATATGGGATGTTTTTTTCTGTTTTGCTTTTAACAATAAAAACATTACTAATAATAGTAAACCAAAATAATAGCTGACAGCTAATAATCATCGTTTACAAAGCAGATCACATATATTATCACTTTGATTTTCATGACATTGCTGAAAGGTAAGAAGGGTAGCTGTGATTACTCCCATTTTATAGATTAGGAACATCAGACTCAGTGAGATTTAATATTTTGCTCAAGGTCATGTAGCTAGTAAGTAGAAGAGCCAGCATTTGAACTCAGGTCTTTTGATTCTAAATGCAGCCTTCTTTCTAGTATTTATTACAGACCTTACTTATGGTATCCTTACATGTCACAAGTAGATTTTATTCCCTTGTTTTCAGTTTATTTGTTTGCTTTGTTTTGATTTTGCTACAAAAGACACTGGGAACCTATGTTTTCTTTTTTTTTATCTGCCCTTAGAAGTTTATGGATGTTACCAGAAATTCAGTCTCATTTTACATTCACCTTCTTTTACACCAGTTTACAATTTGAATAATAGAAAAAAACTCAACCAAAAACAAAAAAGAAAAAAAAATTCCTGGTGCTGTGAATTATAAAGAAGTACTGTCTTCTGTATTGTCAACAAAATCTGACCTCTTAAAATGTCCATTTTATATAAATTAATCTGTATGAATTCCTGAGGTCATAATCATTGATCTTGCTTAGTTTAATGCATTTGTATTTTTCAGAGCTGCCCACATATATATGTTTCATTTGATATTTGTATATAATATGTTTCAGTGAAATGAGCTCTAGACAGAGGATTGGGAAGCCTGGACTGGAGTCTTATGTGTCAGTTTCTCCCTGAGTTTGATCTTCCAAGTCTATAAATTATGTATCTTGGATAATATGGTTTTTAAGGTTCTTGCCAGGTCTGAATTCCAATTTCTACTGCTTTATGCCTTTTTTTTAATTAGAAGGCTTTTACACATGCACCATGAATTATTCAAAAAATAAAAAAAACCCCACAAAACTCACCATTAAGTGTCTGCTCTGTGTAGGCAGAGCACTGAGTTAGGTTCATTTTATCTCTTCTAGCTATTATCACCATCACATATTGTTTTACATGACTTCTTATTAGATGTTGAGCAGGTGTGACCTTAGTCAACATCTGAACTCAAAAACACAGGAAAGAAAACATTTCCTTTGCTTTTCATGCCTTAGGCAACCTCTCTTGAAGATGGATGAGTACCCTCCTTAGAAGTTCCTTTTTTCCTAATGTCCTTCTGTGATGAAAAAGGGACCTTACCATCTGCCCTTTGGGGGAATTCTGGATGGATTTGTTCATGCATTAGGATAACCCATTCCTCATCCTTTCCATATAGTGCTTATATTATTTAATTTATTTGCAAAAGTACTTCCATTAAAGCCTAAACATGCTTCGCCCAGCCCATGGAGAGTTTCTATACAAGTGATCTGGGAAGTTTTTATATAAAGCAATTAAAATAAATTTTAAAAGGTCTATCATAGTTTTCAGTTCAATTAACTTAAAAAAATGCATGTCTTCTGTGTAAAGAGAACTGGATTAGAGAATAGTCACCTAATGCCAATATTGAAAATGTGAATTAGAGGGAAAATGATATGTGGGAACTCCCACCCTTAAGGTATTAAAACAGAATTTTATTTAGAACATTGGAAATATTAAAGTTGATGTGGGTCTTAATATTCTTCAGATGAGTCATTGCTGTCCCAGCAGCACAATACAGAGAACTGAAATATAAAGGCTAGCTATTAACATCACATGTTAGTTAAGGACAAGACAAAAGAGAACAATACATTAGAAGCAGTGATTAGGTAAGAACACTGAAGAGTAGCAATAATACTCAGTGCACAGTTGAAATAAATGTTCTCTGAATATCAGAGGAAAAGGTTAGCACTTCTGCTATGTCTTCTTCACTGCCTGGGGAAATTTGTCAATATTTTACCTCCTCTGAAATAGCTTCCTGAATTACTAGGCATTTATGTGTGGCATCAGTTTGGGTGTGAATTGGCTGCAAAAGATAAATACAAATTTTCAGTGCAGAAAAGGAAAAAATATGTCATTGTGAAATGTATATTTTAAAGAGAAGAAGGGCTGGCCACATGGCCAGAGTGAGGGCTATGGGGTGTTCTGCCAAAATGGTCCTCTATTAACTTCGCGACATCAGGAAAAGTGAGGAAGGCATTTGTCATCTGGAGTTGTCATCAATCCATGATGTCTGCATAAATTGATCTCCACCAATTTATGCAGACATCAATCAGCAAGCATCTATTAACCGAGGCACAGCGCAATAAGCAATGGGGATACAAAGGAAAGGCAAAAACATACCCTGATCTTAAGGAGTTTACATTCCACTGAAGGAGACCATTTATATATAAAATGTTGCCTACATGGTAAATGCAGAGTAGATCACCTATGAGGGGGAAACCATTAGCAGGCCTGGAACTTGTGAAAGGCAATAGGGGATAGTGCTTGAGCTGAGTCTTAAAGGAATTTAAAGAGTCAAGAAGGAGGGCATTCTCAGCATGATGGGATGATGTTTGCAAGGCATAAAGACATGAGATAGATTGTTTTGTGTGAGACCCAACAATTAGTTCAGTGTAACTGAATGAAAGTGTACATGGATGGGATGTAATATGTTAAAAGACTAGAAATATAGGAAGGGGATATATGTGTGTGTGTGTGTGTGTGTGTGTGTGTGTATGAAAGCTCTGTGGATGATGAATTCAAATGGGAAAAGACTTGGAATTCAGTTACAAGATTACTGAAATAGACCAGGTGAAAAGTGATGATTTCATGGATTAGAGAAGTGGCTCTGTGATAGTAAAATAGTCAAGAAAAGTTGGAGGGAAATAAACAGCAAGATTTGGTAATTAACCAGATAATTTGGATGAACTAGAGAATAGAGTTGAGAATGACAAAAAAGTTGCAGACCTAAAAGTTGCAGAAGGATGATGGTTTCCTTGATAGTTATAAGCAACTTGAGATGAGAGGAGGCTTTGAAGGTGTAATGATAAAAGAAATTTGAAAATCTTCCCTACTTCAAAGATCTTCCCTGCCCCCTAATAGGCCAAATGTAGTCACATGGAGACTGTGGTGAGTGGAGCTTGCTGAAAGGTAGACCAGAGCCAACAGGAATCTGAGATTCAGAGCAACTAGATGGTAGGAGAGAAAGGATGCACCCAGCGAGACAGCTAGGTTTATGAGTGTTTGTGGGAAGGCTAAAGGGTAGTGTGGCTTCATGCTGTGCTATGATATATTAACTTCTTTTGCTTCTATGACGGATTTGACTTTCTGGTTTTCTGCTTTCTGAATAATTGTTTTTGCTTTTGTCTTCTATATGAAGAATCTGTTATATTTCAGGACTGAGAACTATGCTGGCATATTTACAATCACCTTTGGAACTGTGAATATTGCAGTGGTGTTACATTTAGAATCAGTGGGATAGATTTTATTGCATCCATTGGCCCCTAAAGATAACAGATTGAATGTATTGTTACCTCCTTGAATATGTTAATCTCTAAAAGCCTGGTGTATGAAAGGATTCTGAATAATACCTATAAATTTCAAGCAATCTATACTATCTACCCATACTCCTCCAGCCCCTTCATCACTGATTCTCACCATCCTAGACACTAAGGATTCTCCCATTCTTTTCATGATTCTGCTTAATATATCAGTAACCTCTTGCTGAGTGAACTCCTCAATTATCTCCATGAACTCTGTTTGACCCCTTTGATTCTGCTTTCATCTTAATATGGGGTGAATTTATGTTCTTGAAAAAGTCTCATAATTTCACATTGTATCATTTTCTACTCATGGACTTTCTTGGAAGTGATTGCTAGGGCAACTAAATTCAGCCTCTGCCAAAAGTGTATGAACTTCCTCTTGTTGCTTTTCTGCTTCTTTTTCTGATCCAAACATGTAACAGCTCTCTCTTCTGCTACCTGAGACCTTCTATCTTAGTCTTCTAAAAGAAAGCTCAAACACTGTAACACAGAAAATTTCCCAGATAAATCAGCTAACTTCCTCTCCATCTGAGTTTTTTCTTGTAGCAGTTTGTCTCTGCTTTTACATATACTATGGTAATCTGTTAGTAAAACCTAACCTCTTCTACATATTCCTTCTAGTTCTTTCCCTCCTTGCAAACATGTTTCTAAATTTATAGGTTCTCCCTTCTGTAAGCTAAGATCTCAGTTTTCAGAGACCCCCATACTTTTAGCTCATTCCTTTGCTAGGGGAGGAATAAGGTAAATTCTCCTATCCTGGGATATCCATTTCTTCTTCTAAATCACTTATCCCTCCAAATAGAGGTCTACTATTTTGCAATCCCATTCTCATTGCAAAATGAAGTGTCAATGCAATATTCACAGGGTCAATGGTGACTACAAATACGCTGGCATAATTCTTAATCCCAAAATACAACAGACTCTCTGTATAGAAGACAGAAGCAAAACATTTTTTCAGACTCCAGAAAATTAAATCGCAACACCAGAAAGTCAAAGCAATCGCAGTAGCAAAAGAAGTTAATATACCATAGCATAGCATGAAGCCACACCATCCTTTGCCTTCCCACAAACAAACACTCACAAGCCTAGCTGTCTTCCTGTGTATGTCCTCTCTTTCTCACTGTCTACCTGCTCTGACTCCCAGCTTCCTGTGGACTCTGCTGTACCTTTCAGCAAGCTCCTCATACCACAGGCTCCATGTGATTACCTATTAGGGGACAGGGAAGATCTTTGAAACCGGAAAGGTCTTCAAATTCCCTTAGGGTTATTAAATGGCAGAGAAGATCTTCAAATTCCCGATACCATTACAGAGGGGAAAGTTAATGAAATTTGTCTTGCTATGTTGAGTTTGACATGCCTATGGGACACCTATTTAGAAATATACAATAGGCAATATGGTGATATGGAATTGGAGTTCAGGGTGAGGCTAGGATTCAATAGGTAGAGTTCCATAAATCATGACCTTAAGAACGATAATTGAATACATGGGAACTGATGAGATTATCAAGTGAGAGAGCATATAGAGAAAAGGGAACCTAGGCTAGGTTCCTAGGCCTTGAGGAACTCCCAAATTGGTGAAGTTCATAGATGAATTTCCTAAAAAGGTAAGTAAGAAAGGGTAGTCATATATGTAGCAGAACAAAGGGAAAAGCAGCCATAGAAGCACAGGGAGTAGATAGTGCCCAGGAGGAGAAAGTGGTTCATAAGGTCAATGTTGTCACAGAGAGATTGAGGGAAATGAATATTGAGAAGAAGCCATTAAAATTAGCAATTAAGAGATCAATGGTAATTTTACAGACAGAAGTCCTAGTTGAATGATGAAGTTATAATCCAGATTTCAGAGACTTTAGAGGACACTAAAAGTGGAAATACTGAATATAGGGTTTTTCAGTGAGTTTAGCTGAGAAGGGAAGAAGAGATAAAGAATGATAACAGGAACACAATAAGATATAGTGAAACTTTTTTTTAAAGTGGCATGGACATGTTTGTAGGCAGTAGACAGGGAGAAATCTGACAAATGAAGAAGAGATATAAAATGATAGCTAAGGGTTATAGTAAGAAACACATATTTGGGCATGTGTATAAATGACAGACAAGGGACTAATAGATTGGAGAGAGGGAGAAAGATAGAAACAGAGACAGAGAGACATTAGAGTTGTATAGGATAGACAAGCCTTGATGGTTATGATCTTAATTATACAGAACAACATCCAAATTCAAGAATCCAGAAGATCACAAATGTATCTGAGTGTCAATTTGAGTAGACTTAAACTATTTTTTTTCTCTAGCATTATGATAGGTTGATATTGTGCATAACAACAAAAAAACAGGGATCTTGGAACATCTACTGCCAGGTCCAGCGCTTAATGCAGTGCCTGGCATATTGTAAGCACTTAATAAATGTTTATTTACTGACTGACAAGGTCATAAAAGAAAAGAATTTTTTCGCCTGCTTTGGACTTCAACTTTAATTACCATGTCCATAGCCAACTTGTGTTACTTTAGCGAGGAACTGTCTTCCAAAGGTTGTGGTATAACATGGGAATTCTCAGTACATAGCATGTTTGACTTTTTTTCTGCACACACACACACACACACACACACACCCTCAGCAAGTAACTTGTTTTAATATTTGATGATGATGATGATGATGGTGTTGACGATGATTGTAATGGTCATTTGTATTATTGCTGAATTGTAGGCTTATTCTATAGCCTTGAATCTAGTGTGTAGTCCAGCTCCTGTCCCCGCTATTGTACTGACACAGCTTTTTCTAAGGTAAAAAATTATCTCCTTGTTGCTGAAACCAATAAATTGTTTCCAAATTCCTCTACTTGGATCTTTCTGTGATATTTGATATTATGTAACATTCCTTCACTCAGAATACTTTATTCCATTGACTTCTATGATATTGCCTTTTCATGGTTTTCCTATGTCTCTAACCGCTACTCTGTTTCTTTTCCTGTCATCATCCCCATCTTGATCCTGAAACATGGGTATCCCCTCAAGGCTTTATTATTGATCCTTCTCTTTTACTTATCTGTATCTTCTCCCTTGAATATTTTCTCAACTCCCATGGCTTCAATGATCACTCTTATGCAGATTATTCCCAAGTCCATATTTCTCCTACATAGCTGTTAGCATGGATTTTGTCGATATTCCAACCTGCCTAAATATCCTATTTGCATTTTTTGACTTTTTTTAGAGGGGGGAAGGCAGGGTCATTGGGGTTAAGTGACTTGCCCAAGGTCACACAGCTAGTAAGCGTTAAGTGTCTGAGGCTGGATTTGAACTCAGGTCTAACTGACTCCAGGGCTGGTGCTCTATTCACTGCACCACCTAACTGCCCCCTCTTACTTGCTTCTTAATAGCAGAATGCTTAGAACTGAAATTTTCATTTGCCCCACAAAACTCACATCTTAAATTCTCATTTTCTGAGTATGGCGTTATCATCTTTGCATTTACTCACACAAACAGTGTTTGCCTCTTTCCCTGCATTCACCCTACATAACCAGTCATTCGTTCAATATTGTTGATTCTGTCTCCTAAGCATGTCTGGCATTTGTCCCCTTTTTTTTTCAATTTCCACTTCAGTTGTCCCATTTCAGGTTCTCATCTTTTCTTGCTTAGACCATTATGGTCTTCTAACCCTCAGCCTATTCCCTCACTCTAGTCCATCCTTCATACCATATCCTGATGTAAAACACATTAGGTGACTATCTTTCTAATGAACTGCTATCAACAGAGCATTCCATGACAAAAGCAAGAAAACAAATAGAAAACAAAACCAAAATTCAATGGCTTCCTATTGACTACTAAGGACATTAACAACTGCTTCTTACATTTAAGGCTTGGTTCCCAAAAGATAGGTATGATATTCCTTTCCAAACCTTTCATATATTATGTATCTCTCTTCCCATGCTTTCTGTCAGTTCAACTGAATTTCTATTCTCTATTCACTTAAATTCCTCTCCTTTCTGCATGTCTGTGCTATTTCCCCCCTAATTCCTAGAATGGACTTCCTAACCCCTCCCCATCTCTGGTTATGAGAGTCTTTACCTCCTTCCAGGAGCCAACTCAGATACCACTTCCCCCTTTCTCCTCCCCCCCGCCCGATGTAACTGCTGAAACACTGTCAGTCATATTTTCAGGACTGGGGGAAATGAGGAAAGTACCACAGAGAACTGTCTGAGCTGGCAAATGAGCTTGCCTTTGATTATTTAAAAAATTCTAGGACAGACCATTAAAGAAATGGTGTATAAACATCCGTGAAAATAAGTAATTGCAAAGAGGCAGGGTTTTTTTCCAGAATAGGACATATTTGATTTTTTTTCCTTTATAGGTTTATTACATATTAGGATGTTGATTAAATACTGTAGATACAATTTTCTTAGAATTTACCAAAATATTGTCTATAGTCCATGGTATTTTGGTGAGAAATATGGACAGATGTGGACTTGCTGTTAATAAAATGAGATTGTTTTAGAACTGCTTGTATACCTGGATTTTAAAATGTAGCTATTAGCAGTTCAATGTCAGCATGTTGGGGTACCTGAGTAGGGTACTCCAGACATCTCTGGTTCTGTGATATTTAAACTTTGTTATCAATGACTTGAAAAGAACACAAACAATCTACTCACTAACTTTTTGATAATATAAACATTGGATAGATGACAAACATTTTGAATGATAGGTACCAGATTAAAAAAAATATTCTTTGTGAGTTTGAATATTGGGATGAATCTAATAGGAAGAAATTTGGTAGAGATAAATGGAAGTCTTAAACATGGATTCAAAAGCCAACTTCACAAATACAAGATGGGGGCATGTGCATGATAAGACATCAGTTTGTCAGAGAAGGATCTAGTTAGGGTTATTAATATATTACAAATTCAACATGTTATCTTTTCATTGTAACAATCTCAAAGTAATAAAAAAAACTAATATGATCATGGGAATCTTCAGGTTTTTGAAGGGCTATTTTGCCAAAGTCAAACTTCTTCTGTTTTGATACAGATGGCAGAAACTTACCAATCAGTAAAAAATACAGAGAAGCACATTTTAGTTCAGTACAAGGAATACTTTCTAACAGAACTGTCCATAAATAGAATGGGCTGACTTGGAATATAGGGAATGCTATATCATTGTAAGTTTTTGTTCAGTGACTTTTAATAGCCATCTGTTAGAAATATTGGGAAAGGGACCATACAAAGTGTAAAGTCATTTCTAACTCTATAATTCTGAAATTGTCTCTTTAGATCTTTTCATATACATTTTATCCTTCAGTAGTTTTTTTTTTGGTTGTTTGTTTTTGGGGTTTTTTTTTGCTTTTTGGAGGGCAATTGGGGTTAAGTGACTTGCCCAAGGTCACACAGCTAGGTTTTTTTTTTTTTGGTGTTAAGTGTCTGAGGCCGGATTTGAACTCAGGTCCTCCTGTCTCCAGGACCAGTGTTCTACTCGCTGTGCCACCTAGCTGCCCCAGAGGTTTTCTTAATAGATCCCGAGTGTTATTGTAATATGTCACACCTTTCTGAGGGTGATTTCCTTTCTCTTCTTATTACAGATTCCTGTGTATTTTAAAAAAATCTTATTTCCTCCTAATTACAATAAAAAGGAACACCGCGCTGAAAAACAAGAAGCTTTTAATTTATTGTCCAACCTCTAATAAATCAATAATGAGACATCTATAGCAATTTAAAACATTTAACTGGACCACAAAGAGGACTCTACATTAATGTTTTTTTTCCCCAAACTGGAAGATGTTTGTACCTTTAAAAAAATTTAACTATGGAATTAGCAATTTAATATAGAACACTAGAGAGCTGGGTGTTAATGTGGCTGATAAACATTTCCCTTAATTTATTTTTTTAACTTTCCTCTCCCCCAGCTTCATACAACACTGATTTATGAAGAGGATTGAACATAGAATTAATTTTTAAAGCAGCTTTGATGAACCAACATCAAAGTAAATGAGAAAAAAGTTAAGCAGGGCAATAGCTCAGAAAACATGATGCTTATTACATATTAATGTACAGTAGCTATTTCTGTTCACTTTATCTTAAAGCGTATTCATTCCCTTTGGAATAGGTAAGGTTAATGTTTTCCCTTTGGCATAAGTTTTTTTTTCCACTAACATTCTCTTTTGAATCTGAAGTAATTTTTATGGTATATTGACTTTTACTCCTTAGACTTAGAAATGTTACATTTACACATAATTTGGATCAGAAGAGGGAAAATTTAGAATATTCCTTGGATGCCCTGGCCTATATGCAGAGCTGCCCCTAGGCAAGGCTGTGAATTAGACTAGGTTTGTCTTTTTTGTCCTCAGCTCAAGGCTCCCATTTCTGAGTCATTGCCCTCTCTGTGGATACCACATTCCTTCTGCCCTAAGCATCTAGTGCTCTCATGCTTGTTTTTCCAGTGTCTCATAGGAGAATTTGAGAAGCTCACTAAGCAGTGAATGACTAACAATGATTAATGATTTATTAATCAGCAACCAAAATATCTTCTGCTTAGCTTAACTTAATTGAATAAAAGTTGAGTTATGGAATTTCAAATAACTGGATGAAAAAGACTTAATTTTTTTCAATAAGAGTAAATTTTTTTCAATAAGAGTATAAAATGCCATAAAATTATATCAAGCACTTGGTTGTCTTTTCTTGCCTTGTTTCCATGGATTAAAGCTTCTGTGTACTTTCATTAGATGAAAAAGAATTTATGTGCCCAAAGAAGAACCTGTCATGCAAAATAAAGGCCTTTTTCTTTCTTTCTGAGTAGCCATATGACTGAAGATGTCATAATGAAATGAGGTGATATCTTGTCCCAAGCACATGGCTTGTAGTGTGGAACTAAGTGTTCGAGGTGTTTCTTCAAATGAGTAAAACAGACACTAATGCAATGTGATCTATGTCCTTGATTTGACTTTTTTCCCCAAATAAAATGCTGCTCTTTGATCCAAAACAACAACGTAAATTGTTTAAATTAAATTTGTAAGAGATGACTTACATAGAAATATCATAAGGAGCAAGATTTCAAGAAAATACCAGATTCGGTGCAATGGGACAGCTAGATAAATAATAAACAGTTATATGAATGAGGCTATAATCCCTTCAGAGAGTCTAAAAAGGGGATAACATTATAGGAATAAAAGGCACTAATATTAGGGAAAATCTCTGCATCCCTGTGAGACAATTTTCTACATAGAAAAATTTAGCAGGCCCTGAGACATTTAGAGCTATGGCATACAATTGTAGAGTTATGCATATTCCATGATTTATAGTAATTTTAATTCCATTAAGAAGTTTAATATTTTTTTTTGCAGTTTCATAATAAAATCTTTTATTGTCTGATAAAACTTCAAACTATATTTCAAGAGAATCCTATTAAAGCTAAAGTTAGTGGTAGCATAGGGTTGTGGTGAAATTCACATGAATGCAAGGGTTCTGAGGATTTATAAATACTGAAAGAGAAATGCAAAATATTA